>CM010620.1:11578531-12121341 GCA_003430845.1 Xanthoceras sorbifolium | reverse complement strand
CTTCCATTTTCTTTAGTTGGTTTAAAATATTGTAAGGATTCAAAGGTAGAAGATCGTACCTCACAAGCAATAGGAGAAGAATTCTGGACAGCCTTAGCATAAGATGGTTTCAGCCCTTGATCATGCATGGAAGAAGGTGTTGAAAATGGTCCAAGATCAGCCCCTCCTTGTCGAAAGCTACCAAGACCCGAAATTGAACCCAAAGCACTCGATTTCGGTCCAATTACGCCCACATCAGACCCAAAATGCAAGTTACCAAGCTTTTCCTTTCTATGATCATCTCTTGCAAGCCCAAATCCACCATAATTCGAAGGTGATTCAATAACATTAATCCTTGGCCCATCTAATTTTGTGGAATCAGTCCCATTAGCTCCAATACCCGAAATTGAGCCCAAAGCACCAAAGTTTGACTCTATTACCCCCATTCCTTGCTGACTAGTATTATTTAGTGAAGGAAAGTCATCACCAACCACCTTCCTTTGACAATTTTGGCTATTAAGGTCAATACTAGCCACCTTATTTTGAAAAAACTTGTCCATGAGAATCATTCATCATTTGAATTAATTGCCCATTGCACATGATCTCATTCAACAAGTCTTCACTCTTTTCATCAATGTCAACCATAGTTTTCTTCTTGTCCAATCCCGAAATTGTTGAGAGACAACCAGCCTTCACATGGTTTTCACCCAAAACCAGATTTCTACCTTCACCCAAAACCAGATTTTCATCTTCTTCATCATGCAACACCACATGAAGAACATCATCATGCTTGGATTCAATCCCATTTACACAACCAACAGCTCCATGCCTATCATGTGTTGTTTTATTTGATTGCAATCCCGAAACAGTAGCAAAACAACCATCCTTTGAGCAATTCTCACCCAAATTCGGACTTCTTCCTTCTACAGCACCAATACCATGAGGCAAATTCGAAGGAACAAGTTTTGTAGACACGCAATACCCGGAAACATCCTTAATATCACCATCTATCAGCCCCAAAATAGAATGAGTTGTTGAAGACAAGTTGGATCCCGAATTTGCCTCCTTACGTTGAATCTCCATATTCTGATCAAAACCGTGATCCTTCTTGTTTTCAAGCAGTCCCGAGGCATATATTCCATTTGAGATCAGAGAAGAAACATGGTCTCCATCCTTCTTCACACCACCAGCAGTAGAAATTCGGGTTTGATCTACCAAAACCCTACCTTTCTTCATTCCAATGGACATTAAAGAAGAAACATGGTATTCACCCTTCTTCACACCACCAGCAGCTAATGAATCACCAACCATGACACCAACCAACACACCAAGAAGAAGATAGCAGTCACAAACCAACAATAAGAAAAAAACACAACACAAATTCACAACAAACAAAGCACCATTGGAATGAACCAGCAAACTTAAATCTAAAGAAGAATGAAAATTGAGCTTGTAATCATCAAAAGAAATCAATAATGATCACAAGGAGAGAATAGAAAAAAATCAAGAAGAACACTCAAAAATATTCTAGAGAGAAGGCAGAGCATTTTCTCTCTCTAAACAAAACGAGTCAAAAAAGCTTTAGCTGGAGTTGTTAAAACTGAATTTGGTGATATAATGCTACTTTCTTCAAGAAAGCTTGGTCTGTTGTTGGTGATGATTTTCTTCGTGCTATTCGTTCATTTTTTAGCTCCGGGAGATTGCTCAAGTAAGTGAATGCTACTGTGGTTGCTCTTATTCCTAAGGTTCCTAATCCTTCTAAGGTTGGGGATTTTAGGCCTATTCCGTGTTGTAACACTATCTACAAATGCATTGCCACAATTATTACGAATCGTGTTCAGATGGTGCTGCCTGATGTTGTTAGTCCTTTTCAGTCGACTTTCGTTGCTGGTAGGAGGATTAGTGATAATATATTACTGTCGCAGGAATTGTTAAGGAATATAGCATCATGATGGGGGTCATCCTAGGTGTGCACTGAAGGTAGATTTAATGAAAGCCTATGATTCTGTGCGGTGGGATTTCTTAGTGGCTATTTTACAGATTTTACGCTTCCCAGAACAGATGATAACTTGGATTTCTGAGTGCATTTCCACACCCCGTTTCTCGATTTCTATCAATGGCGAGTTGAATGGTTTCTTTGCTAGTGGCCGAGGTTTGAGGCAGGGGGATCCTATGTCCCCTTATTTATTTGTGCTGGCTATGGAAGGCTTCTCGGGGTTGATGCGTATTATGGAGCAGGATGGTCAGTTTGCGTACCATTGGCGGTGTGGGAAGATTGGTATTTCGCATTTATGCTTTGCAGATGATCCTATGGTTTTCTATAGGGCAGAGAGGGAGTCAGTTGCTGCAGTTAATGTTGTCCTTGGTCAGTTCCAAGCTCTTTCTGGGTTGATTCCTAAACCTAGTGATGAAGACTTATCTAGCACAAGGGCATGGAATGCGGATCCAATCCAAGTTCCCGTTTGATACGAACCCCGTCGATTGTATCAAGATTGAAGCCAATATTCGTTCTAACCTCTGGTTCGGATGGAAACCGCGACCCAACACCTATATCGAGATGTGAACCTTGGTATAAAGGAGGACGCCACAATCAAGGATGAAATACTCGATTGATAAGTCAAGGAGGAACGCCACAGAGAATTCTGATAAGTTCCAGTGAGTTCTCAAAGAACAAAGAGAAAACCTCTCTCAAATTTCATTCAAAATCAATAATTACTTTTCTTACATCCATCAATATCCTTATATAATGAAACCCTAAAACAAAGGAAAGAAAACAAGATAGACATTAAGGCCTTACAAATAGAAAACTAGAATGGTCATAATTGCCCTAACCAAAGCATACATCTCCTTGTCATAGGTAGGATAATTCAAGGCTGCTCCACTTATTTTCTCACTAAAAAATGCAATGGGACGTCCTTCTTGCATTAGAACAGCTCCCATACCTATTCCTGAAGCATCACACTCAATCTCAAAGCTTTAGCAAAGTTAGGCAAAGCAAGCAAAGGTGCATTAGTTAATTTTTCCTTAATCAAGTTAAATGCCTTTTCTTGTTCATTACCCCACTTAAAACCCACATTCTTTTTGATAACTTCAGTTAAAGGTGCAGCTAGACTACTAAAGTCTTTCACAAACCTCCTATAGAAACTAGCCAACCATGAAAACTTCTCACTTGTCCCACAGTTGTAGGTTTCGGCCACTCCTTAATTGCCTTAACCTTTTCTTCATCAACCCCAATTCCTTTAGCACTAACAACAAAACCCAAAAATACCAATCTATCCGTGCAAAAGGTACACTTTTTAAAATTAGCAAACAACTTTTCGGTTCTTAAAACACCTAAAACAAGTTTTAAATGTTCAACATGCTCATCCAAGGTTTTGCTATAAATCAGAATGTCATTAAAGTAAACAACCACAAATCTTCCAATAAAAGCACGCAAAACATGGTTCATTAATCTCATGAAAGTACTTGGTGCATTAGTTAACCCAAAGGGCATAACTAACCACTCTCTCTCCTACGTGCTTGGGGAACGGGTGGTGGCTGTTCCGCACGTGTATTTTCTACCCGATCTAATCGTTCATGAATAGGGCATTGGAAACTTGGCAACATTACCTTTGGCCGAAAGAATTTGTGATTCACACGGATCATGAATCCTTGAAGCATCTAAAGGGGCAGCACAAGCTAAATAAGCGGCATGCCAAGTGGGTGGAGTTCATAGAAACATTTCCATACGTGATCAAGTACAAAAAAGGTAAGGAAAACGTAGTCGCTGATGCTCTGTCCAGAAGGTATGTTTTACTTTCTACTTTGGATGCGAGATTGTTTGGTTTTGACTACATTAAAGAATTGTATGTGGAAGATGCTGATTTTGGCAATGTATTCAATGCATGTGAAAAGGTTGCATTTGGCAAGTTTTATAGGCATGATGGATTTTTGTTTAGAGAGACTAAATTATGCGTGCCTAAGAGTTCTCTGCGTGAATTGCTTGTGAGGGAAGCTCATGGGGGTGGTTTGATGGGGCATTTTGGTATAGCCAAGACCCTAGATGTTTTGCATGAACACTTCTTTTGGCCTCATATGAAACGTGATGTAGAAAGAATTTGTGAGAAATGCATTACGTGTAGACAAGCTAAGTCTAGGGTTAAGCCTCATGGTTTGTATACTCCTTTACCTATACCTAGTGGACCTTGGATTGATATTTCTATGGATTTTGTGCTGGGTTTGCCTAGGTCAAAGAGGGGTAGGGATTCTATATATGTGGTTGTTGATAGGTTTTCTAAAATGGCACATTTCATTCCTTGTCATAAAACTGATGATGCATCACATATTGCTGATTTGTTTTTCAAAGAAATTGTTAGATTGCACGGCATGCCTAAAACCATTGTTCCGGTTAGAGAAGAAGTTCATGATTACTACGGGGATGATAATGACATAGAGGAGGATGATCGCATGTCCAGTGTGGGTGCGGGGAGATTTAGGCGTGGAATGGGAGGTAGAGGAGTTAGGTATGGGGATAGAGAAGATAGGTATGGGAATAGAGAAGATAGGTATGGGAACAGAGGAGATAGGAATGTAGAGAGGGTTGATAATAATTTGGGTAGTATAAAGGTGAAGATTCCAACCTTCCAAGGTAAAACTGATCCTGAAGCTTATTTGGAGTGGGAGAAAAGAATAGAGCTGGTGTTTGACTGCCATGAATATTCCGAAATGAAGAAGGTGAAATTGGCAGCCATAGAATTCACCGATTATGCTATTGTTTGGTGGGATCAACTGATTGTGAGTAGGAGACGGAATGGAGAAAGACCTATTGAGACATGGGAGGAGATGAAGACTGTTATGAGGAGGAGATTCATTCCAAGCCACTATTATAGGGGTTTGTTTCAAAAATTGCAAACTCTTACTCAGGGGTCCAAGTGTGTTGAAGACTACTACAAAGAGATGGAAATAGCCATGATTCGAGCTGATGTACAGGAGGACAGAGAGGCGACTATGGCTAGGTTTCTCAATGGACTACACCGAGACATTGCAAATGTAGTGGAGTTGCAGCATTATGTTGAATTGACTGACATGGTACACATGGCCATTAAAGTGGAACAACAATTGAAGAGGAAGGGTTCCACACGGGTTGGGCAAAATTCGGGTTCTTCATCAACATGGAAACCGAATTGGAGCAAGAGGGAGGACCAGCCTAGTTTCAAGGCCAAGGCCGAACCTTCCAGAGATCATAAGGCCGGAGGCACAATAAACCAAGGTAAACCAGATTCTCAACCTACTAGAAATCGTGACATTAAGTGCTTTAAGTGTTTGGGAGCAGGTCATATTGCATCACAATGCCCAAACAAGAGAGTAATGGTTTTGAAGGATGATGGTGGTATCGAATCAGAGGGTGAATCTGATGGTGAGTCCATGCCACCATTGGAGGATGCCGGTGACTTTGAGTATCCGGTGGGTGGAGAGCTTTTGGTTGCAAGACGAGCTCTTAGTGCTCAAGCAAAGGAAGATGATGAGGTACAACGTGAAAACATTTTTCACACCCGCTGCCATGTTAATGACAAGGTATGTAGTGTGATTATTGATGGGGGGAGTTGTACTAATGTGGCGAGCACTACTTTGGTAAAAAAATTGAATTTGAAAACTTTGAAGCACCCAAAACCTTATAAGCTACAATGGTTGAATGATAGTGGGGAAGTTAGGGTGAATAAACAGGTGTTGGTGTCATTTTCAATTGGCAAATACAAAGATGAAGTTGTTTGTGATGTGGTACCAATGAATGCGGGTCATATCCTTTTGGGAAGACCGTGGCAGTTTGATAGGCATGTGACTCATGATGGATACACTAATAGATACTCCTTTGTGCTCCATAAAAGGCCAATCACCCTTGTACCTTTAACCCCAAGACAAGTATATGAAGATCAAGTGAGGTTAAAAGATGAGAGGGATGTTAAAAATGAGAGTGAGAGTTCAAAAGAAAAAGAGGTTGAAGAGAAAAAAAGAGAGACAAAACAAGTGAGCTTTTATGCAAGAGATAGTGAGATCAAAAGGGCTTTGTTTTCAAACCAGCCAATGATTGTACTTTTGTACAAAGAGGCTTGTTTTAGTACTAATGAAATTAACTCTTCTTTGCCTAGTGTTGTTGTTTCACTTTTGCAGGACTTTGATGAAGTGTTTCCCGAAGAGATGCCTATTGGTTTACCACCAATAAGGGGGATTGAACACCAAATTGACTTTGTCCCCGGAGCACCAATTCCAAATAGACCAGCATACCGAAGTAATCCCGAGGAGACAAAGGAACTTCAAAGGCAGGTTGATGAGCTCATGGAGAAGGGGTATGTTCGTGAGAGTATGAGTCCCTGTGCGGTTCCCGTATTGCTTGTGCCTAAGAAGGATGGAACATGGAGGATGTGTGTTGATTGTCGTGCCATCAACAATATCACTGTAAAGTATCGACATCCTATTCCTAGATTAGATGATATGCTTGATGAATTGCATGGTTCTATTGTTTTCACTAAAATTGATCTTAAAAGTGGATATCATCAAATTAGGATGAAAGAAGGTGATGAGTGGAAAACTGCTTTCAAAACAAAATATGGGTTATATGAGTGGTTAGTTATGCCCTTTGGGTTAACTAATGCACCAAGTACTTTCATGAGATTAATGAACCATGTTTTGCGTGCTTTTATTGGAAGATTTGTGGTTGTTTACTTTGATGACATTCTGATTTATAGCAAAACCTTGGATGAGCATGTTGAACATTTAAAACTTGTTTTAGGTGTTTTAAGAACCGAAAAGTTGTTTGCTAATTTTAAAAAGTGTACCTTTTGCACGGATAGATTGGTATTTTTGGGTTTTGTTGTTAGTGCTAAAGGAATTGGGGTTGATGAAGAAAAGGTTAAGGCAATTAAGGAGTGGCCGAAACCTACAACTGTGGGACAAGTGAGAAGTTTTCATGGTTGGCTAGTTTCTATAGGAGGTTTGTGAAAGACTTTAGTAGTCTAGCTGCACCTTTAACTGAAGTTATCAAAAAGAATGTGGGTTTTAAGTGGGGTAATGAACAAGAAAAGGCATTTAACTTGATTAAGGAAAAATTAACTAATGCACCTTTGCTTGCTTTGCCTAACTTTGCTAAAGCTTTTGAGATTGAGTGTGATGCTTCAGGAATAGGTATGGGAGCTGTTCTAATGCAAGAAGGACGTCCCATTGCATTTTTTAGTGAGAAAATAAGTGGAGCAGCCTTGAATTATCCTACCTATGACAAGGAGATGTATGCTTTGGTTAGGGCAATTATGACCATTCTAGTTTTCTATTTGTAAGGCCTTAATGTCTATCTTGTTTTCTTTCCTTTGTTTTAGGGTTTCATTATATAAGGATATTGATGGATGTAAGAAAAGTAATTATTGATTTTGAATGAAATTTGAGAGAGGTTTTCTCTTTGTTCTTTGAGAACTCACTGGAACTTATCAGAATTCTCTGTGGCGTTCCTCCTTGACTTATCAATCGAGTATTTCATCCTTGATTGTGGCGTCCTCCTTTATACCAAGGTTCACATCTCGATATAGGTGTTGGGTCGCGGTTTCCATCCGAACCAGAGGTTAGAACGAATATTGGCTTCAATCTTGATACAATCGACGGGGTTCGTATCACCGTTGGGCCGGTTATAAGAGCACGTGCTAAGAAATTCAAAAATGCATTGAGTGGGCTAATTCAAGGGATTTGGGTTCAGGCATATTCATGGAGGCCCATGGAAGGAATGGACTTGCAAAAGGAGGGCCCAACCTTAGTGAATGTAATTCAAGTTAAGGAAGATGCAACTTGATAATTCGAAGGGATAAATTTGGAAATTCATAACGTGTGCACGGTTAGGTTTCTAGAGACGTGTGAGTAGGACTTTTCAAAGTTCATGATCTTATCTTCAACTTTCAATTTGGAATCAGATCCATTGGAGGTCACACGAGGAAGATATGGTCAGTTATTTCAAAGTATCCAGAAGCTGTCTTACTTTGACAATTGTTGTCTTACTTTTTTTTTTGGATAATGTAAGTATATTAACCAAAGAGACAAAACAAAAGCAAAGGGGCATACCCCAGCGAGAAGATCACAAGGTCAGACAAGGGACAGGCCCCCTACCAACCGAAACTCAATAAACAGCAAAGCAATAAAAGCTAAGCACAAAACCTGTCATAGGGTACAGCCAAAAGAACCCACCAAACCCCATAAAAGGCAAAACAAGCGAATTACAAAAAAATAGAATCAGATAAACCCCAAGACTGGTGGAGCCACCTATTAGTAGGAGAAGGCATCACACCAGATAAGGAATTAAGCCGCATACAAACATCTCTGACAATGGAACGAACAACCATGGTAACAGGTTTAGGTAACTCGCCATGCATCCTAGCATTTCGCTCACGCCAAATAGCATAGACAGCAGCCGCAAGCATAATACGCACCACCCACCCACGAAGTTGCCGACCGCGGAAATGGCAAGACCAAAGAATAGTATCCTCCCAGCTCCGAGCACGCAGAGGTAATCTGCACTTCCTTAAAAGAGCAAACCAAACCTCGCAAGAATAAGAACAATCAAAAAAGAGATGAGGGACATCCTCACAACTCCCTCCACAAAACACACAACGAATAGCCGGAATCAAGCCATAAACAAGAAGCTTATCCTGAGTAGAAAGAGCACCCCTAATGGCCAACCAGAAGATGAAAGCATGTCTAGGAATTGATTTAGAATGCCAAACGGATCTAAACCAATCCACCGCTAGCTGCCGGGACCGAAGAGCCTCCCAAGCATTACGAATAGAGAAAGCCCCCCGAGAGTCCTCAACCCAACACAAAGTATCAGCTTGAGAGTTATTAGGCCTGAAGGAAGCAGGGATACCACTGATAATGTCCATCCAATTCCCGGTCAGGGAACGAGGCCAAGCCCAATCCCTCCCCTGAACAACATCCGCCACCCTAGCATGAAGACCAAAACCAGAATCATAAATAATCCGTCGCCCAAACACCTCCACCAAAGGACCCAACGGATGCCAATAATCAAACCAAAGAGAAATATCCTCCCCATTACCCACCCGAAACTGCATCAACCGCCGCACAAGACACCGAAGGCCTAGAATTTTCCTCCAACTCCACGAGCAATCCCCAGGGCACCTAACCTCCCACACATTCTTTCCCTTAAGCAGAGTAGATCTAACCCACGAGACCCAGACAGAAGACCTCAAATTGCTACAGATAGCCCACAAATGCTTACATATGGCAGCTTTATTCCAACACTCAACGCTCTTAATACCGAGACCACCCTCTTCCTTTGGTAAACACACCGAAGACCATGCAACCTTTGCCCCACCTTTACCTAAATCTGAACCCTTCCAAAGAAAACTACGCAAAGTAGTTTCAACCTTAATCACCACTGACTTAGGCAAGATAAAAATGGAGGACCAATACACCTGAATAGAGAACAATACAGATTGAATGAGCTGAAGCCTCCCTGCAAAAGAAAGAACCCTACTAGTCCAACTCTTAACTCTCGCTACAATTCTTTCGACAAGAACCCTACAATCCACTGCCGTAAGCTTAGTAGAAATCAGAGGAACCCCAAGATATCTGACAGGTAATACCCCTTCCTGAAAACCCAGAATCCCAAGTAACTCTTGCTTAGTCTCAGAAGACACACCAGCCACAAAAAGATTGCTCTTGCTAGGATTAGGAATCAACCCAGAAAGAGCTTGGAACTGACCAAGGACAACATTAACTGCAGCAACTGACTCCCTCTCTGCCCTACAGAAAACCATAAGATCATCCGCAAAGCATAAATGCGAAATACCAATCTTCCCACACCGCCAATGGTATGCAAACTGACCCTCCTGCTCCATAATATGCATCAACCCCGAGAAGACCTCCATAGCCAGCACAAATAAATAAGGGGACATAGGATCCCCCTGCCTCAAACCTCGGCCACTAGCAAAGAAACCATTCAACTCGCCATTGATAGAAATCGAGAAACGGGGAGTGGAAATGCACTCAGAAATCCAAGTTATCATCTGCTCTGGGAAGCCTAAAATCTGTAAAATAGCCACTAAGAAATCCCACCGCACAGAATCATAAGCTTTCATTAAATCTACCTTCAGCGCACACCTAGGATGACCCCCATCACGATGATAGTTCCTTAACAATTCCTGCGACAGTAATATATTATCACTAATCCTCCTACCAGCAACGAAGGCTGACTGAAAAGGACTAACAACATCAGGCAGCACCATCTGAACTCGATTCGCAATAATTTTGGCAATGCATTTGTAGATAGTGTTACAACACGAAATAGGCCTAAAATCCCCAACCTTAGAAGGATTAGGAACCTTAGGAATAAGAGCAACCACAGTAGCATTCACTTGCTTGAGCAATCTCCCGGAGCTAAAAAACGAATGAATAGCACGAAGAAAATCATCACCAACAACAGACCAAGCTTTCTTGAAGAAAGTAGCATTATACCCATCCGGACCAGGAGCTTTATTATCTTTTAAAGAGAACAAAACTGCCTTAATTTCAACATCACTAACCTCTCTACCTAAGGTAGCACACTGATCACCAGAAATACGCTTCGGGAGAGCCCGCCTCACTAAATCAAGGTCAATCCTAGGGCATCCAGCAGGCTGTCTCAGAAGTGTCTCAAAGAAGTTCACCACCGTTGATTTAACTTCAATAGGCTCCTCCACACGATTACCATGCTCATCGGTAAGAGATAATACCTTACTCCTACTACATCTTTGTCTCATCGATCGAAAAAAGAACTTAGAATTCCTATCTCCCAAATTAATCCACTGAACCCGGGACTTTTGTCTCAAAAAACTCTCTTCATCTCTACTCAAATCACCATAAAGCTTCACCAACCGAGACTCCTCCCCATGTAAAGAAATGTTCGTAGGCTGCCTCTGAATATCCCATTGCACAGACTCTAAATCATGCTTAGCTTGCTGCACCCTAGAAGACAAGTCAGAATAACACTCCCTATTAAGTTTCTTAAGCTCCACTTTCAATCTTTTTAGCTTCTTACATAGCTGAAACATAGGAGACCCATCTACCCTTTCCGCCCAAACTCGATCTACCAAGGATAAAAATTCTGGATGATCCGCCCAGAAATCAAAAAACTTAAAAGGCACCCGTCGCCGAGGGAGATCCACAATCTTAACAATCATAGGAGAGTGATCAGAAACACTGGAAGGAAGAAAATGCGCCTCAGAACCTCGAAATGAAATATCCCACTTCAAATTGACCAAAGCTCGATCTAACTTTCGAAGAATAGGATCAACCGTACGATGATTAGACCATGTATAGAAGCACCCATTAAATCGCAGATCATCCAACCCAGACTCAGCTAAACAATTAGAAAAGTCGTCTTTCCAATGTGGCCAAGAATTGGATCCTCCAACACTCTCAACCGAAGACTTAATAGCATTAAAGTCACCCATCACAATCCAAGCACTATTCTCCCATTCCACTCCGCGCGCCACTAAATCAGCCCACAACGCCTCCCTACGAACATTACAATTATCACCGTAAACTATCGATATCATACACTCCCAAGTAGAATCAACAGAAGAAACTCTACAATGGATAACTTGATCAGAAGATCCGACAACCAAAACAGTAACATCGAACGGATTCCAACAAACCCAAATCCTCCCCAAAGAGGAAAAATTATAATTGCACTCCACCTTCCAAGACCGGTCAATGGTCTTAAGAATAACATCTTTATTTTTCTCCAGAACTTTCGTTTCCACTAAACCACACAAAGACAATTTCTCATCTTTAATCAAATTGCGAACCTCTCTTTGCTTCAAAGGGTCATTAAGACCCCTAATATTCCAGCACCCAAAAATCATAATAAATATACAAAGATAAGAAGAAACCCCCACAAATCTATCTCCACTTACCCCCCCTAGGGGAGGAGTGCTTCTTATTCTTCTTACCCTTACTACTAGAACCTTTCTTCTTCTTTTTCTTTTCCAGCGAATCCTTAACTTTTGAAGCCAAAGCATTACGAGGAGGACTAGAATCACTACCATCCTCACCATGACCAGCCTCATCCTTATCACAAAGAGCATCTCCATCATCACAAAGAGCATCCCTGTCATCAACATAACCATTAGCCCCATCCTTACAAAGAACAGCCCCTGCATCACAAACAGTGTCCAGAATTGCTAAAGGAGTACCCTCTTCCGTTACTTCCAAATTCAGAGTATGGTCATTGCCCTCCATTGGCACTAAATTAAGATGATTATCAATATTTTCCACAAGCGGAACACTAGAACTGTTCCCCATAGTAGATAATTCTCCACCCTTGTTCTTTTTTTTAACCTCAACCCAAACCGGTCGTTTAGGCCCCAACGAGTCTTCTTGCCTGTTCTTCATATCATGAACATCAACCCCTCTATTTCCTGTAACCAGATTCATATTGTCACCCAAATCTTGAACACTTGGTTTACATATACCCGACGCATGCCCAAACACCTTACAAATATCACACCTAGAAGGAAGCCACTCATAAACAGCATAAATAGTTTTCCACTCCCCATTAGCACATTGAATATCAAACTCATTAATGACATCCTTCGAAGCATCAACCTCAACACACACACGAGCAAAGCTAAGACGTTTCCTAGCTAATGTAATGTGATCGGCATGTAATGGAATGCCCAAAGCACTAACTGCAAAACTCAGGCCCTTAGAAGTCCAATATTCAAAAGGTAGATTATAAAGTTTAACCCATACAGGAATATTGCGTAACTCATCTTTAGACAAGGATAAACTAGGCTGCCACCTTTTAAGAACAAGCAATTTATTCACTATATGCCATGGACCTTTTTCAAGAACTTCACAAGCATGGTCAAGACTATCAAACTTGAAAATAAAGAACCCTTGTTCCGAAGATAAGACTTCTTTAAGGCCAAACCTACCCCAAATTTTATGAACTATTGAATTCACTACGGGGAATGGAATTCGCTTATCCACAAAGTACCCTATCAAGGAAGTTCTCCATTCTTCACTTCCCTCAATAGCTACCTCAACTGGAGGGCTAACTTTAATTCTTCCATTTTCTTCAGTAGGTTTAAAATATTGTAAGGATTCAAAGGTAGAAGATCGTACCTCACAAGCAATAGGAGAAGAATTCTGGACAGCCTTAGCATAAGATGGTTTCAGCCCTTGATCATGCATGGAAGAAGGTGTTGAAAATGGTCCAAGATCAGCCCCTCCTTGTCCAAAGCTACCAAGACCCGAAATTGAGCCCAAAGCACTCGATTTCGGTCCAATTACACCCACATCAGACCCAAAATGCAAGTTACCAAGCTTTTCCTTTCTATTATCATCTCTTGCAAGCCCAACTCCACCATAATTCGAAGGTGATTCAATAACATTAATCCTTGGCCCATCTAATTTTGTAGAATCAGCCCCATTAGCTCCAATTTCGTGCCCAACATTACCAATACCCGAAATTGAACCCAAAGCACCACATTTTGACTCTATTACCCCCATTCCTTGCTGAATACTTTTATTTAGTGGAGGAAGGTCATCAACAACCACCTTCCTTTGACAATTTTGGCCATTAATGTCAATATTAGCATCCTTATGTTGAAAAATCCGCCCATGAGAATCATCCATCCTTTGAATTATTTGCCCCTTGCACATGTCTCCAACCACCACTTGAAAATTGTGTCCATTATTATCTCTATGCAACACCTCATTCAACAAGTCTTCACCCTTGTCACCAATGTCAACCACACCTATCTTCTTGTCCAATCCCGAAATAGTTGAAAGACAACCAATTCTTCCTTTGGAGACAGCTCCTACTCCATCACAATTATCATCCATTTCAAGAGACCTACTACTTACACCAAAAGAGACATTTTTCATTGCACCACCATTACCAAATTCAGTTTTAACAACTCCAGCTGAAGCTTTATCAAGACAGCCCTTCATACCATTGAATTTCAAAGAAGAAACATGGTTGCCATCCTTCATACCACCATCAACAATAGAGGGCATATCATGGCAGCCCTTCATTACCCCTTCATGACAGCTCTTTATCCCATTGATCATCAAAGAAGAAGAAGAAACATGATCTCCATCCTTCTTGACACCACCATCTATAGATGATATATCATGACAGCCCATGACTAGCCCTTCATGATAACCATTCACTCCATTGGAACTCAAAGAAGAAACACGGTCTCCACCCTTCTTCACACCACCATCAGCTATATGATAGCCCTTCATTCCATTTGAGATCAAAGAAGAAACATGGTCTCCATCCTTCTTCACACCACCAGCAGTAGGATTTTGGGTTTGATCTACCAAAACCCTACATCCCTTCATTCCATTGGTTGAAGACAAGTTGCAGCTCGAATTAGCCTTCATTCCATTTTTTGAAGACAAGTTGCAGCTCGAATTAGCCTTAAAACCACCAAGATTGGCCACATTAAAATCATCCATAGCAGAAAAGCAAACTAAAACTTCTAATAAATTAAAGAAAACGGACCAGCAAACCTAAAACTAAAGAAGAACGAAAATTGAGATTGTAATCATCAAAAGAAATCAATAATGATCCCAAAGAGAGAATAGAAAAAATTAAGAAGAACACTCAGAATTTCTAGAGAGAAGGCAGAGCATTTTCTCTCTCTAAAACCCTCATGTCCTCACTTTTCTTATTAATGATGTTGTCTTACTTTGACAATTGTGTTATCTTCATTTGATAATTGTGTTGCACGTTTTTATTGAGTTCAAAGCTTCCTAGTCAACAAATCACACCTTCCTTTACTTGTTTTCGTTTCCCATGCTTGGAGGGTTGTTCCAAGACATTTCATTTTCTATTTAAACTCATTTGTATGTCATTTTATGCAACCATTGATCAATTAATACAAAAACTGAGTGAAATTTCGTTTCACCTACTTGTTCTTGATAGAACTACAGAACTTATCAAAGGAAGGCTTCCTTTGTGGCGTTCTTGAGTGTTTATACTTCCGGGTTCGTGGATTGAGTATTCATCGGTTCTAGAAGGGTGAAGAATCTGATTTTTGGGAGTTCTTGGGTGTAAAACAAATTGAGTGTGGGTTTGGGGGTTATATAACCTTACGGGTTCACATCATTTGGTATCAGAGCCTGGTTCCAAAATTAGGTTTGATTTATCTTTGAATTTTTCGTCCTTTTAATTCATAGCTTCTGCATTTTATTGTTTGCTATTTTTTCTTGCTTGTTCTTCTTGAAGATTTTGTGTATTGATTATATTAAAATTCCAAAAAAAAAAAAAAAATTAGAACAAGACTTCTACACAAATTCTTCTTATATCCTAAGATTTCTTTGACTTCTACACAAATTTGTGCTTGTATCCTAAGATTTCTTTGAGTTCTACACCAATTCGTGCTTGTATCCTAAGATTTCTTTGAGTTCTACACAAATTCGTGCTTTTATCCTAAGTTCTTTTCTTTGTTGACTATTCTAGGTTGTGTTGTGAGTTGTGTTCATTATCCAAAAAAAAAAAAAAAATCATTATCCAAAATATATATATATATATATATTCTGGTTGTGTTGTTATTTCGTGGGTTTTTTGTTGGTTAGAATATTCATACATTGGTTATTTCTTCTTTGTTAAGTTCAATTAGTTCTTATAGGACTTGAGGGTGAAAATAAAGAGTGGAAAAAGGCAAGAGAGTGTGAGCACAGCATCGAGAAAAGCCTATTAGAGTGAAACACGAGTGGAGTGGTATCTTGAGTGCAAACACGTGAGGATTGTGAGGATTTTTTTCTAACTCTTTCATTGCAGCTTTCTATAATGTCGAACCAAAGTGATTCAACACCTAGAGAGGAGAACATGTCCATTGTTCTGAAGGCCATGCAGCAGCAATTCGAGCGAATGAACGTGGTTTTTGGGGATATTAGAGATAGGATGGATCAACAAGATGAGGTTATAGCTCGTATACAAAGGGAACAGCCTTTGAACTTAGGTAGACAAAATAGGCGTGGTGTTTTCGGAGATGTATCTGAGAGAGAACGTGAGCTTAGAAGTGGGGATGATGATGATTTCGAATCTGAAGTTGAAATGGGTAGAAATAGGCCTAGAGGAGGTAGGCATGAAGGAGTACCGAGAAGAGGATTTCGGGGTCAAAATGGGGTAGTTAGGAATCGTGAAGATAATAACTTGGGTAGTATCAAAATGAAGATTCCATCGTTTCAAGGGAAAAATGATCCGGAGGTTTATCTCGAATGGGAAAAGAAGGTGGAGCTAGTGTTCGATTGCCACAATTATTCCGAGAATAAGAAGGTAAAACTTGCTGCCATTGAATTTTCTGAATATGCTATTATTTGGTGGGATCAATTGGTGATGAACAGGAGGAGAAATAGGGAGCGTCCAATAGAGACGTGGGAGGAGATGAAAGCAGTGATGAGGAAGCGATTCGTCCCGAGCTACTACTACCGGGAGCTATACAACAAGTTGCAAAGTCTTCGACAAGGCAACCGAAGTGTGGAGGAATATTATAAGGAGATGGAGGTCGCTATGATTCGAGCAAATGTAGAGGAGGATCGAGAAGCAACAATGTCTAGGTTCTTGGCAGGTTTGAATCGTGAAATTACCAATGTGGTGGAATTGCAACATTATGTGGAGTTGGAGGACATGGTTCACATGGCAATAAAAATAGAGAACCAGCTCAAAAGAAGGGGTAATACACGTCCAAGCCAAAATTCTAGTTCATCAGCTTGGAGACCAAATCATTGGAAGAAAGATGAGAAGCAGCCGATGATGAAGCCTAAGGCCGAGCAAAAGCCAGAAGCAACAAACAATGGAAATCAAGGTAAATCCGATTCTTCCACTTCTAGGAATCGTGATATTAAGTGTTTTAAGTGTTAAGGCAGGGGTCACATAGCTAGCCAATGTCCAAACAAAAGAGTTATGGTGATACGAGATAATGGAGAGGTCGAATCAGAAGATGACGAAGAAAACACCGACTCTATGCCACCATTGGAGGATGTTGATAATGAAGAATACGCTGTCCAAGGAGAGATGTTGGTGGCAAGGCGAGCGCTAAGTGTCCAAGTCAAAAACGAAGAAGAAGTACAACGAGAAAATATTTTCCATACTAGGTGCCATGTTAATAACAAGGTATGTAGTATGATAATAGATGGTGGTAGTTGTACTAATGCTGCTAGCACTCTTATGGTGGAAAGGTTAGGCTTGCCAATAATTAAACACCCCCGACCTTACAAGTTGCAATGGCTAAACGATAGTGGTGAGGTAAAGGTGAACAAACAAGTTATGATTTCTTTTCAAATCGGAAAATATGAAGACAAATTGTTATGCGACGTAGTTCCAATGCAAGCAGGGCACTTGTTACTAGGACGACCATGGCAGTTTGACCGACGTGTTAGTCATGATGGTTTCACCAACAAGTACTCTTTCGTGCATAACCAAAGGACAATCACTCTAGTTCCTTTGACACCACAACAAGTTTATGAGGATCAATTGAGGTTGCAACAAGAGAGTGAGAAAAAGAAAATGAGAGCAAAAGAAAAAGAGGCCGAGACAAAAAAGAAAGAAAAAAATGACAGAGAAACGGCCATTGAAAGAAAAGAAGAGAGAAAAACAAATTTTTATGCTAGAGCGAGTGATGTTAAAAGAGCGATGTTGTCCAACAAACCCATACTTATACTTATTTTTTTGGATAATGTAAGTATATTAACCAAAGAGACAAAACAAAAGCAAAGGGGCATACCCCAGCGAGAAGATCACAAGGTCAGACAAGGGACAGGCCCCCTACCAACCGAAACTCAAAAAAATAGCAAAGCAATAAAAGCTAAGCACAAACCCTGTCCCAAAAGAATCCACCAGACCCCATAAAAGGCAAAACAAGCGAATTACAAAAAAATAGAATCAGATAAACCCCAAGACTGGTGGAGCCACCTATTAGTAGGAGAAGGCATCACACCAGATAAGGAATTAAGACGCATACAAACATCTCTGACAATGGAACGAATAACCATGGTAACAGGTTTAGATAACTCGCCATGCATCCTAGCATTCCGCTCACGCCAAATAGCATAGACAGCAGCCGCAAGCATAATACGCACCACCCACCCACGAAGTTGCCGACCGCGGAAATGGCAAGACCAAAGAATAGTATCCTCCCAGCTCCGAGCACGCAGAGGTAATCTGCACTTCCTTAAAAGAGCAAACCAAACCTCGCAAGAATAAGAACAATCAAAAAAGAAATGAGGGACATCCTCACAACTCCCTCCACAAAACACACAACGAATAGCCGGAATCAAGCCATAAATAAGAAGCTTCTCCTGAGTAGAAAGAGCACCCCTAATGGCCAACCAGAAGATGAAAGCATGTCTAGGAATTGATTTAGAATGCCAAACGGACCTAAACCAATCCACCGTTGGCTGCCGGGACCGAAGAGCCTCCCAAGCATTACGAATAGAGAAAGCCCCCCGAGAGTCCTCAACCCAACACAAAGTATCAGCTTGAGAGTTATTAGGCCTGAAGGAAGCAGGGATACCACTGATAATGTCCATCCAATTCCCGGTCAGGGAACGAGGCCAAGCCCAATCCCTTCCCTGAACAACATCCGCCACCCTAGCATGAAGACCAAGACCAGAATCATAAATAATCCGTCGCCCAAACACCTCCACCAAAGGACCCAACGGATGCCAATAATCAAACCAAAGAGAAATATCCTCCCCATTACCCACCCGAAACTGCATCAACCGCCGAACAAGACACCGAAGGCCTAGAATTTTCCTCCAACTCCACGAGCAATCCCCAGGGCACCTAACCTCCCACACATTCTTTCCCTTAAGCAGAGTAGATCTAACCCACGAGACCCAGACAGAAGACCTCAAATTGCTACAGACAGCCCACAAATGCTTACTTATGGCAGCTTTATTCCAACACTCAACGCTCTTAATACCGAGACCACCCTCTTCCTTTGGTAAACACACCGAAGACCATGCAACCTTGGCCCCACCTTTACCTAAATCTGAACCCTTCCAAAGAAAACTACGCAAAGTAGTTTCAACCTTAATCACCACTGACTTAGGCAAGATAAAAATGGAGGACCAATACACCTGAATAGAGAACAATACAGATTGAATGAGCTGAAGCCTCCCTGCGAAAGAAAGAACCCTACTAGTCCAACTCTTAACTCTCGCTACAATCCTGTCGACAAGAACCCTACAATCCACTGCCGTAAGCTTAGTAGAAATCAGAGGAACCCCAAGATTTTTTTGGATAATGTAAGTATATTAACCGAAGAGACAAAACAAAAGTAAAGGGGCATACCCCAGCGAGAAGATCACAAGGTCAGACAAGGGACAGGCCCCCTACCAACCGAAACTCAAAAAACAGCAAAGCAATAAAAATCCCAAGTAACTCTTGCTTAGTCTCAGAAGACACACCAGCCACAAAAAGATTGCTCTTGTTAGGATTAGGAATCAACCCAGAAAGAGCTTGGAACTGACCAAGGACAACATTAACTGCAGCAACTGACTCCCTCTCTGCCCTACAGAAAACCATAAGATCATCCGCAAAGCATAAATGCGAAATACCAATCTTCCCACACCGCCAATGGTACGCAAACTGACTCTCCTGCTCCATAATACGCATCAACCCCGAGAAGACCTCCATAGCCAGCACAAATAAATAAGGGGACATAGGATCTCCCTGCCTCAAACCTCGGCTACTATTAAAGAAACCATTCAACTCGCCATTGATAGAAATAGAGAAACGGGGAGTAGAAATGCACTCAGAAATCCAAGCTATCATCTGCTCCGGGAAGCCTAAAATCTGTAAAATAGCCACTAAGAAATCCCACCGCACAGAATCATAGGCTTTCATTAAATCTACCTTCAGCGCACACCTAGGATGACCCCCATCACGATGATAGTTCCTTAACAATTCCTGCGACAGTAATATATTATCACCAATCCTCCTACCAGCAACGAAGGCCGACTGAAAAGGACTAACAACATCAGGCAGTACCATCTGAACACGATTCGCAATAATTTTGGCAATGCATTTGTAGATAGTGTTACAACACGAAATAGGCCTAAAATCCCCAACCGTAGAAGGATTAGGAACCTTAGGAATAAGAGCAACCACAGTAGCAATCACTTGCTTGAGCAATCTCCCGGAGCTAAAAAACGAACGAATAGCACGAAGAAAATCATCACCAACAACAGACCAAGCTTTCTTGAAGAAAGTAGCATTATACCCATCCGGACCAGGAGCTTTATTATCTTTTAAAGAGAACAAAACTGCCTTAATTTCAACATCACTAACCTCTCTACCCAAGGTAGCACACTGATCACCAGAAATACGCTTCGGGAGAGCCCGCCTCACTAAATCAAGGTCAATCCTAGGGCATCCAGCAGGCTGTCTCAGAAGTGTCTCAAAGAAGTTCACCACCATTGATTTAACTTCACTAGGCTCCTCCACACGATTACCATGCTCATCGGTAAGAGATAATACCTTACTCCTACTACATCTTTGTCTCATCGATCGAAAAAAGAACTTAGAATTCCTATCTCCCAAATTAATCCACTGAACCCGGGACTTTTGTCTCAAAAAACTCTCCTCATCTCTACTCAAGTCACCATAAAGCTTCACCAACCGAGACTCCTCCTCATGTAAAGAAGCGTTCGTAGGCTGCCTCTGAATATCCCATTGCACAGACTCTAAATCATGTTTAGCTTGCTGCACCCTAGAAGACAAGTCAGAATAACACTCCCTATTAAGTTTCTTAAGCTCTCCTTTCAATCTTTTTAGCTTCTTACATAGCTGAAACATAGGAGACCCATCCACTCTGTCCGCCCAAACCCGATCCACTAAGGATAAAAATTCTGGATGATCCGCCCAGAAATCAAAAAACTTAAAAGGCACCCGTCGCCGAGGGAGATCCACAATCTTAACAATCATAGGAGAGTGATCAGAAACACTAGAAGGAAGAAAATGCGCCTCTGAACCTCGAAAGGAAATATCCCAATTCAAGTTGACCAAAGCTCGATCTAACTTTCGAAGAATAGGATCAACCGTACGATGATTAGACCAAGTATAGAAGCACCCATTAAATCGCAGATCATCCAACCCAGACTCAGCTAAACAATTAGAAAAGTCATCTTTCCAATGAGGCCAAGAATTGGAGCCTCCAACACTCTCAACCGAAGACTTAATAGCATTAAAGTCACCCATCACAATCCAAGCACTATTCTCCCATTCCACTCCGCGCGCCACTAAATCAGCCCACAACGCCTCCCTACGAACATTACAATTATCACCGTACACAATCGAAATCATACACTCCCAAGTAGAATCAACAGAAGAAACGCTACAATGGATAACTTGTTCAGAAGATCTGACAACCAAAACAGTAACATCGAACGGATTCCAACAAACCCAAATCCTCCCCAAAGAGGAAAAATTATAATTGCACTCTACCTTCCAAGACCGGTCAATGGTCTTAAGAATAACATCTTTATTTTTCTCCAGAACTTTCGTTTCCACTAAACCACACAAAGACAATTTCTCATCTTTAATCAAATTGCGAACCTCTCTTTGCTTCAAAGGGTCATTAAGACCCCTAATATTCCAGCACCCAAAAATCATAATAAATATACAAAGATAAGAAGAAACCCCCACAAATCTATCTCCACTTACCCCCCTTAGGGGAGGAGTGCTTCTTATTCTTTTTCTTTTCCAGAGAATCCTTAACTTTTGAAGCCAAAGCATTACGAGGAGGGCTAGAATCACTACCATCCTCACCATGACCAACCTCATCATTACCACAAATAGCACCCCCATCATCACAAAGAGCATCCCTGTCATCAACATAACCATTAGCCCCATCCTTACAAAGCGCAGCCCCTGCATCACAAACAGTGTCCAAAATTGCTAAAGGAGTACCCTCTTCCATTACTTCCAAATTCGGAGTATGGTCATTGCCCTCCATTGGTACTAAATTAAGATGATTATCAACATTTTCCACAAGCGGAACACTAGCACTATTCCCCATAGTAGATAATTCTCCACCCTTGTTCTTTTTTTTAACCTCAACCCAAACCGGTCGTTTAGGCCCCAACGAGTCTTCGTGCCTCTTCTTCATATCATGAACATCAACCCCTCCATTTCCGGTAACCATATTCACATTATCACCCAAGTCTTGAACGCTTTGTTTACATATACCCGGCGCATGCCCAAACACCTTACAAATATTACACCTAGAAGGAAGCCACTCATAAACAGCATAAATAGTTTTCCACTCCCCATTAGCACATTGAATATCAAACTCATTAATGACATCCTTCGAAACATCAATCTCAACACACACACGGGCAAAGCTAAGACGTTTCCTAGCTAATGTAATGTGATCAGCATGCAATGGAATGCCCAAAGCACTAACTACAAAACTCAGGCCCTTTGAAGTCCAATATTCAAACGGAAGATTGTAAAGTTTAACCCATACAGGAATATTGCGTAACTCATCTTTAGACAAGGATAAACTAGGCTGCCACCGTTTAAGAACAAGCAATTTATTCACTATATGCCATGGACCTTTTTCAAGAACTTCACAAGCATGGTCAAGACTATCAAACTTGAAAATAAAGAACCCTTGTTCCGAAGATAAAACTTCTTTAAGGCCAAACCTACCCCAAATTTTATGAACTACTGAATTCACTACGGGGAAAGGAATTCTCTTATCCACAAAGTATCCTATCAAGGAAGTTCTCCATTCTTCACTTCCCTCAATAGCTACCTCAACCGGAGGGCTAACTTTAATTCTTCCATTTTCTTCAGTTGGTTTAAAATATTGTAAGGATTCAAAGGTAGAAGATCGTACCTCACAAGCAATAGGAGAAGAATTCTGGACAGCCTTAGCATAAGATGGTTTCAACCCTTGATCATGCATGGAAGAAGGTGTTGAAAATGGTCCAAGATCAGCCCCTCCTTGTCCAAAGCTACCAAGACCCGAAATTGAACCCAAAGCACTCGATTTCGGCCCAATTACGCCCACATCAGACCCAAAATGCAAGTTACCAAGCTTTTCCTTTCTATGATCATCTCTTGCAAGCCCAAATCCACCATAATTCGAAGGTGATTCAATAACATTAATCCTTGGCCCATCTAATTTTGTGGAATCAGTCCCATTAGCTCCAATACCCGAAATTGAGCCCAAAGCACCAAAATTTGACTCTATTACCCCCATTCCTTGCTGACTAGTATTATTTAGTGAAGGAAAGTCATCACCAACCACCTTCCTTTGACAATTTTGGCTATTAAGGTCAATACTAGCCACCTTATTTTGAAAAACTTGTCCATGAGAATCATTCATCATTTGAATTAATTGCCCATTGCACATGATCTCATGCAACAAGTCTTCACTCTTTTCATCATTGTCAACCATAGCTTTCTTCTTGTCCAATCCCGAAATTGTTGAGAGACAACCAGCCTTCACATGGTTTTCACCCAAAACCATATTTCTACCTTCACCCAAATCCAGATTTTCATCTTCCTCATCATGCAACACCCCATGAAGAACAATATCATGCTTGGATTCAATCCCATTTACACAACCAACAGCTCCATGCCTATCATGTGTTGTTTTATTTGATTGCAATCCCGAAACAGTAGCAAAACAACCATCCTTGGAGCAATTCTCACCCAAATTCGGACTTCTTCCTTCTACAGCACCAATACCATGAGGCAAATTCGAAGGAACAAGTTTTGTAGACACGCAACACCCGGAAACAATGTCTCCACTCTTCATACCACCCTTCTTTACATCACCAGCAGCTAAAGAACCACCAACCGTGGCTCCAACCAATATAACAAGAAGAAGATGATGATCACCACCCAACAATAAAGACAAAACGCAGCTCAAAATCACAAGCAAAATCAGTCACAAGATTGGCCAAAGTAGAATCATCCACCATGGCAAACAAGCAATCCAGAACTGCCCAGAAAATAAGGGAAAATGGACCAGCAAAATAACACTAAAAGAGAGGGAGATGAGCTCGTGATCACCAAGAGGAAGATGAAGATCATAAACCCAACCCAAAATCACAAGCATACCATGGCACAAAACAAGCTAAAAAACTGCCCAGAAAATGACCAGCAAACCTAAAGCTAAAGAAGAACGAAAATTGAGCTTGTAATCATCAAAAGAAATCAATAATGATCCCAAAGAGAGAATAGAAAAAAAATCAAGAAGAACACTCAAAAAATTCTAGAGAGAAGGCAGTGCATTTTCTCTCTCTAAAACTCTCTTGCACCATGGGAACCACCATACTTATACTTATGTATAAGGAAGAATGTTTAAATGTTAACCAACTTGAGGCTTCTTTGCCTAGCTCTGTTTTATCTCTCTTGCAGGAATTTGATGATGTTTTTCCCGAGGAAATTCCAGATGGTTTGCCACCTATTCGAGGGATTGAGCATCAAATTGATTTTGTACCCGGCGCAACCATTCCAAACCGACCAGCCTATCGCAGTAATCCTGAGGAGACAAAGGAGCTTCAAAGGCAGGTTGATGAATTAATGAAAAAAGGGTATGTTCAGGAAAGCATGAGTCCTTGTGCTGTTCCAGTTATTTTGGTTCCTAAGAAGGACGGCTCATGGAGAATGTGTGTTGATTGCCGAGCTGTTAACAATATAACGGTAAAGTATCGACATCCTATGCCTCGCTTAGATGATATGCTAGATGAATTGCATGGTTCTTGTGTATTTTCTAAAGTTGATTTGAAAAGTGGATACCATCAGATTAGAATGAAAGAAGGTGATGAGTGGAAAACTGCGTTTAAAACAAAATATGGTTTGTATGAATGGTTAGTTATGCCTTTTGGGTTAACTAATGCTCCTAGTACTTTCATGAGATTAATGAACCATGTTTTGCGAGCTTTCATTGGACAATTCGTAGTTGTTTATTTTGATGATATTCTCATATATAGCAAAAACTTGGATGAACATGTAGTGCATTTAAAATCTGTCTTAGATGTACTCAGGAAAGAAAAGTTATTTGCTAATCTGAAAAAGTGTACCTTTTGCACCAATAAACTTGTGTTTCTAGGATTTGTTGTTAGTGCACAGGGTATACAGGTTGATGAGGAGAAGGTATGTGCAATTCAAGAGTGGCTGAGTCCCACAACTATAGGTAATGTAAGAAGTTTTCATAGACTTGCTAGTTTCTACCGACGGTTTGTGAAAGATTTTAGCTCATTGGCCGCACCGCTTACCGAAGTAATAAAAAAGAACGTTGGATTCAAGTGGGGAGAAGAACAAGAGAAGGCGTTTCAATTGATTAAGCACAAGCTGACCAACGCCCCTTTATTGTCTTTACCTAACTTTAATAAAACGTTTGAAATTGAATGTGATGCTTCAGGTATTGGTATAGGTGCCGTATTAATGCAGGAGGGACGACCAATTGCTTACTTCAGTGAGAAACTAAGTGGGGCAGCCTTAAACTACCCGACTTATGATAAAGAGCTGTATGCATTGGTTCGGGCTTTACAGACATGGCAACATTACTTGTGGCCTAAAGAATTCGTGATTCACACCGATCATGAGTCCTTAAAACACCTTAAAGGCCAACACAAGTTGAATAAGAGGCATGCACGATGGGTCGAATTCATTGAGACTTTTTCGTACGTTATTCGATATAAACAAGGTAAGGAGAACATCGTTGCTGATGCACTTTCTCGAAGGTACACTCTTCTATCTACTCTTGATGCTAAGATTCTTGGTTTTGAGCATATTAAAGATTTATATCCTTTAGATTGTGATTTTTGTGAAGATTATGTATCTTGTGAAAAGAGTGCCAGTGGTAAGTATTTTAGACATGAGGGTTTCTTGTTTCGAGACAATAAATTGTGTATACCAAATTGTTCCTTGCGAGATTTGCTGGTGAGAGAATCACATGGGGGAGGGCTAATGGGACACTTTGGGGTAGCTAAAACCTTAGCCGTTCTGCAAGAACACTTCTATTGGCCACACATGAAACGAGATGTTGAGAGACTTTGTGGTAGATGTGTCACATGTAGGCAAGCGAAATCCCGAGTACAACCCCATGGCTTATATACACCACTTCCAATTCCTAGTAAACCTTGGATTGATATTTCAATGGATTTTGTATTAGGTTTGCCTAGGTCAAAAAGGGGAAGAGATTCCGTGTTTGTTGTCATGGATAGATTTTCTAAAATGGCACATTTTATTCCATGTCACAAGACTGATGATGCTTCACATGTTGCAGATTTGTTCTTTAAAGAAATTGTTCGCTTACATGGCGTTCCTAGAACAATTGTTTCTGATAGGGATGCTAAGTTCTTAAGTTATTTCTGGAAGACCTTATGGGCTAAGTTAGGAACTAAGTTGTTGTTTTCAACTACTTGTCATCCTCAAACTGATGGTCAAACAGAAGTAGTAAATAGGACCTTATCTACCTTGTTGCGTGCAATTATCAAAAAGAACATTAAAACATGGGAAGAATGCTTACCGCATGTTGAGTTTGCTTATAATCGTTCTGTTCATTCTGCTACTAAATTTTCACCATTTGAGATTGTTTATGGTTTTAATCCTTTAACTCCTTTGAATTTATCACCATTACCAATGTTTGAGTATGTGAATTTAGATGGGAAAAGAAAAGCTGAACTTGTAAAGCAGATTCATGAGAAAGCAAAGGTCAACATTGAACGGCGAACGGAGCAATATGAAAAACAAGCCAATAAGGGTCGACGACAGCTGGTCTTCGAACCTGGAGAATGGGTTTGGGTGCATATGCGCAAGGAGCGCTTTCCGACCCAGAGGAAATCCAAGCTACTACCTAGAGGGGATGGTCCTTTTCAAGTCCTAGAACGCATCAATGATAATGCGTATAAGCTAGACTTGCCCGGTGAGTATAATGTAAGTGCTACATTCAATGTTTCTGATTTAAGTCCTTTTGATGCAGGTGATGACCTTGATTTGAGGACAAATCCTTTTCAAGAGGAGGGGAATGATGAAGACTTATCTAGCACAAGGGCATGGAATGCGGATCCAATCCAAGTTCCCGTTGGGCCGGTTATAAGAGCACGTGCTAAGAAATTCAAAAATGCATTGAGTGGGCTAATTCAAGGGATTTGGGTTCAGGCATATTCATGGAGGCCCATGGAAAGAATGGACTTGCAAAAGGAGGGCCCAACCTTAGTGAATGTAATTCAAGTTAAGGAAGATGCAACTTGATAATTCGAAGGGATAAATTTGGAAATTCATAACGTGTGCACGGTTAGGTTTCTAGAGACGTGTGAGTAGGACTTTTCAAAGTTCATGATCTTATCTTCAACTTTCAATTTGGAATCAGATCCATTGGAGGTCACACGAGGAAGATATGGTCAGTTATTTCAAAGTATCCAGAAGCTGTCTTACTTTGACAATTGTTGTCTTACTTTGACAATTGTGTTATCTTCATTTTTTTGTGTGGATAATGTAAGTATATTAACCAAAGAGACAAAACAAAAGCAAAGGGGCATACCCCAGCGAGAAGATCACAAGGTCAGACAAGGGACAGGCCCCCTACCAACCGAAACTCAAAAAACAGCAAAGCAATAAAAGCTAAGCACAAACCCTGTCATAGGGTGCAGCTAAAAGAACCCACCAAACCCCATAAAAGGCAAAACAAGCGAATTACAAAAAAATAGAATCAGATAAACCCCAAGACTGGTGGAGCCACCTATTAGTAGGAGAAGGCATCACACCAGATAAGGAATTAAGACGCATACAAACATCTCTGACAATGGAACGAACAACCATGGTAACAGGTTTAGGTAACTCGCCATGCATCCTAGCATTCCGCTCACGCCAAATAGCATAGACAGCAGCCGCAAGCATAATACGCACCACCCACCCACGAAATTGCCGACCGCGGAAATGGCAAGACCAAAGAATAGTATCCTCCCAGCTCCGAGCACGCAGAGGTAATCTGCACTTCCTTAAAAGAGCAAACCAAACCTCGCAAGAATAAGAACAATAAAAAAAGAGATGAGGGACATCCTCACAACTCCCTCCACAAAACACACAACGAATAGCCGGAATCAAGCCATAAACAAGAAGCTTATCCTGAGTAGAAAGAGCACCCCTAATGGCCAACCAGAAGATAAAAGCTTGTCTAGGGATTGATTTAGAATGCCAAACGGACCTAAACCAATCCACCGCTGGCTGCCGGGACCGAAGAGCCTCCCAAGCATTACGAATAGAGAAAGCCCCCCGAGAGTCCTCAACCCAACACAAAGTATCAGCTTGAGAGTTATTAGGCCTAAAGGAAGCAGGGATACCACTGATAATGGGTGCTGGGTTGACAATTGTTGTCTTACTTTGACAATTGTGTTATCTTCCTTTGACATTTGTATTGCACGTTTTTATTGAGTTCAAACCTTTCTAGTCAACAAAATCACACCTTGCTTTACTTATTTTCGTTTCCCATGCTTGGAGGGTTGTTCCAAGACATTTCATTTTCTATTTAAACTAATTTGTAAGTCATTTAATAGGAGAGATGAATTTCAATATAGAAATGTGAGTTTAAGTCTCTCTTGGGTTCTTTGAAGAACCTACGAACTTATCAGATTACTCTGTGGCGTTCGTACTTTGACTTATCAATCAAGTTTTCCATCCTTGATTGTGGCGTCCTCCTAATACCAAGGTTCGCACCTTCTCTATAGGTGTTGGGTCGCGGTTTCCATCCTAAACCTGAAAGTAGAACGGTCCTAGGCAGTAACATTGTTACGGGTTTCGTCATAAGTTGGCGGGGTTCGTATCATTTGGTATCAGAGACTGGTTTCGGGTTTCGTCACAAGTTGGCGGGGTTCGTATCATTTGGTATCAGAGCTGGTTCCGAGTTTCGTCACAAGTTGATGGGGTTCGTATCATTTGGTATCAGAGCTGGTTTCGGGTTTCATCACAAGTTGACGGGGTTCGCATCATTTGGTATCAGAGATGGTTACGGGTTTCGTCACAAGTTGGCGGGGTTCGTATCATTTGGTATCAGAGCCAAGGCTCTAGTCTCGGGTTTATTCTATCCTTATGTTTTTGTTTTCTATTCAAATCCATCGTATATTGTTGTTCGTTTGTAGTTCATATCATTCGTTATCATTTCATATGTAATTCGTATTGTTTCACATCAATAAGTGATGACCTTGATATGAGGACAAATCCTTTTCAAGAGGAGGGGAATGATGAAGACTTATCTAGCACAAAGGCGAGGCAACCTGCTGATTCGAAGGGATAACTTTGGAAATTCATAACGTGTGAACAGCTAGGTTTTTGGAGGCGTGTGAGTAGGTCTTTTTAAAGTTCATGATCTTATCTTCAACTTTGATGTTGGAATCAGATCCATTGGAGGCCACACGAGGAAGATATGGTTGGTTATTTCAAAGTATCCAGAAGCTGTCTTACTTTGACAATTGTTGTCTTACTTTGACAATTGTGTTATCTTCCTTTGACATTTGTATTGCACGTTTTTATTGAGTTCAAACCTTTCTAGTCAACAAAATCACACCTTGCTTTACTTATTTTCGTTTCCCATGCTTGGAGGGTTGTTCCAAGACATTTCATTTTCTATTTAAACTCATTTGTAAGTCATTTAATAGGAGAGATGAATTTCAATATAGAAATGTGAGTTTAAGTCTCTCTTGGGTTCTTTGAAGAACCTACGAACTTATCAGATTACTCTGTGGCGTTCGTACTTTGACTTATCAATCAAGTTTTCCATCCTTGATTGTGGCGTCCTCCTAATACCAAGGTTCGCACCTTCTCTATAGGTGTTGGGTCGCGGTTTCCATCCTAAACCTGAAAGTAGAACGGTCCTAGGCAGTAACATTGTTCTTATGGAAGGAAGTGGAGATAGATTTGTGGGGGTTTCTTCTTATCTTTGTATATTTATTATGATTTTTGGGTGCTGGAATATTAGGGGTCTTAATGACCCTTTGAAGCAAAGAGAGGTTCGCAATTTGATTAAAGATGAGAAATTGTCTTTGTGTGGTTTAGTGGAAACGAAAGTTCTGGAGAAAAATAAAGATGTTATTCTTAAGACCATTGACCGGTCTTGGAAGGTGGAGTGCAATTATAATTTTTCCTCTTTGGGGAGGATTTGGGTTTGTTGGAATCCGTTCGATGTTACTGTTTTGGTTGTCGGATCTTCTGATCAAGTTATCCATTGTAGAGTTTCTTCTGTTGATTCTACTTGGGAGTGTATGATATCGATAGTGTACGGTGATAATTGTAATGTTCGTAGGGAGGCGTTGTGGGCTGATTTAGTGGCGCGCGGAGTGGAATGGGAGAATAGTGCTTGGATTGTGATGGGTGACTTTAATGCTATTAAGTCTTCGGTTGAGAGTGTTGGAGGATCCAATTCTTGGCCACATTGGAAAGACGACTTTTCTAATTGTTTAGCTGAGTCTGGGTTGGATGATCTGCGATTTAATGGGTGCTTCTATACATGGTCTAATCATCGTACGGTTGATCCTATTCTTCGAAAGTTAGATCGAGCTTTGGTCAATTTGAAGTGGGATATTTCATTTCGAGGTTCTGAGGCGCATTTTCTTCCTTCCAGTGTTTCTGATCACTCTCCTATGATTGTTAAGATTGTGGATCTCCCTCGGCGACGGGTGCCTTTTAAGTTTTTTGATTTCTGGGCGGATCATCCAGAATTTTTATCCTTGGTGGATCGAGTTTGGGCGGAAAGGGTGGATGGGTCTCCTATGTTTCAGCTATGTAAGAAGCTAAAAAGATTGAAAGTGGAGCTTAAGAAACTTAATAGGGAGTGTTATTCTGACTTGTCTTCTAGGGTGCAGCAAGCTAAGCATGATTTAAAGTCTGTGCAATGGGATATTCAGAGGCAGCCTACGAACATTTCTTTACATGGGGAGGAGTCTTGGTTGGTGAAGCTTTATGGTGATTTGAGTAGAGATGAAGAGAGTTTTTTGAGACAAAAGTCCCGGGTTCAGTGGATTAATTTGGGAGATAGGAATTCTAAGTTCTTTTTTCGATCGATGAGACAAAGATGTAGTAGGAGTAAGGTATTATCTCTTACCGATGAGCATGGTAATCGTGTGGAGGAGCCTAGTGAAGTTAAATCAATGGTGGTGAACTTCTTTGAGACACTTCTGAGACAGCCTGCTGGATGCCCTAGGATTGACCTTGATTTAGTGAGGCGGGCTCTCCCGAAGCGTATTTCTGGTGATCAGTGTGCTACCTTGGGTAGAGAGGTTAGTGATGTTGAAATTAAGGCAGTTTTGTTCTCTTTAAAAGATAATAAAGCTCCTGGTCCGGATGGTTATAATGCTACTTTCTTCAAGAAAGCTTGGTCTGTTGTTGGTGATGATTTTCTTCGTGCTATTCATTCATTTTTTAGCTCCGGGAGATTGCTCAAGCAAGTGAATGCTACTGTGGTTGCTCTTATTCCTAAGGTTCCTAATCCTTCTAAGGTTGGGGATTTTAGGCCTATTTCGTGTTGTAACACTATCTACAAATGCATTGCCAAAATTATTGCGAATCGAGTTCAGATGGTGCTGCCTGATGTTGTTAGTCCTTTTCAGTCGGCCTTCGTTGCTGGTAGGAGGATTAGTGATAATATATTACTGTCGCAGGAATTGTTAAGGAACTATCATCGTGATGGGGGTCATCCTAGGTGTGCGCTGAAGGTAGATTTAATGAAAGCTTATGATTCTGTGCGGTGGGATTTCTTAGTGGCTATTTTACAGATTTTAGGCTTCCCAGAGCAGATGATAACTTGGATTTCTGAGTGCATTTCCACTCCCCGTTTCTCGATTTCTATCAATGGCGAGTTGAATGGTTTCTTTGCTAGTGGCCGAGGTTTGAGGCAGGGGGATCCTATGTCCCCTTATTTATTTGTGCTGGCTATGGAGGTCTTCTCGGGGTTGATGCATATTATGGAGCAGGAGGGTCAGTTTGCATACCATTGGCGGTGTGGGAAGATTGGTATTTCGCATTTATGCTTTGCGGATGATCTTATGGTTTTCTGTAGGGCAGAGAGGGAATCAGTTGCTGCAGTTAATGTTGTCCTTGGTCAGTTCCAAGCTCTTTCTGGGTTGATTCCTAATCCTAGCAAGAGCAATCTTTTTGTGGCTGGTGTGTCTTCTGAGACTAAGCAAGAGTTACTTGGGATTCTGGGTTTTCAGGAAGGGGTATTACCTGTCAGATATCTTGGGGTTCCTCTGATTTCTACTAAGCTTACGGCAGTGGATTGTAGGGTTCTTGTCGACAGAATTGTAGCGAGAGTTAAGAGTTGGACTAGTAGGGTTCTTTCTTTTGCAGGGAGGCTTCAGCTCATTCAATCTGTATTGTTCTCTATTCAGGTGTATTGGTCCTCCATTTTTATCTTGCCTAAGTCAGTGGTGATTAAGGTTGAAACTACTTTGCGTAGTTTTCTTTGGAAGGGTTCAGATTTAGGTAAAGGTGGGGCAAAGGTTGCATGGTCTTCGGTGTGTTTACCAAAGGAAGAGGGTGGTCTCGGTATTAAGAGCGTTGAGTGTTGGAATAAAGCTGCCATATGTAAGCATTTGTGGGCTATCTGTAGCAATTTGAGGTCTTCTGTCTGGGTCTCGTGGGTTAGATCTACTCTGCTTAAGGGAAAGAATGTGTGGGAGGTTAGGTGCCCTGGGGATTGCTCGTGGAGTTGGAGGAAAATTCTAGGCCTTCGGTGTCTTGTGCGGCGGTTGATGCAGTTTCGGGTGGGTAATGGGGAGGATATTTCTCTTTGGTTTGATTATTGGCATCCGTTGGGTCCTTTGGTGGAGGTGTTTGGGCGACGGATTATTTATGATTCTGGTTTTGGTCTTCATGCTAGGGTGGCGGATGTTGTTCAGGGGAGGGATTGGGCTTGGCCTCGTTCCCTGACCGGGAATTGGATGGACATTATCAGTGGTATCCCTGCTTCCTTCAGGCCTAATAACTCTCAAGCTGATACTTTGTGTTGGGTTGAGGACTCTCGGGGGGCTTTCTCTATTCGTAATGCTTGGGAGGCTCTTCGGTCCCGGCAGCTAGCGGTGGATTGGTTTAGATCCGTTTGGCATTCTAAATCAATTCCTAGACATGCTTTCATCTTCTGGTTGGCCATTAGGGGTGCTCTTTCTACTCAGGATAAGCTTCTTGTTTATGGCTTGATTCCGGCTATTCATTGTGTGTTTTGTGGAGGGAGTTGTGAGGATGTCCCTCATCTCTTTTTTGATTGTTCTTATTCTTGCGAGGTTTGGTTTACTCTTTTAAGGAAGTGCAGATTACCTCTGCGTGCTCGGAGCTGGGAGGATACTATTCTTTGGTCTTGCCATTTCCGCGGTCGGCAACTTCGTGGGTGGGTGGTGCGTATTATGCTTGCGGCTGCTGTCTATGCTATTTGGCGTGAGCGGAATGCTAGGATACATGGCGAGTTACCTAAACCTGTTACCATGGTTGTTCGTTCCATTGTCAGAGATGTTTGTATGCGGCTTAATTCCTTATCTGGTGTGATGCCTTCTCCTACTAATAGGTGGCTCCACCAGTCTTGGGGTTTATCTGATTCTATTTTTTTGTAATTCGCTTGTTTTGCCTTTTGTGGGGTTTGGTGGGTTCTTTTGGCTGTACCCTATGACAGGTTTTTTGCTTAGCTTTTATTACTTTGCTGTTTTTTGAGTTTCGGTTGGTAGGGGGCCTGTCCCTTGTCTGACCTTGTGATCTTCTCGCTGGGGTATGCCCCTTTGCTTTTCTTTTGTCTCTTTGGTTAATATACTTACATTATCCAAAAAAAAAAAGATACCACTGATAATGTCCATCCAATTCCCGGTCAGGGAACGAGGCCAAGCCCAATCCCTCCCCTGAACAACATCCGCCACCCTAGCATGTAGACCAAAACCAGAATCATAAATAATCCGTCGCCCAAACACCTCCACCAAAGGACCCAACGGATGCCAATAATCAAACCAAAGAGAAATATCCTCCCCATTACCCACTCGAAACTGCATCAACCGCCGCACAAGACACCGAAGGCCTAAAATTTTCCTCCAACTCCACGAGCAATCCCCAGGGCACCTAACCTCCCACACATTCTTTCCCTTAAGCAGAGTAGATCTAACCCACGAGACCCAGACAGAAGACCTCAAATTGCTACAGACAGCCCACAAATGCTTACTTATGGCAGCTTTATTCCAACACTCAACGCTCTTAATACCGAGACCACCCTCTTCCTTTGGTAAACACACCGAAGACCATGCAACCTTGGCCCCACCTTTACCTAAATCTGAACCCTTCCAAAGAAAACTACGCAAAGTAGTTTCAACCTTAATCACCACTGACTTAGGCAAGATAAAAATGGAGGACCAATACACCTGAATAGAGAACAATACAGATTGAATGAGCTGAAGCCTCCCTGCAAAAGAAAGAACCCTACTAGTCCAACTCTTAACTCTCGCTACAATCCTGTCGACAAGAACCCTACAATCCACTGCCGTAAGCTTAGTAGAAATCAGAGGAACCCCAAGATATCTGACAGGTAATACCCCTTCCTGAAAACCAAGAATCTCAAGTAACTCTTGCTTAGTCTCAGAAGACACACCAGCCACAAAAAGATTGCTCTTGCTAGGATTAGGAATCAACCCAGAAAGAGCTTGGAACTGACCAAGGACAACATTAACCGCAGCAACTGACTCCCTCTCTGCCCTACAGAAAACCATAAGATCATCCGCAAAGCATAAATGCGAAATACCAATCTTCCCACACCGCCAATGGTACGCAAACTGACTCTCCTGCTCCATAATACGCATCAACCCCGAGAAGACCTCCATAGCCAGCATAAATAAATAGGGGGACAAAGGATCCCCCTGTCTCAAACCTCGGCTACTAGTAAAGAAACCATTCAACTCGCCATTGATAGAAATAGAGAAACGGGGAGTAGAAATGCACTCAGAAATCCAAGCTATCATCTGCTACGAGAAGCCTAAAATCTGTAAAATAGCCACTAAGAAATCCCACCGCACAGAATCATAGGCTTTCATTAAATCTACCTTCAGCGCACACCTAGGATGACCCCCATCACGATGATAGTTCCTTAACAATTCCTGCGACAGTAATATATTATCACTAATCCTCCTACCAGCAACGAAGGCCGACTGAAAAGGACTAACAACATCAGGCAGTACCATCTGAACACGATTCGCAATAATTTTGGCAATGCATTTGTAGATAGTGTTGCAACACGAAATAGGCCTAAAATCCCCAACCGTAGAAGGATTAGGAACCTTAGGAATAAGAGCAACCACAGTAGCATTCACTTGCTTGAGCAATCTCCCGGAGCTAAAAAACGAACGAATAGCACGAAGAACATCATCACCAACAACAGACCAAGCTTTCTTGAAGAAAGTAGCATTATACCCATCCGGACCAGGAGCTTTATTATCTTTTAAAGAGAACAAAACTGCCTTAATTTCAACATCACTAACCTCTCTACCCAAGGTAGCACACTGATCACCAGAAATACGCTTCGGGAGAGCCCGCCTCACTAAATCAAGGTCAATCCTAGGGCATCCAGCAGGCTGTCTCAGAAGTGTCTCAAAGAAGTTCACCACCGTTGATTTAACTTCACTAGGCTCCTCCACACGATTACCATGCTCATCGGTAAGAGATAATACCTTACTCCTACTACATCTTTGCCTCATCGATCGAAAAAAGAACTTAGAATTCCTATCTCCCAAATTAATCCACTGAACCCAGGACTTTTGTCTCAAAAAACTCTCCTCATCTCTACTCAAGTCACCATAAAGCTTCACCAACCGAGACTCCTCCTCATGTAAAGAAGCGTTCGTAGGCTGCCTCTGAATATCCCATTGCACAGACTCTAAATCATGTTTAACTTGCTGCACCCTAGAAGACAAGTCAGAATAACACTCCCTATTAAGTTTCTTAAGCTCTACTTTCAATCTTTTTAGCTTCTTACATAGCTGAAACATAGGAGACCCATCCACCCTGTCCGCCCAAACCCGATCCACCAAGGATAAAAATTCTGGATGATCCGCCCAGAAATCAAAAAACTTAAAAGGAACCCATCGCCGAGGGAGATCGACAATCTTAACAATCATAGGAGAGTGATCAGAAACACTAGAAGGAAGAAAATGCGCCTCTGAACCTCGAAAGGAAATATCCCAATTCAAGTTGACCAAAGCTCGATCTAACTTTCGAAGAATAGCATCAACCGTACGATGATTAGACCAAGTATAGAAGCACCCATTAAATCGCAGATCATCCAACCCAGACTCAGCTAAACAATTAGAAAAGTCATCTTTCCAATGAGGCCAAGAATTGGAGCCTCCAACACTCTCAACCGAAGACTTAATAGCATTAAAGTCACCCATCACAATCCAAGCACTATTCTCCCATTCCACTCCGCGCGCCACTAAATCAGCCCACAACGCCTCCCTACGAACATTACAATTATCACCGTACACTGTCGATATCATACACTCCCAAGTAGAATCAACAGAAGAAACTCTACAATGGATAACTTGTTCAGAAGATCCGACAACCAAAACAGTAACATCGAACGGATTCCAACAAACCCAAATCCTCCCCAAAGAGGAAAAATTATAATTGCACTCCACCTTCCAAGACCGGTTAATGGTCTTAAGAATAACATCTTTATTTTTCTCCAGAACTTTCGTTTCCACTAAACCACACAAAGACAATTTCTCATCTTTAATCAAATTGCGAACCTCTCTTTGCTTCAAAGGGTCATTAAGACCCCTAATATTCCAGCACCCAAAAATCATAATAAATTTACAAAGATAAGAAGAAACCTCCACAAATCTATCTCCACTTACCCCCCCTTAGGGGAGGAGTGCTTCTTATTCTTCTTACCCTTACTACTAGAACCTTTCTTCTTCTTTTTCTTTTCCAGAGAATCCTTAACTTTTGAAGCCAAAGCATTACGAGGAGGACTAGAATCACTACCATCCTCACCATGACTAGCCTCATCCTTATCACAAAGAGCATCTCCATCATTACAAAGAGCATCCCTGTCATCAACATAACCATTAGCCCCATCCTTACAAAGAACAGCCCCTACATCACAAACAGTGTCCAGAATTGCTAAAGGAGTACCCTCTTTCGTTACTTCCAAATTCAGAGTATGGTCATTGCCCTCCATTGGCACTAAATTAAGATGATTATCAATATTTTCCACAATCGGAACACTAGCACTGTTCCCCATAGTAGATAATTCTCCACCCTTGTTCTTTTTTTTAACCTCAACCCAAACCGGTCGTTTAGGCCCCAACGAGTCTTCTTGCCTCTTCTTCATATCATGAACATCAACCCCTCTATTTCCTGTAACCAGATTCACATTGTCACCCAAATCTTGAACACTTGGTTTACATATACCCGACGCATGCCCAAACACCTTACAAATATTACACCTAGAAGGAAGCCACTCATAAACAGCATAAATAGTTTTCCACTCCCCATTAGCACATTGAATATCAAACTCATTAATGACATCCTTCGAAGCATCAACCTCAACACACACACGAGCAAAGCTAAGACGTTTCCTAGCTAATGTAATGTGATCGGCATGTAATGGAATGCCCAAAGCACTAACTGCAAAACTCAGGCCCTTAGAAGTCCAATATTCAAAAGGTAGATTATAAAGTTTAACCCATACAGGAATATTGTGTAACTCATCTTTAGAGAAGGATAAACTAGGCTGCCACCTTTTAAGAACAAGCAATTTATTCACTATATGCCATGGACCTTTTTCAAGAACTTCACAAGCATGGTCAAGACTATCAAACTTGAAAATAAAGAACCCTTGTTCCGAAGATAAGACTTCTTTAAGGCCAAACCTACCCCAAATTTTATGAACTATTGAATTCACTACGGGGAATGGAATTCGCTTATCCACAAAGTACCCTATCAAGGAAGTTCTCCATTCTTCACTTCCCTCAATAGCTACCTCAACCGGAGGGCTAACTTTAATTCTTCCATTTTCTTCAGTAGGTTTAAAATATTCTAAGGATTCAAAGGTAGAAGATCGTACCTCACAAGCAATAGGAGAAGAATTCTGGACAGCCTTAGCATAAGATGGTTTCAGCCCTTGATCATGCATGGAAGAAGGTGTTGAAAATGGTCCAAGATCAGCCCCTCCTTGTCCAGAGCTACCAAGACCCGAAATTGAGCCCAAAGCACTCGATTTCAGCCCAATTACACCCACATCAGACCCAAAATGAAAGTTACCAAGCTTTTCCTTTCTATTATCATCTCTTGCAAGCCCAAATCCACCATAATTCGAAGGTGATTCAATAACATTAATCCTTGGCCCTTCTAATTTTGTAGAATCAGCCCCATTAGCTCCAATTTCGTGCCCAACATTACCAATACCCGAAATTGAACCCAAACCACCACATTTTGACTCTATTACCCCCATTCCTTGCTGAATACTTTTATTTAGTGGAGGAAGGTCCTCAACAACCACCTTCCTTTGACAATTTTGGCCATTAATGTCAATATTAGCATCCTTATGTTGAAAAATCCGCCCATGAGAATCATCCATCCTTTGAATTATTTGCCCATTGCACATGTCTCCAACCACCATTTGAAAATTTTGTCCATTATTATCTCTATGCAACACCTCATTCAACAAGTCTTCACCCTTGTCACCAATGTCAACCACACCTTTCTTCTTGTCCAATCCCGAAATAGTTGAAAGACAACCAATTCTTCCTTTGGAAACAGCTCCTACTCCATCACAATTATCATCCATTTCAAGAGACCTACTACTTACACCAAAAGAGACATTTTTCATTGCACCACCATTACCAAATTCAGTTTTAACAACTCCAGCTGAAGCTTTATCATGACAGCTCTTCATACCATTGAATTTCAAAGAAGAAACATGGTTGCCATCCTTCATACCACCATCAACAATAGAGGGCATATCATGGCAGCCCTTCATTACCCCTTCATGACAGCTCTTTATCCCATTGATCATCAAAGAAGAAGAAGAAACATGGTCTCCATCCTTCTTGACACCACCATCTATAGATGATATATCATGACAGCCCATGACTAGCCCTTCATGATAACCATTCACTCCATTGGAACTCAAAGAAGAAACATGGTCTCCACCCTTCTTCACACCACCATCAGCTATATGATAGCCCTTCATTTCATTTGAGATCAAAGAAGAAACATGGTCTCCATCCTTCTTCACACCACCAGCAGTAGGATTTTGGGTTTGATCTACCAAAACCCTACATCCCTTCATTTCATTGGTTGAAGACAAGTTGCAGCTCGAATTAGCCTTAAAACCACCAAGATTGGCCACATTAAAATCATCCATAGTAGTAAAAACAAACTAAACAACTTCTAATGAATTAAAGAAAACGAACCAGCAAACCTAAAACTAAAGAAAACGAAAATTGAGCTCGTAATCATCAAAGAAATCAATAATAATCACGAAGAGAGAATAGAAAAGAGAGAAGAGAAGAACACTCAAAGAAATTCTAGAGAGAAGTCAGAGCATTTTCTCTCACTAGTTCTATACGATGGATTTTAGGTGCGTATTATGCTTGCGGCTGCTGTCTATGCTATTTGGCGCGAGTGTTATCTTCATTTGATAATTGTGTTGCACGTTTTTATTGAGTTCAGAGCTTTCTAGTCAACAAATCACACCTTCCTTTACTTGTTTTCGTTTCCCACGCTTGGAGGGTTGTTCCAAGACATTTTATTTTCTATTTAAACTCATTTGTAAGTCATTTTATGCAACCATTGATCAATTAATACAAAAACTGAGTAAAATTTCGTTTCACCTACTTGTTCTTGATAGAACTACTGAACTTATCAAAGGAAGGCTTCCTTTGTGGCGTTCTTGAGTGTTTATACTTCCGGGTTCGTGGATTGAGTATTCATCGGGTCTAGAAGGGTAAAGAATCTGATTTTTGGGAGTTCTTGGGTGTAAAACAAATTGAGTGTGGGTTTGGGGGTTATATAACCTTACGGGTTCACATCACCTAGCAAGAGCAATCTTTTTGTGGCTGGTGTGTCTTCTGACATTAAGCAAGAGTTGCTTGGGATTCTAGGTTTTCAGGAAGGGGTATTACTTGTCAGATATCTTGGGGTTCCTCTGATTTCTTCTAAGCTTATGGCAGTGGATTGTAGGGTTCTTGTCGACAGGATTGTAGAGAGAGTTAAGAGTTGGACTAGTAGGGTTCTATCTTTTGCAGGGAGGCTTCAGCTCATTCAATCTGTATTGTTCTCTATCCAGGTGTATTGGTCCTCCATTTTTATCTTGTCTAAGTCAGTGGTGATTAAGGTTGAAACTACTTTGCGTAGTTTTCTTTGGAAGGGTTCAGATTTAGGTAAAGGTGGGGCAAAGGTTGCATGGTCTTCGGTGTGTTTACCGAAGGAAGAGGGTGGTCTCGGTATTAAGAGTGTTGAGTGTTGGAATAAGTCTGCCATAAGTAAGCATTTGTGGGCTGTCTGTAGCAATTTGAGGTCTTCTGTCTGGGTGTCGTGGGTTATATCTACTCTGCTTAAGGGAAAGAATGTGTGGGAGGTTAGGTGCCCTGGGGATTGCTCGTGGAGTTGGAGGAAAATTCTGGGCCTTCGGTGTCTTGTGCGGCGGTTAATGCAGTTTCGGGTGGGTAATGGGGAGGATATTTCCCTTTGGTTTGATTATTGGCATCCGTTGGGTCCTTTGGTGGAGGTGTTTGGGCGACGGATTATTTATGATTCTGGTTTTGGTCTTCATGCTAGGGTGGCGGATATTGTTCAGGGAAGGGATTGGGCTTGGCCTCGTTCCCTGACCGGGAATTGGATGGACATTATCAGTGGTATCCCTGATTCCTTCAGGCCTAATAACTCTCAAGCTGATACTTTGTATTGGGTTGAGGACTCTCGGGGGGCTTTCTCTATTTGTAATGCTTGGGAGGCTCTTCGGTCCCGGCAGCCAGCGGTGGATTGGTTTAGGTCCGTTTGACATTCTAAATCAATTCCTAGACATGCTTTCATCTTCTGGCTGGCCATTAGGGATGCTCTTTCTACTCAGGATAAGCTTCTTGTTTATGGCTTGATTCCGGCTATTCGTTGTGTGTTTAGTGGAAGGAGTTGGCTTCAAAGGTTAAGGATTCTCTGGAAAAGAAAAAGAAGAAGAAAGGTTCCAGTAGTAAGGGTAAGAAGAATAAGAAGCACTCCTCCCCTAAGGGGGGTAAATGGAGATAGATTTGTGGGGGTTTCTTCCTATCTTTGTATATTAATTATGATTTTTGGGTGCTGGAATATTAGGGGTCTTAATGACCCTTTGAAGCAAAGTGAGGTTCGCAATTTGATTAAAGATGAGAAATTGTCTTTGTGTGGTTTAGTGGAAACGAAAGTTCTGGAGAAAAATAAAGATGTTATTCTTAAGACCATTGACCGGTCTTGGAAGGTGGAGTGCAATTATAACTTTTCCTCTTTGGGGAGGATTTGGGTTTGTTGGAATCCGTTCGATGTTACTGTTTTGGTTGTCGGATCTTCTGAACAAGTTATCCATTGTAGAGTTTCTTCTGTTGATTCAACTTGGGAGTGTATGATATCGATAGTGTACGGTGATAATTGTAATGTTCGTAGGGAGGCGTTGTGGGCTGATTTAGTGGCGCGCGGAGTGGAATGGGAGAATAGTGCTTGGATTGTGATGGGTGACTTCAATGCCATTAAGTCTTCGGTTGAGAGTGTTGGAGGCTCCAATTCTTGGCCTCATTGGAAAGATGACTTTCCTAATTGTTTAGCTGAGTCTGGGTTGGATGATCTGCGATTTAATGGGTGCTTCTATACTTGGTCTAATCATCGTACGGTTGATCCTATTCTTCGAAAGTTAGATCGAGCTTTGGTCAACTTGAATTGGGATATTTCCTTTCGAGGTTCAGAGGCGCATTTTCTTCCTTCTAGTGTTTCTGATCACTCTCCTATGATTGTTAAGATTGTGGACCTCCCTCGGCGACGGGTACCTTTTAAGTTTTTTGATTTCTGGGCGGATCACCCAGATTTTTTATCCTTGGTGGATCGGGTTTGGGCGGACAGGGTGGATGGGTCTCCTATGTTTCAGCTATGTAAGAAGCTAAAAAGATTGAAAGTAGAGCTTAAGAAACTTAATAGGGAGTGTTATTCTGACTTATCTTCTAGGGTGCAGCAAGCTAAACATGATTTAGAGTCTGTGCAATGGGATATTCAGAGGCAGCCTACGAACGCTTCTTTACATGAGGAGGAGTCTCGGTTGGTGAAGCTTTATGGTGACTTGAGTAGAGATGAGGAGAGTTTTTTGAGACAAAAGTCCCGAGTTCAGTGGATTAATTTGGGAGATAGGAATTCTAAGTTCTTTTTTCGATCCATGAGACAAAGATGTAGTAGAAGTAAGGTATTATCTCTTACCGATCAGCATGGTAATCGTGTGGAGGAGCCTAGTGAAGTTAAATCTATGGTGGTGAACTTCTTTGAGACACTTCTGAGACAGCCCGCTGGTTGCCCAAGGATTGACCTTGATTTAGTGAGGCGGGCTCTGCCGAAGCAGATTTCTAGTGATCAGTGTGCTACCTTGGGTAGAGAGGTTAGTGATGATGAAATTAAGGCAGTTTTGTTCTCTTTAAAAGATAATAAAGCTCCTGGTCCGGATGGGTATAATGCTACTTTCTTCAAGAAAGCTTGGTCTGTTGTTGGTGATGATTTTCTTCGTGCTATTCGTTCGTTTTTTAGCTCCGGGAGATTGCTCAAGCAAGTGAATGCTACTGTGGTTGCTCTTATTCCTAAGGTTCCTAATCCTTCTACGGTTGGGGATTTTAGGCCTATTTCGTGTTGTAACACTATCTACAAATGCATTGCCAAAATTATTGCGAATCGTGTTCAGATGGTACTGCCTGATGTTGTTAGTCCTTTTCAGTCGGCCTTCGTTGCTGGTAGGAGGATTAGTGATAATATATTACTGTCGCAGGAATTGTTAAGGAACTATCATCGTGATGGGGGTCATCCTAGGTGTGCGCTGAAGGTAGATTTAATGAAAGCCTATGATTCTATGCGGTGGGATTTCTTAGTGGCTATTTTACAGATTTTAGGCTTCCCAGAGCAAATGATAGCTTGGATTTCTGAGTGCATTTCCACTCCCCGTTTCTCTATTTCTATCAATGGCGAGTTGAATGGTTTCTTTACTAGTAGCCGAGGTTTGAGGCAGGGGGATCCTATGTCCCCTTATTTATTTGTGCTGGCTATGGAGGTTTTCTCGGGGTTGATGCGTATTATGGAGAAGGAGAGTCAGTTTGCGTACCATTGGCGGTGTGGGAAGATTGGTATTTCGCATTTATGCTTTGCGGATGATCTTATGGTTTTCTGTAGGGCAGAAAGGGAGTCAGTTGCTGCGGTTAATGTTGTCCTTGGTCAGTTCCAAGCTCTTTCTGGGTTGATTCCTAATCCTAGCAAGAGCAATCTTTTTGTGGCTGGTGTGTCTTCTGAGACTAAGCAAGAGTTACTTGGGTTGCTTGGTTTTCAGGAAGGGGTATTACCTGTCAGATATCTTGGGGTTCCTCTGATTTCTACTAAGCTTACGGCAGTGGATTGTAGGGTTCTTGTTGACAGGATTGTAGCGAGAGTTAAGAGTTGGACTAGTAGGGTTCTTTCTTTTGCAGGGAGGCTTCAGCTCATTCAATCTGTATTGTTCTCTATTCAGGTGTATTGGTCCTCCATTTTTATCTTGCCTAAGTCAGTGGTGATTAAGGTTGAAACTACTTTGCGTAGTTTTCTTTGGAAGGGTTCAGATTTAGGTAAAGGTGGGGCAAAGGTTGCATGGTCTTTGGTGTGTTTACCAAAGGAAGAGGGTGGTCTCGGTATTAAGAGCGTTGAGTGCTGGAATAAAGCTGCCATAAGTAAGCATTTGTGGGCTGTCTGTAGCAATTTGAGGTCTTCTGTCTGGGTCTCGTGGGTTAGATCTACTCTGCTTAAGGGAAAGAATGTGTGGGAGGTTAGGTGCCCTGGGGATTGCTCGTGGAGTTGGAGGAAAATTCTAGGCCTTCGGTGTCTTGTACGGCGGTTGATGCAGTTTCGGGTGGGTAATGGGGAGGATATTTCTCTTTGGTTTGATTATTGGCATCCGTTGGGTCCTTTGGTGGAGGTGTTTGGGCGACGGATTATTTATGATTCTGGTTTTGGTCTTCATGCTAGGGTGGCCGATGTTGTTCGGGGGAGGGATTGGGCTTGGCCTCGTTCCCTGACCGGGAATTGGATGGACATTATCAGTGGTATCCCTGCTTCCTTCAGGCCTAATAACTCTCAAGCTGATACTTTGTGTTGGGTTGAGGACTCTCGGGGGGCTTTCTCTATTCGTAATGCTTGGGAGGCTCTTCGGTCCCGGCAGCTAGCGGTGGATTGGTTTAGATCCGTTTGGCATTCTAAATCAATTCCTAGACATGCTTTCATCTTCTGGTTGGCCATTAGGGGTGCTCTTTCTACTCAGGATAAGCTTCTTATTTATGGCTTGATTCCGACTATTCGTTGTGTGTTTTGTGGAGGGAGTTGTGAGGATGTCCCTCATCTCTTCTTTGATTGTTCTTATTCTTGCGAGGTTTGGTTTGCTCTTTTAAGGAAGTGCAGATTACCTCTGCGTGCTCGGAGCTGGGAGGATACTATTCTTTGGTCTTGCCATTTCCGCGGTCGGCAACTTCGTGGGTGGGTGGTGCGTATTATGCTTGCGGCTGCTGTCTATGCTATTTGGCGTGAGCGGAATGCTAGGATGCATGGCGAGTTACCTAAACCTGTTACCATGGTTGTTCGTTCTATTGTCAGAGATGTTTGTATGCGGCTTAATTCCTTATCTGGTGTGATGCCTTCTCCTACTAATAGGTGGCTCCACCAGTCTTGGGGTTTATCTGATTCTATTTTTTTGTAATTCGCTTGTTCTGCCTTTTATGGGGTTTGGTGGGTTCTTTTGGTTGTACCCTATGACAGGGTTTGTGCTTAGCTTTTATTGCTTTGCTGTTTTTTGAGTTTCGGTTGGTAGGGGGCCTGTCCCTTGTCTGACCATTGTGATCTTCTCGCTGGGGTATGCCCCTTTGCTTTTGTTTTGTCTCTTTGGTTAATATACTTACATTATCCAAAAAAAAAGGAGTTGTGAGGATGTCCCTCATCTCTTTTTTTATTGTTCTTATTCTTGCGAGGTTTGGTTTGCTCTTTTAAGGAAGTGCAGATTACCTCTGCGTGCTCGGAGCTGGGAGGCTACTATTCTTTGGTCTTGCCATTTCCGCGGTCGGCAACTTCGTGGGTGGGTGGTACGTATTATGCTTGCGGCTGCTGTCTATGCTATTTGGCGCGAGCGGAATGCTAGGATGTATGGCGAGTTACCTAAACCTGTTACCGTGGTTGTTTGTTCCATTGTTAGAGATGTTTGTATGCGTCTTAATTCCTTATCTGGTGTGGTGCCTTCTCCTACTAATAGGTGGCTCCATCAGTCTTGGGGTTTATCTGATTCTATTTTTTTGTAATTCGCTTGTTTTGCCTTTTATGGGGTTTGTCCCTTTTGCTGTCGGTCTGGTGGGTTCTTTTGGCTGTACCCTATGACAGGGTTTGTGCTTAGCTTTTATTGCTTTGCTGTTTTTTGAGTTTCGGTTGGTAGGGGGCCTGTCCCTTGTCTGACCTTGTGATCTTCTCGCTGGGGTATGCCCCTTTGCTTTTATTTTGTCTCTTTGGTTAATATACTTACATTATCCAACAAAAATGGCTAGTAGAAAAATAATAACAAGTAGTAGGCTGATCAAAAATGAATTTATGGGCCGTAAGTACGTCTTGGACCATTAAACCAAAATGTGCTGGCTTACTTTCAAGAAAAATCACATTGGATGCCATTGGGCTTGGGCTTTTGTTGGCTGAATTCAAATTGGCCTCAGTTGCATCATATCCAGCTTCACATGGGTGATATTCTCCAAAGGACATTCCTTTAGAGTCATCGTCGTCTTCTTCCTCGGTTACTGGTTGAGGTTTGCAGCTTGCCAACTTGCTTTTAATTGTTGGTGGTGAAGTTCCTTCCTTAAGCAGTGCCTTGGCAAGACAAAACTTCATTTTCTTCTTTGGACAACTTCGAAGAGGTAGAAATAACCTCTTTTTCTTTTCCCTAATCATTAAGCCGCTCTGGTAATCGCTTAGGTGGGAATAGAGTAATCAAATTGAAATAAATTTCTAGCATAAAATTCAGCCACTGGATACTTCTGCGACCATCTAGTATAGAAAACCCTAAGAAAAGCCGGAGTTATACCCTTTTCTGCTTCCAAACTAAAAGAATGTTCATTAAATTGGTACTCCCATCTTAAAATTCATGAAACTTGATAAAGTGCCAAAAAATAAAGAAAGGACAGTTCCAAAGCGACCTTTTTCTGATTATGCTTGTAAAATTTGTTTGAAGCTTTCAGGACGCATTCTGGAAGTGCATCTCCAACTATGCTAAAATTTAATACTGAAACCAACACGGAATAGGAACCCTGCTAAAATCCTTGGTGGTAATGGATAGTTTAATGAACCAGCTATGACCATAATTACGATTATGGTAATTCAGAATTTCTGTCCAGGCTTGAACATAGTCAAAGAAGTGATAAGAGTTAGGTTTGACTCTTAGATCTTTGAACTTCTATTCTCTGAATAGATTATCGCCCCAATCTTGATGGGAAAATATATCAAGAATAATCAGCTTAGAGTAACTAATTATCTTGTTACTCTTATAATAATGAGTGATGTGGGCACATCCTGTCTCGATCAAAATTATCTCGAACCACCTTCTTGTCTTTAGAGAATCGATGGTAGGAGATTGGTGATCTCTCAAACAGATTTGAGCAACAAACTCTAGGTCTGATCCCCAGTGCTCTGCTTCAATAAAGGATGCAAGCATTCTGGTTGTCCGCTTATATCCATCGTCCATCCTCTTGAGATTAGAGGATGCTAAATATGCAGTGAATCTTTTAGTGCTGCTTGATGAAACAGTCTCTTGGGTTCTTTTGGAAGCCCTGCAAGAATTCACGCGTTAGAAAATTTGGCAAGGAATTATTCTCCCCCTTAATAAATTCAATATCAAAGTCAAAAACAGAAAGAATAGCTTGCCACCTAGCAAAAATCTGTTTTGAGGCTAGGTTTTTAACTTCTTTTTTCAAAATCTCTTTGCTAGATTTACAATCTACCCTTATCAAAACAACTTTATTTAATAAATCACTTTGAAATTTTGAAACTGATAATAAAATAGCAAATATCTCTTTTTTTACTGTGAAATAATTTTGCTGGGCTGGTTTCCACACCCCAGATGTATATCTAACAAGGGATGTTTTCCCTCCCAGTTCTTGTTTTAGAATACCCCCATAACCATATTCAGATGTATATGTTTCAACTATTTTGAAGGCATCTGGATGATGGATTGCTAGGCATGGCAATTCCTTAGCTTTCATTTTGATCCTCTGGACTGCCTTTGTACAGGCCTCTGTCTACGGTCCTGGATTCTTCTTAAGCCTTGCAAAAATAAAGGCTTAGCATCTTTGGCCAGCTCTTTGTAAAAGTCTGCTAGATAATTCAGACTTCCCAAGAATCTTTGCAGTTGTTGTTTATCTTTGATCTCATCAGGAAACTTTTCTACAAAGACTATTGCCCTGTCTATTGGAGTAACTGAGCCATGATAAATATTATGACCCAAAAACCTTACGTTGTCTTGGAAAAACTTGATTTTCTTAGTAGATACTACCAATCCTGCCCTAAGAACAACATTGTGGAATGTTCTTAAGTGCTTCTAATGTTGATCTATGGACTTAGAGAATACCAAGACATCGTCAATATAAACGATAATGAAATCCATATAAGGATTAAATATATCATTCATGATATTTTAAAATTCTGAAGGAGCATTTTTCATATTAAATGGCATTACGTTCCATTCATAATGCCCAAAGGGTACTATGAAGGCAGTTTTATACTTATCTTTCTCTGCAATTTGGATTTGCCAATACCCACTTTTCATGTCGAACTTGGAGAATATGCAGGCATCATAAAGCCTGTTGAGGAGGTCCCTTTTATTCGGAATAGGATACCAAATCCATCGTAGCGCTTCATTTAATGGCTTGTAATTAATGACAAGCCTTGGAACTCCTCATCCAAGCTCTGCTTCATTTTCCACATAAAATGCTGGAAATTTTACATATTTCCAAATATCTACTATTCATTTGGATTGGCCTTGCTTTTGTAGAGACCTTCCTTTCATCAAAACCATCTACATACAGAAGTTTTATCGTATGCTTTTTTCTTGACCAGAAAGCATTAGGAATATCTGAACATACAGATTCTTATAATTGCTTCTAAAACTGCTGTACCTTTTCCTGAATAGCTGGTTTATTCAGCTGTTCTGAAATGGAGCGATATTTCACTTCTTCTTTTAGAGAGAAAAGAAACTTTTCCTTTTTTGAGATTTTCTCTCTAAGGTTGTGTATCTCCTTATACTTTGGTTGTTGAGCAAAAGGAACTTGATTTGTTTTCCATCTATATTCGACTCGATTCCTTTTGCGGTTACTATAAAAGGATATATCATGCTGAGGAAAGGAGTCCCCAGATTAACTGATTATGATAATCCTTTTACTACTATAAATGGAGTTTCAAAACATACTCCATCATTGCAGACTGCTGCTTCTGAGAGTTTATACTCTATTGTCATACGTCCTTCATTTGCTGTATTCAGCACTTGAGAGGTTTTTGAGAAATATTATGAAGGAATAATGCCTTCACTTATGCAATTCAAGTCTGCACCCGAATCTATTAAAGCTTCTCCTTCAAAGACAAAAGTTTAGATACAACAATGGTTACTTTCGAGTACCATTTTTGTACTGTAACTTCATCTATACTGTTAATTGCTGGAGGATCTTCTTCTTGATTCAGCTGTGAGGTTGAAGGTTCATTAACCTTCATGGCTTCAAACATATTAGCAAAAGATTCTTCATCATCTTTTGCCGAATTTCCTTTGCTGAATGCTTCCAAATGATATAACTCGTAGGTTTGCATTCGCTTCTCGTGATCTTGAATCTGCTTCTTCATTTCTTTCAATTCCTCTTTATAGGAATTCATCTCTGCTCTTAGTTCAGCTATAGTAGGTTCTCTTCTAGCTTCTTTTTCTTTTGAACTCTTTGGATTATTTCTCTGAACGAATAATGCTACTTGGGAATCTCAATTTGCTTTCTGCCACTATCTGATATGAACCACGCCAACTTGTGACGAAACCCAACACCAGTTTAGACTTCAAGGATTGTTCTACAATCAGGTTCGTATGAAAACCACGACCCGTTTCCTATATGGAGGTAAGAACCTTGGTATAAAATGAGGACGCCACAAACGGTGATGGAATTCCGTTTGATAAGTCGAGACTGAACGTCATGGATGACAATCCGATAAGTTCGATAGTTCTTTGAAGAACCAAAGAGAAAACTCTCACTTTTCTGATTAATAATATGCTGTCTTTTATTGAATGAAAAAGGCCTATATATAGGCTTGATACAAAGCATAAAAAAAACCCTAGAATATTTTGGAGAATAATCCTCTCTTTAATGCTAAATCTCTAGAAAAAGGAAAGAAGAAAATTACAAAATAAAATCACACTAATTAGACAGATTGCTTTCCCCTTTTGCACGCCCAAGAAATGCTCCCAAAGAATCAAGGAGATTTGATTGCAAATCCACCCATAAATGCACCCAATCAGCCCACTAATTAACCTTTGATATGATCTATGCCAATTTAATTTGCTGATTTTGAGCTAGATCAATCTAGGATTTGAATCATGTTGACACTTCCTTGTTGAGCCCGTGTGATGAGAATAAGGGAGCTGCACCAAGGGATCCATTGCATGTTCCGATTGGGCCAATAACAAGGGCAAGGGCTAAGAGATTCAAAGAAGCACTCAATGGCCTAATTCAAGATACATGGGCTGATTCTGAATTATTAAAGCCCAAGATGAACCCACATGAAGACCAAGGCTTGATTAACATCATCAAGGCAATTGAGTGGGCTGAATAAGAGAAAGCTTGGCATAATTTCGGTTTGGGCTTGATTTAATAGTTGTTTGTTTTAGTTTGGGACCATTTGTAAGGCAATTATGACCATTCTAGTTTTCTATTTGTAAGGCCTTAATGGCTATCTTGTTTTCTTTCCTTTGTTTTAGGGTTTCATTATATAAGGATGTTGATGGATGTAAGAAGGTTAATTATTGATTTTGAATGAAATTTGAGAGAGTTTTCTCTTTGTTCTTTGAGAACTAACTGGAACTTATCAGAATTCTCTGTGGCGTTCCTCCTTGACTTATCAATCGAGTATTTCATCCTTGATTGTGGCGTCCTCCTTTATACCAAGGTTCACATCTCGATATAGGTGTTGGGTCGCGGTTTCCATCCGAACCAGAGGTTAGAACGAATATTGGCATCAATCTTGATACAATCAACGAGGTTCATATCACCGTGGGTCATGCTTCATGGGCCTCCACAAAGTTGCTTGAGTCCAGACCTCTTTGCTTGTGCTCTCGTAATTGGCCCAAGTGGCACTTTAAGCAGGTCCGCACTCCATTTGCTAGCCTTGTTTCCATCATTCCCCTCCTCTTGAAAAGGATTTGTCCTCAAATCATCACCTACATCAAAAGGACTTAAATCAGAAACATTAAAAGTAGCACTTACATTGTACTCACCAGGCAAATCTAGTTTGTAGGCATTGTCATTGATGCGCTCAAGGACTTGAAAAAGGCCATCGCCTCTAGGAAGCAATTTGGAACGCCTTTGTGTGGGAAATCTTTCTTTGCGCATGTGTACCCATACCCAATCTCCGGGTTCAAAGTTTAATTGACGGCGCCCTTTGTTGGCTTGTTTGGCATATTGTTCCATCCTTCACTCTATGTTTAGCCTTGCTTTCTCATGAATCTGCTTAACAAATTCAGCTTTCTTTTTGCCATCTAAATTAACATGCTCAGACATAGGTAAAGGAGATAAATCCAAGGGAGTTAATGGATTAAAACCATACACTATTTCAAAAGGTGAAAATTTAGTAGCAGAATGTATAGTACGATTATAAGCAAATTCAACATGTGGTAAACAATCTTCCCATGTTTTGATGTTCTTTTTAATGATAGCCTTAAGTAAAGTAGATAAAGTCATATTCACTACCTCGGTTTGACCATCGGTTTTTGGATGACAAGTTGTAGAAAATAGTAATTTAGTACCTAACTTACACCACAAGGTCTTCCAAAAGTAACTTAAGAACTTAGCATCTCTATCCGAAACCATTGTCCGAGGCATACCATGTAATCTCACAATCTCCCTAAAGAACAAATCAGCAACATGTGAAGCATCATCTGTTTTGTGACATGGAATAAAATGTGCCATTTTTGAAAACCTATCCACAACCACAAAAATTGAATCCCTACCACGTCTAGTCCTCGGCAAACCTAACACAAAATCCATGGAAATATCAACCCAAGGTTCACTAGGAATGGGAAGTGGTGTATAAAAGCCATGGGGTTGCACTCGAGACTTAGCTTGCCTACACGTAACACATCGACCATAAATTCTCTCAACATCCCGCTTCATGTGAGGCCAATAAAAATGTTCTTGCAAAACTGCTAGAGTCTTAGCTACCCCAAAGTGACCTATCAATCCTCCACCATGAGACTCTCTCACTAACAAATCCCGAATTGAGCAATTTGGTATGTACAATTTATTCTCTCGAAACAAGAAACCATCAAGCCTAAAGAACTTATCATTGGCTGCCTTTTCACAAGATGTATACTCCTCACTAAAGTCTTGGTCTAAAGGATATAATTCTTTAATATGTTCAAAACCAAGTAATTTTGCATCAAGGGTAGAAAGAAGTACATACCTGGGAGAAAGTGCATCGGCAACGATGTTTTTTTTTTACCTTGCTTGTATCGAATGAGATATGGAAATGTCTCAATGAACTCCACCCATCGTGCATGTCTCTTGTTCAACTTGTGTTGACCCTTTAAATGCTTCAACGACTCATGGTCAGTGTGGATCACGAACTCCTTAAGCCAAAGGTAGTGTTGCCAAGTTTCTAAGGCCCGAACCAATGCATATAATTCTTTGTCATAAGTAGGGTACTTTAAGGCGAAGGGTTTTAGAGAGAGAAAATGCTCTGCCTTCTCTCTAGAATTTTTTTAGTGTTCTTCTTGATTTTTTTTCTATTCTCTCTTTGGGATCATTATTGATTTATTTTGATGATTACAAGCTCAATTTTCGTTCTTCTTTAGCTTTAGGTTTGTTGGTCATTTTCTGGGCAGTTTTTTAGCTTGTTTTGTGCCATGGTATGCTTGTGATTTTGGGTTGGGTTTATGATCTTCATCTTCCTCTTGGTGATCACGAGCTCATCTCCCTCTCTTTTAGTGTTATTTTGCTGGTCCATTTTCCCTTATTTTCTGGGCAGTTCTGGATTGCTTGTTTGCCATGGTGGATGATTCTACTTTGGCCAATCTTGTGACTGATTTTGCTTGTGATTTTGAGCTGCGTTTTGTCTTTATTGTTGGGTGGTGATCATCATCTTCTTCTTGTTATATTGGTTGGAGCCATGGTTGGTGGTTCTTTAGCTACTGGTGATGTAAAGAAGGGTGGTATGAAGAGTGGAGACATTGTTTCCGGGTGTTGCGTGTCTACAAAACTTGTTCCTTTGAATTTGCCTCATGGTATTGGTGCTGTAGAAGGAAGAAGTCCGAATTTGGGTGAGAATTGCTCAAAGGATGGTTGTTTTGCTACTGTTTCGGGATTGCAATCAAATAAAACAACACATGATAGGCATGGAGCTGTTGGTTGTGTAAATGGGATTGAATCTAAGCATGATGATGTTCTTCATGGGGTGTTGCATGATGAGGAAGATGAAAATCAGGATTTGGGTGAAGGTAGAAATATGGTTTTGGGTGAAAACCATGTGAAGGCTGGTTGTCTCTCAACAATTTCGGGATTGGACAAGAAGAAAGCTATGGTTGACAATGATGAAAAGAGTGAAGACTTGTTGCATGAGATCATGTGCAATGGGCAATTAATTCAAATGATGAATGATTCTTATGGACAAGTTTTTCAAAATAAGGTGGCTAGTATTGACCTTAGTAGCCAAAATTGTCAAAGGAAGGTGGTTGGTGATGACTTTCCTTCACTAAATAATACTAGTCAGCAAGGAATGGGGGTAATAGAGTCAAATTTTGGTGCTTTGGGCTCAATTTCGGGTATTGGAGCTAATGGGACTGATTCCACAAAATTAGATGGGCCAAGGATTAATGTTATTGAATCACCTTCGAATTATGGTGGATTTGGGCTTGCAAGAGATGATCATAGAAAGGAAAAGCTTGGTAACTTGCATTTTGAGTCTGATGTGGGCGTAATTGGGCCGAAATCGAGTGCTTTGGGTTCAATTTCGGGTCTTGGTAGCTTTGGACAAGGAGGGGCTGATCTTGGACCATTTTCAACACCTTCTTCCATGCATGATCAAGGGCTGAAACCATCTTATGCTAAGGCTGTCCAGAATTCTTCTCCTATTGCTTGTGAGGTACGATCTTCTACCTTTGAATCCTTACAATATTTTAAACCAACTGAAGAAAATGGAAGAATTAAAGTTAGCCCTCCGGTTGAGGTAGCTATTGAGGGAAGTGAAGAATGGAGAACTTCCTTGATAGGGTACTTTGTGGATAAGAGAATTCCTTTCCCCGTAGTGAATTCAGTAGTTCATAAAATTTGGGGTAGGTTTGGCCTTAAAGAAGTTTTATCTTCGGAACAAGGGTTCTTTATTTTCAAGTTTGATAGTCTTGACCATGCTTGTGAAGTTCTTGAAAAAGGTCCATGGCATATAGTGAATAAATTGCTTGTTCTTAAACGGTGGCAGCCTAGTTTATCCTTGTCTAAAGATGAGTTACGCAATATTCCTGTATGGGTTAAACTTTACAATCTTCCGTTTGAATATTGTACTTCAAAGGGCCTGAGTTTTGTAGTTAGTGCTTTGGGCATTCCATTGCATGCTGATCACATTACATTAGCTAGGAAACATCTTAGCTTTGCTCGTGTGTGTGTTGAGATTGATGCTTCGAAGGATGTCATTAATGAGTTTGATATTCAATGTGCTAATGGGGAGTGGAAAACTATTTATGCTGTTTATGAGTGGCTTCCTTCTAGGTGTAATATTTGTAAGGTGTTTGGGCATGCGCCGGGTATATGTAAACAAAGTGTTCAAGATTTGGGTGACAATGTGAATATGGTTACCGGAAATGGAGGGGTTGATGTTCATGATATGAAGAAGAGGCACGAAGACTCGTTGGGGCCTAAACGACCGGTTTGGGTTGAGGTTAAAAAAAAGAACAAGGGTGGAGAATTATCTACTATGGGGAATAGTGCTAGTGTTCCGCTTGTGGAAAATGTTGATAATCATCTTAATTTAGTACCAATGGAGGGCAATGACCATACTCCGAATTTGGAAGTAATGGAAGAGGGTACTCCTTTAGCAATTTTGGACACTGTTTGTGATGCAGGGGCTGCGCTTTGTAAGGATGGGGCTAATGGTTATGTTGATGACAGGGATGCTCTTTGTGATGATGGGGGTGCTATTTGTGGTAATGATGAGGCTGGTCATGGTGAGGATGGTAGTGATTCTAGCCCTCCTCGTAATGCTTTGGCTTCAAAAGTTAAGGATTCTCTGGAAAAGAAAAAGAAGAAGAAAGGTTCCAGTAGTAAGGGTAAGAAGAATAAGAAGCACTCCTCCCCTAAGAGGGGTAAGTGGAGATAGATTTGTGGGGGTTTCTTCTTATCTTTGTATATTTATTATGATTTTTGGGTGCTGGAATATTAGGGGTCTTAATGACCATTTGAAGCAAAGAGAGGTTCGCAATTTGATTAAAGATGAGAAATTGTCTTTGTGTGGTTTAGTGGAAACGAAAGTTCTGGAGAAAAATAAAGATGTTATTCTTAAGACCATTGACCGGTCTTGGAAGGTGGAGTGCAATTATAATTTTTCCTCTTTGGGGAGGATTTGGGTTTGTTGGAATCCGTTCGATGTTACTGTTTTGGTTGTCGGATCTTCTGAACAAGTTATCCATTGTAGCGTTTGTTCTGTTGATTCTACTTGGGAGTGTATGATTTCGATTGTGTACGGTGATAATTGTAATGTTCGTAGGGAGGCGTTGTGGGCTGATTTAGTGGCGCGCGGAGTGGAATGAGAGAATAGTGCTTGGATTGTGATGGGTGACTTTAATGCTATTAAGTCTTCGGTTGAGAGTGTTGGAGGCTCCAATTCTTGGCCTCATTGGAAAGATGACTTTTCTAATTGTTTAGCTGAGTCTGGGTTGGATGATCTGCGATTTAATGGGTGCTTCTATACTTGGTCTAATCATCGTACGATTGATCCTATTCTTCGAAAGTTAGATAGAGCTTTGGTCAACTTGAATTGGGATATTTCCTTTCGAGGTTCAGAGGCACATTTTCTTCCTTCTAGTGTTTCTGATCACTCTCCTATGAATGTTAAGATTATGGATCTCCCTCGGCGACGGGTGCCTTTTAAGTTTTTTGATTTCTGGGCGGATCATCCAGAATTTTTATCCTTGGTGGATCGGGTTTGGGCAGACAGGGTGGATGGGTCTCCTATGTTTCAGCTATGTAAGAAGCTAAAAAGATTGAAAGTAGAGCTTAAGAAACTTAATAGGGAGTGTTATTCTGACTTGTCTTCTAGGGTGCATCAAGCTAAACATGATTTAGAGTCTGTGCAATGGGATATTCAGAGGCAGCCTACGAACGCTTCTTTACATGAGGAGGAGTCTCGGTTGGTGAAGCTTTATGGTGACTTGAGTAGAGATGAGGAGAGTTTTTTGAGACAAAAGTCCCGGGTTCAGTGGATTAATTTGGGAGATAAGAATTCTAAGTTCTTTTTTCGATCGATGAGACAAAGATGTAGTAGGAGTAAGGTATTATCTCTTACCGATGAGCATGGTAATCGTGTGGAGGAGCCTAGTGAAGTTAAATCAATGGTGGTGAACTTCTTTGAGACACTTCTGAGACAGCCTGCTGGATGCCCTAGGATTGACCTTGATTTAGTGAGGCGGGCTCTCCCGAAACGTATTTATGGTGATCAGTGTGCTACCTTGGGTAGAGAGGTTAGTGATGTTGAAATTAAGGCAGTTTTGTTCTCTTTAAAAGATAATAAAGCTCCTGGTCCGGATGGGTATAATGCTACTTTCTTCAAGAAAGCTTGGTCTGTTGTTGGTGATGATTTTCTTCGTGCTATTCGTTCGTTTTTTAGCTCCGGGAGATTGCTCAAGCAAGTGAATGCTACTGTGGTTGCTCTTATTCCTAAGGTTCCTAATCCTTCTACGGTTGGGGATTTTAGGCCTATTTCGTGTTGTAACACTATCTACAAATGCATTGCCAAAATTATTGCGAATCGTGTTCAGATGGTACTGCCTGATGTTGTTAGTCCTTTTCAGTCGGCCTTCGTTGCTGGTAGGAGGATTAGTGATAATATATTACTGTCGCAGGAATTGTTAAGGAACTATCATCGTGATGGGGGTCATCCTAGGTGTGCGCTGAAGGTAGATTTAATGAAAGCCTATGATTCTGTGCGGTGGGATTTCTTAGTGGCTATTTTACAGATTTTAGGCTTCCCAGAGCAGATGATAGCTTGGATTTCTGAGTGCATTTCTACTCCCCGTTTCTCTATTTCTATCAATGGCGAGTTGAATGGTTTCTTTAATAGTAGCTGAGGTTTGAGGCAGGGGGATCCTATGTCCCCTTATTTATTTGTGCTGGCTATGGAGGTCTTCTCGTGGTTGATGCGTATTATGGAGCAGGAGAGTCAGTTTGCGTACCATTGGCGGTGTGGGAAGATTGGTATTTCGCATTTATGCTTTGCGGATGATCTTATGGTTTTCTGTAGGGCAGAGATGGAGTCAGTTGCTGCAGTTAATGTTGTCCTTGGTCAGTTCCAAGCTCTTTCTGGGTTGATTCCTAATCCTAACAAGAGCAATCTTTTTGTGGCTGGTGTGTCTTCTGAGACTAAGCAAGAGTTACTTGGGATTCTTGGTTTTCAGGAAGGGGTATTACCTGTCAGATATCTTGGGGTTCCTCTGATTTCTACTAAGCTTACGGCAGTGGATTGTAGGGTTCTTGTCGACAGGATTGTAGCGAGAGTTAAGAGTTGGACTAGTAGGGTTCTTTCTTTCGCAGGGAGGCTTCAGCTCATTCAATCTGTATTGTTCTCTATTCAGGTGTATTGGTCCTCCATTTTTATCTTGCCTAAGTCAGTGGTGATTAAGGTTGAAACTACTTTGCGTAGTTTTCTTTGGAAGGGTTCAGATTTAGGTAAAGGTGGGGCCAAGGTTGCATGGTCTTCGGTGTGTTTACCAAAGGAAGAGGGTGGTCTCGGTATTAAGAGCGTTGAGTGATACGAACCCCGCCAACTTATGACGAAACCCGTAACAATGTTACTGCCTAGGACCGTTCTACTTTCAGGTTTAGGATGGAAACCGCGACCCAACACCTATAGAGAAGGTGCGAACCTTGGTATTAGGAGGACGCCACAATCAAGGATGGCAAACTTGATTGATAAGTCAAGGTACGAACGCCACAAAGTAATCTGATAAGTTCGTAGGTTCTTCAAAGAACCCAAGAGAGACTTAAACTTACATTTCTATATTGAAATTCATCTCTGCCTCTATTAAATGACTTACAAATGAGTTTAAATAGAAAATGAAATGTCTTGGAACAACCCTCCAAGCATGGGAAACGAAAACAAGTAAAGGATGGTGTGATTTTGTTGACTAGAAAGGTTTGAACTCAATAAAAACGTGCAATACAAATGTCAAAGGAAGATAACACAATTGTCAAAGTAAGACAGCTTCTGGATACTTTGAAATAACCAACCATATCTTCCTCGTGTGGCCTCCAATGGATCTGATGCCAACACCAAAGTTTAAGATAAGATCATGAACTTTGAAAAGACCTACTCACACGCCTCCAAAAACCTAGTCGTTCACACGTTATGAATTTCCAAAGTTATCCCTTCGAATCAGCAGGTTGCCTCGCCTTTGTGCTAGATAAGTCTTCATCATTCCCCTCCTCTTGAAAAGGATTTGTCCTCAAATCAAGGTCATCACTTATTGATGTGAAACAATACGAATTACACATGAAATGGTAACGAATGATACGAACTACAAACGAACAACAATATACGATGGATTTGAATAGAAAACAAAAACATAAGGATAGAATAAACCCGAGACTAGAGCCTTGGAGGGTTGTTCCAAGACATTTCATTTTCTATTTAAACTCATTTGTAAGTCATTTAATAGAGGCAGAGATGAATTTCAATATAGAAATGTGAGTTTAAGTCTCTCTTGGGTTCTTTGAAGAACCTACGAACTTATCAGATTACTCTGTGGCGTTCGTACCTTGACTTATCAATCAAGTTTGCCATCCTTGATTGTGGCGTCCTCCTAATACCAAGGTTCGCACCTTCTCTATAGGTGTTGGGTCGCGGTTTCCATCCTAAACCTGAAAGTAGAACGGTCCTAGGCAGTAACATTGTTACGGGTTTCGTCATAAGTTGGCGGGGTTCGTATCATTTGGTATCAGAGCTGGTTACGGGTTTCGTCACAAGTTGGCGGGGTTCGCATCATTTGGTATCAGAGCTGGTTACGGGTTTCCTCACAAGTTGACGGGATTCGTATCATTTGGTATCAGAGCTGGTTACGGGTTTCGTCACAAGTTGGCGGGGTTCGCATCATTGAGTGTTGGAATAAAGCTGCCATAAGTAAGCATTTGTGGGCTGTCTGTAGCAATTTGAGGTCTTCTGTCTGGGTCTCGTGGGTTAGATCTACTCTGCTTAAGGGAAAGAATGTGTGGGAGGTTAGGTGCCCTGGGGATTGCTCGTGGAGTTGGAGGAAAATTCTAGGCCTTCGGTGTCTTGTGCGGCGGTTGATGCAGTTTCGGGTGGGTAATGGGGAGGATATTTCTCTTTGGTTTGATTATTGGCATCCGTTGGGTCCTTTGGTGGAGGTGTTTGGGCGACGGATTATTTATGATTCTGGTCTTGGTCTTCATGCTAGGGTGGCGGATGTTGTTCAGGGAAGGGATTGGGCTTGGCCTCGTTCCCTGACCGGGAATTGGATGGACATTATCAGTGGTATCCCTGCTTCCTTCAGGCCTAATAACTCTAAAGCTGATACTTTGTGTTGGGTTGAGAACTCTCGGGGGGCTTTCTCTATTCGTAATGCTTGGGAGGCTCTTCGGTCCCGGCAGCCAGCGGTGGATTGGTTTAGGTCCGTTTGGCATTCTAAATCAATTCCTAGACATGCTTTCATCTTCTGGTTGGCCATTAGGGGTGCTCTTTCTACTCAGGATAAGCTTCTTATTTATGGCTTGATTCCGGCTATTCGTTGTGTGTTTTGTGGAGGGAGTTGTGAGGATGTCCCTCATCTCTTTTTTGATTGTTCTTATTCTTGCGAGGTTTGGTTTGCTCTTTTAAGGAAGTGCAGATTACCTCTGCGTGCTCGGAGCTGGGAGGATACTATTCTTTGGTGTTGCCATTTCCGCGGTCGGCAACTTCGTGGGTGGGTGGTGCGTATTATGCTTGCGGCTGCTGTCTATGCTATTAGGCGTGAGCGGAATGCTAGGATGCATGGCGAGTTACCTAAACCTGTTACCATGGTTGTTCGTTCCATTATCAGAGATGTTTGTATGCGTCTTAATTCCTTATCTGGTGTGATGCCTTCTCGTACTAATAGGTGGCTCCACCAGTCTTGGGGTTTATCTGATTCTATTTTTTTGTAATTCGCTTGTTTTGCCTTTATGGGGTCTGGTGGATTCTTTTGGTTGTACCTATGACAGGGTTTGTGCTTAGCTTTTATTGCTTTGCTGTTTTTTGAGTTTCGGTTGGTAGGGGGCCTGTCCCTTGTCTGACCTTGTGATCTTCTCGCTGGGGTATGCCCCTTTACTTTTGTTTTGTCTCTTTGGTTAATATACTTACATTATCCAAAAAAAAGGGTACTTTAAGGCAGTCCCACTTAGTTTCTCACTAAAATATGCAATTGGTCATCCTTCTTGCATAAGAACGGCGCCAATACCTACACCTGAAGCATCACATTCAATCTCGAATGTTTTTGTAAAGTTAGGTTAAAGCAAGTAAAGGAGCATGAGTTAATTTTTTCTTGATCAATTGGAATGCCTTTTCTTGCTCTTCTCCCCATTTGAACCCAACATTCTTCTTGATGACTTCAGTTATCAGTGCGGCTATGCTACTAAAGTCCTTCACGAACCGCCGATAAAAACTAGCAAGTCCATGAAAACTGCGAAACATTACTTACACTCGTTGGACTTGGCCACTCTTGGATTGCACGTATCTTCTCTTCATCGACCTGTACTTGGCCACTCGTTGGACTTGGCCACTCTTGGACTTGGCCACTCTTGGATTACAAAGGGGCATACCCCAGCGAGAAGATCACAAGGTCAGACAAGGGACAGGCCCTCTACCAACCGAAACTCAAAAAACAGCAAAGCAATAAAAGCTAAGCACAAACCCTGGTATAGGGTGCAGCCAAAAGAAACCAACAGACCGACAGCAAAAGGGACAAACCCCCTAAAAAGCAAAACAAGCGAATTATAAAAAAAATAGAATCAGGTAAACCCCAAGACTGGTGGAGCCACCTATTAGTAGGAGAAGGCACCACACCAGATAAGGAATTAAGATGCATACAAACATCTTTAACAATGGAACGAACAACCACGGAAACAGGTTTAGGTAACTCGCTATGCATCCTAGCATTCCGCTCGCGCCAAATAGCATAGACAGCAGCCGCAAGCATAATACGCACCACCTACCCACGAAGATGCCGACCGCGGAAATGGCAAGACCAAAGAATAGTAGCCTCCCAGCTCCGGGCACGAAGAGATAATCTGCACTTCCTTAAAAGAGCAAACCAAACCTCGCAATAATAAGAACAATAAAAAAAGAGATGAGGGACATCCTCACAACTCCCTCCACAAAACACACAACGAATAGCCGGAATCAAGCCATAAACCAGAAGCTTATCCTGAGTAGAAAGAGCACCCCTAATGGCCAGCCAGAAGATGAAAGCATGTCTAGGAATTGATTTAGAATGCCAAGCGGACCTAAACCAATCCACCGCTGGCTGCCGGGACCGAAGAGCCTCCCAAACATTACGAATAGAGAAAGCCCCCCGAGAGTCCTCAACCCAACACAAAGTATCAGCTTGAGAGTTATTAGGCCTGAAAGAATCAGGGGTACCACTGATAATGTCTATCCAATTCCAGGTCAGGGAATGAGGCCAAGCCCAATCCCTCCCCTGAATAACATCCGCCACCCTAGCATGAAGACCAAAACCAGAATCATAAATAATCCGACGCCCAAACACCTCCACCAAAGGACCCAGCGGATGCCAATAATCAAACCAAAGGGAAATATCCTCCTCATTACCCACCCGAAACTGCATCAACCGCCGCACAAGACACCGAAGGCCCAGAATTTTCCTCCAACTCCACGAGCAATCCCCAGGGCACCTAACCTCCCACACATTCTTTCCCTTAAGCAGAGTAGATTTAACCCACGACACCCAGATAGAAGACCTCAAATTGCTATAGACAGCCCACAAATGCTTACTTATGGCAGCTTTTTTTTTTTTTTTGGATAATGTAAGTATATTAACCAAAGAGACAAAACAAAAGCAAAGGGGCATACCCCAGCGAGAAGATCACAAGGTCAGACAAGGGACAGGCCCCCTACCAACCGAAACTCAAAAAACAGCAAAGCAATAAAAGCTAAGCACAAACCCTGTCATAGGTACAACCAAAAGAATCCACCAGACCCCATAAAAGGCAAAACAAGCGAATTACAAAAAAATAGAATCAGATAAACCCCAAGACTGGTGGAGCCACCTATTAGTAGGAGAAGGCATCACACCAGATAAGGAATTAAGACGCATACAAACATCTCTGACAATGGAACGAACAACCATGGTAACAGGTTTAGGTAACTCGCCATGCATCCTAGCATTCCGCTCACGCCAAATAGCATAGACAGCAGCCGCAAGCATAATACGCACCACCCACCCACGAAGTTGCCGACCGCGGAAATGGCAAGACCAAAGAATAGTATCCTCCCAGCTCCGAGCACGCAGAGGTAATCTGCACTTCCTTAAAAGAGCAAACCAAACCTCGCAAGAATAAGAACAATCAAAAAAGAGATGAGGGACATCCTCACAACTCCCTCCACAAAATACACAACGAATAGCCGGAATCAAGCCATAAATAAGAAGCTTATCCTGAGTAGAAAGAGCACCCCTAATGGCCAACCAGAAGATGAAAGCATGTCTAGGAATTGATTTAGAATGCCAAACGGACCTAAACCAATCCACCGCTGGCTGCCGGGACCGAAGAGCCTCCCAAGCATTACGAATAGAGAAAGCCCCCCGAGAGTCCTCAACCCAACACAAAGTATCAGCTTGAGAGTTATTAGGCATGAAGGAAGCAGGGATACCACTGATAATGTCCATCCAATTCCCGGTCAGGGAACGAGGCCAAGCCCAATCCCTTCCCTGAACAACATCCGCCACCCTAGCATGAAGACCAAGACCAGAATCATAAATAATCCGTCGCCCAAACACCTCCACCAAAGGACCCAACGGATGCCAATAATCAAACCAAAGAGAAATATCCTCCCCATTACCCACCCGAAACTGCATCAACCGCCGAACAAGACACCGAAGGCCTAGAATTTTCCTCCAACTCCACGAGCAATCCCCAGGGCACCTAACCTCCCACACATTCTTTCCCTTAAGCAGAGTAGATCTAACCCACGAGACCCAGACAGAAGACCTCAAATTGCTACAGACAGCCCACAAATGCTTACTTATGGCAGCTTTATTCCAACACTCAACGCTCTTAATACCGAGACCACCCTCTTCCTTTGGTAAACACACCGAAGACCATGCAACCTTGGCCCCACCTTTACCTAAATCTGAACCCTTCCAAAGAAAACTACGCAAAGTAGTTTCAACCTTAATCACCACTGACTTAGGCAAGATAAAAATGGAGGACCAATACACCTGAATAGAGAACAATACAGATTGAATGAGCTGAAGCCTCCCTGCGAAAGAAAGAACCCTACTAGTCCAACTCTTAACTCTCGCTACAATCCTGTCGACAAGAACCCTACAATCCACTGCCGTAAGCTTAGTAGAAATCAGAGGAACCCCAAGATATCTGACAGGTAATACCCCTTCCTGAAAACCAAGAATCCCAAGTAACTCTTGCTTAGTCTCAGAAGACACACCAGCCACAAAAAGATTGCTCTTGTTAGGATTAGGAATCAACCCAGAAAGAGCTTGGAACTGACCAAGGACAACATTAACTGCAGCAACTGACTCCCTCTCTGCCCTACAGAAAACCATAAGATCATCCGCAAAGCATAAATGCGAAATACCAATCTTCCCACACCGCCAATGGTACGCAAACTGACTCTCCTGCTCCATAATACGCATCAACCCCGAGAAGACCTCCATAGCCAGCACAAATAAATAAGGGGACATAGGATCTCCCTGCCTCAAACCTCGGCTACTATTAAAGAAACCATTCAACTCGCCATTGATAGAAATAGAGAAACGGGGAGTAGAAATGCACTCAGAAATCCAAGCTATCATCTGCTCCGGGAAGCCTAAAATTTGTAAAATAGCCACTAAGAAATCCCACCGCACAGAATCATAGGCTTTCATTAAATCTACCTTCAGCGCACACCTAGGATGACCCCCATCACGATGATAGTTCCTTAACAATTCCTGCGACAGTAATATATTATCACTAATCCTCCTACCAGCAACGAAGGCCGACTGAAAAGGACTAACAACATCAGGCAGTACCATCTGAACACGATTCGCAATAATTTTGGCAATGCATTTGTAGATAGTGTTACAACACGAAATAGGCCTAAAATCCCCAACCGTAGAAGGATTAGGAACCTTAGGAATAAGAGCAACCACAGTAGCATTCACTTGCTTGAGCAATCTCCCGGAGCTAAAAAACGAACGAATAGCACGAATAAAATCATCACCAACAACAGACCAAGCTTTCTTGAAGAAAGTAGCATTATACCCATCCGGACCAGGAGCTTTATTATCTTTTAAAGAGAACAAAACTGCCTTAATTTCAACATCACTAACCTCTCTACCCAAGGTAGCACACTGATCACCAGAAATACGCTTCGGGAGAGCCCGCCTCACTAAATCAAGGTCAATCCTAGGGCATCCAGCAGGCTGTCTCAGAAGTGTCTCAAAGAAGTTCACCACCATTGATTTAACTTCACTAGGCTCCTCCACACGATTACCATGCTCATCGGTAAGAGATAATACCTTACTCCTACTACATCTTTGTCTCATCGATCGAAAAAAGAACTTAGAATTCCTATCTCCCAAATTAATCCACTGAACCCGGGACTTTTGTCTCAAAAAACTCTCCTCATCTCTACTCAAGTCACCATAAAGCTTACCAACCGAGACTCCTCCTCATGTAAAGAAGCGTTCGTAGGCTGCCTCTGAATATCCCATTGCACAGACTCTAAATCATGTTTAGCTTGCTGCACCCTAGAAGACAAGTCAGAATAACACTCCCTATTAAGTTTCTTAAGCTCTCCTTTCAATCTTTTTAGCTTCTTACATAGCTGAAACATAGGAGACCCATCCACCCTGTCCGCCCAAACCCGATCCACCAAGGATAAAAATTCTGGATGATCCGCCCAGAAATCAAAAAACTTAAAAGGCACCCGTCGCCGAGGGAGATCCACAATCTTAACAATCATAGGAGAGTGATCAGAAACACTAGAAGGAAGAAAATGCGCCTCTGAACCTCGAAAGGAAATATCCCAATTCAAGTTGACCAAGGCTCGATCTAACTTTCGAAGAATAGGATCAACCGTACGATGATTAGACCAAGTATAGAAGCACCCATTAAATCGCAGATCATCCAACCCAGACTCAGCTAAACAATTAGAAAAGTCATCTTTCCAATGAGGCCAAGAATTGGAGCCTCCAACACTCTCAACCGAAGACTTAATAGCATTAAAGTCACCCATCACAATCCACGCACTATTCTCCCATTCCACTCCGCGCGCCACTAAATCAGCCCACAACGCCTCCCTACGAACATTACAATTATCACCGTACACAATCGAAATCATACACTCCCAAGTAGAATCAACAGAAGAAACGCTACAATGGATAACTTGTTCAGAAGATCCGACAACCAAAACAGTAACATCGAACGGATTCCAACAAACCCAAATCCTCCCCAAAGAGGAAAAATTATAATTGCACTCCACCTTCCAAGACCGGTCAATGGTCTTAAGAATAACATCTTTATTTTTCTCCAGAACTTTCGTTTCCACTAAACCACACAAAGACAATTTCTCATCTTTAATCAAATTGCGAACCTCTCTTTGCTTCAAAGGGTCATTAAGACCCCTAATATTCCAGCACCCAAAAATCATAATAAATATACAAAGATAAGAAGAAACCCCAACAAATCTATCTCCACTTACCCCCCTTAGGGGAGGAGTGCTTCTTATTCTTCTTACCCTTACTACTGGAACCTTTCTTCTTCTTTTTCTTTTCCAGAGAATCCTTAACTTTTGAAGCCAAAGCATTACGAGGAGGGCTAGAATCACTACCATCCTCACCATGACCAGCCTCATCATTACCACAAATAGCACCCCCATCATCACAAAGAGCATCCCTGTCATCAACATAACCATTAGCCCCATCCTTACAAAGCGCAGCCCCTGCATCACAAACAGTGTCCAAAATTGCTAAAGGAGTACCCTCTTCCATTACTTCCAAATTCGGAGTATGGTCATTGCCCTCCATTGGTACTAAATTAAGATGATTATCAACATTTTCCACAAGCAGAACACTAGCACTATTCCCCATAGTAGATAATTCTCCACCCTTGTTCTTTTTTTTAACCTCAACCCAAACCGGTCGTTTAGGCCCCAACGAGTCTTCGTGCCTCTTCTTCATATCATGAACATCAACCCCTCTATTTCCGGTAACCATATTCACATTGTCACCCAAATCTTGAACGCTTTGTTTACATATACCCGGCGCATGCCCAAACACCTTACAAATATTACACCTAGAAGGAAGCCACTCATAAACAGCATAAATAGTTTTCCACTCCCCATTAGCACATTGAATATCAAACTCATTAATGACATCCTTCGAAGCATCAATCTCAACACACACACGAGCAAAGCTAAGACGTTTCCTAGCTAATGTAATGTGATCAGCATGCAATGGAATGCCCAAAGCACTAACTACAAAACTCAGGCCCTTTGAAGTCCAATATTCAAACGGAAGATTGTAAAGTTTAACCCATACAGGAATATTGCGTAACTCATCTTTAGACAAGGATAAACTAGGCTGCCACCGTTTAAGAACAAGCAATTTATTCACTATATGCCATGGACCTTTTTCAAGAACTTCACAAGCATGGTCAAGACTATCAAACTTGAAAATAAAGAACCCTTGTTCCGAAGATAAAACTTCTTTAAGGCCAAACCTACCCCAAATTTTATGAACTACTGAATTCACTACGGGGAAAGGAATTCTCTTATCCACAAAGTATCCTATCAAGGAAGTTCTCCATTCTTCACTTCCCTCAATAGCTACCTCAACCGGAGGGCTAACTTTAATTCTTCCATTTTCTTCAGTTGGTTTAAAATATTGTAAGGATTCAAAGGTAGAAGATCGTACCTCACAAGCAATAGGAGAAGAATTCTGGACAGCCTTAGCATAAGATGGTTTCAGCCCTTGATCATGCATGGAAGAAGGTGTTGAAAATGGTCCAAGATCAGCCCCTCCTTGTCCAAAGCTACCAAGACCCGAAATTGAACCCAAAGCACTCGATTTCGGCCCAATTACGCCCACATCAGACCCAAAATGCAAGTTACCAAGCTTTTCCTTTCTATGATTATCTCTTGCAAGCCCAAATCCACCATAATTCGAAAGTGATTCAATAACATTAATCCTTGGCCCATCTAATTTTGTGGAATCAGTCCCATTAGCTCCAATACCCGAAATTGAGCCCAAAGCACCAAAATTTGACTCTATTACCCCCATTCCTTGCTGACTAGTATTATTTAGTGAAGGAAAGTCATCACCAACCACCTTCCTTTGACAATTTTGGCTATTAAGGTCAATACTAGCCACCTTATTTTGAAAAACTTGTCCATGAGAATCATTCATCATTTGAATTAATTGCCCATTGCACATGATCTCATGCAACAAGTTTTCACTCTTTTCATCATTGTCAACCATAGCTTTCTTCTTGTCCAATCCCGAAATTGTTGAGAGACAACCAGCCTTCACATGGTTTTCACCCAAAACCATATTTCTACCTTCACCCAAATCCAGATTTTCATCTTCCTCATCATGCAACACCCCATGAAGAACATCATCATGCTTGGATTCAATCCCATTTACACAACCAACAGCTCCATGCCTATCATGTGTTGTTTTATTTGATTGCAATCCCGAAACAGTAGCAAAACAACCATCCTTGGAGCAATTCTCACCCAAATTCGGACTTCTTCCTTCTACAGCACCAATACCATGAGGCAAATTCGAAGGAACAAGTTTTGTAGACACGCAACACCCGGAAACAATGTCTCCACTCTTCATACCACCATTCTTTACATCACCAGCAGCTAAAGAACCACCAACCATGGCTCCAACCAATATAACAAGAAGAAGATGATGATCACCACCCAACAATAAAGACAAAACGCAGCTCAAAATCACAAGCAAAATCAGTCACAAGATTGGCCAAAGTAGAATCATCCACCATGGCAAACAAGTAATCCAGAACTGCCCAGAAAATAAGGAAAAATGGACCGAGTCCGCCCTTATGGCAGCTTTATTCCAACACTCAATGCTCTTAATACCGAGTCCGCCCTCTTCCTTTAGTAAACACACCGAAGACCATGCAACCTTTGCCCCACCTTTACCTAAATCTGAACCCTTCCAAAGAAAACTACGCAAAATAGTTTCAACCTTAATCACCACTGACTTAGGCAAGATAAAAATGGAGGACCAATACACCTGGATAGAGAACAATACATATTGAATGAGCTGAAGCCTCCCTGCAAAAGAAAGAACCCTACTAGACCAACTCTTAACTCTCGCTACAATCCTATCGACAAGAACCCTACAATCCACTGCCATAAGCTTAGTAGAAATCAGAGGAACCCCGAGATATCTAACAGGTAATACCCCTTCCTAAAAACCTAGAATCCCAAGCAACTCTTACTTAGTCTCAGAAGACACACCAGCCACAAAAAAATTGCTCTTGCTAGGATTAGGAACCAACCCAGAAAGAGCTTGGAACTGACCAAGGACAACATTAACCGCAGCAACTGACTCCCTTTCTGCCCTACAGAAAACCATAAGATCATCCGCAAAGCATAAATGCGAAATACCAATCTTGCCACACCGCCAATGGTACGCAAACTGACTCTCCTGCTCCGTAATACGCATCAACCCCGAGAAGACCTCCATAGCCAGCACAAATAAATAAGGGGACATAGGATCCCCCTACCTCAAACCGCGGCTACTAGTAAAGAAACCATTCAACTCGCCATTGATAGAAATAGAGAAACGGGGAGTAGAAATGCACTCAGAAATCCAAGCTATTATCTGCTCCGGGAAGCCTAAAATCTGTAAAATATCCACTAAGAAATCCCACCGCACAGAATCATAGGCTTTCATTAAATCTACCTTCAGCGCACACCTAGGATGACCCCCATCACGATGATAGTTCCTTAACAATTCATGCGACAGTAATATATTATCACTAATCCTCCTACCAGCAACGAAGGCCGACTGAAAAGGACTAACAACATCAGGCAGTACCATCTGAACACGATTCACAATAATTTTGGCAATGCATTTGTAGATAGTGTTATACAACACGAAATAGGCCTAAAATCCCCAACCGTAGAAGGATTAGGAACCTTAGGAATAAGAGCAACCACAGTAGCATTCACTTGCTTGAGCAATCTCCCGGAGCTAAAAAACGAACGACTAGCACGAAGAAAATCATCACCAACAACAGACCAAGCTTTCTTGAAGAAAGTAGCATTATACCCATCCAGACCAGGAGCTTTATTATCTTTTAAAGAGAACAAAACTGCCTTAATTTCATCATCACTAACCTCTCTACCCAAGGTAGCTCACTAAATCAAGGTCAATCCTTGGGCAACCAGCAGGCTGTCTCAGAAGTGTCTCAAAGAAGTTCACCACCATAGATTTAACTTCACTAGGCTCCTCCACACGATTACCATGCTCATCGGTAAGAGATAATACCTTACTTCTACTACATCTTTATCTCATCGATCGAAAAAAGAACTTAGAATTCCTATCTCCCAAATTAATCCACTGACTCCGGGACTTTTGTCTCAAAAAACTCTCCTCATCTCTACTCAAATCACCATAAAGCTTCACCAACCGAGACTCCTCCTCATGTAAAGAAACGTTTGCAGGCTGCCTCTGAATATCCCATTGTACAGACTCTAAATCATGTTTAGCTTGCTGCAACCTAGAAGACAAGTCAGAATAACACTCCCTATTAAGTTTCTTAAGCTCTACTTTCAATCTTTTTAGCTTCTTACATAGCTGAAACATAGGAGACCCATCCACCCTGTCCGCCCAAACTCGATCCACCAAGGATAAAAATTCTGGATGATCCGCCCAGAAATCAAAAAACTTAAAAGGCACCCGTCGCCGAGGGAGATCCACAATCTTAACAATCATAGAAGAGTGATCAGAAACACTAGAAGGAAGAAAATGCGCCTCTGAACCTCGAAAGGAAATATCCCAATTCAAGTTGACCAAAGCTCGATCTAACTTTCGAAGAATAGGATCAACCGTACGATGATTAGACCATGTATAGAAGCACCCATTAAATCGCAGATCATCCAACCCAGACTCAGCTAAACAATTAGAAAAGTTATCTTTCCAATGTGGCCAAGAATTGGAGCCTCCAACACTCTCAACCGAAGACTTAATAACATTAAAGTCACCCATCACAATCCAAGCACTATTCTCCCATTCCACTCCGCACGCCACTAAATCAGCCCACAACGCCTCCCTATGAACATTACAATTATCACCGTACACAATCGAAATCATACACTCCCAAGTAGAATCAACAGAAGAAACTCTACAATGGATAACTTGTTCAGAAGATCCGACAACCAAAATAGTAACATCGAATGGATTCCAACAAACCCAAATCCTCCCCAAAGAGGAAAAATTATAATTGCACTCTACCTTCCAAGACCCGTCAAGGGTCTTAAGAATAACATCTTTATTTTTCTCCAGAACTTTTGTTTCCACTAAACCACACAAAGACAATTTCTCATCTTTAATCAAATTGCGAACCTCTCTTTGCTTCAAACGGTCGTTAAGACCCCTAATATTCCAGCACCCAAAAATCATAATAAATATACAAAGATAAGAAGAAACTCCCACAAATCTATCTCCACTTACCCCCCTTAGGGGAGGAGTGCTTCTTATTCTTCTTACCCTTACTACTAGAACCTTTCTTCTTCTTTTTCTTTTCCAGAGAATCCTTAACTTTTGAAGCCAAAGCATTACGAGGAGGACTAGAATCACTACAATCCTCACCATGATCAGCCTCCTCATTATCACAAAGAGCACCCCCATCATCACAAAGAGCATCCCTGTCATCAATATAATCATTAGCCCCATCCTTATAAAGAACAGCTCCTGCATCACAAACAGTGTCCAAAATTGCTAAAAGAGTACCCTCTTTCGTTACTTCCAAATTCAGAGTATGGTAATTGCCCTCCATTGGCACTAAAGTAAGATGATTATCAATATTTTCCAGAAGCGGAACACTAGCACTGTTCCCCATAGTAGATAATTCTCCACCCTTGTTTTTTTTTTTAACCTCAACCCAAACCGGTCGTTTAGGCCCCAACGAGTCTTCGTGCCTCTTCTTCATATCATGAACATCAACCCCTCCATTTCATGTAACCATATTCACATTGTCACCCAAATCTCGAACACTTTGTTTACATATACCCGGCGCATGCCCAAACACCTTACAAATATTACACCTAGAAGGAAGCCACTCATAAACAGCATAAATAGTTTTTCACTCCCCATTAGCACATTGAATATCAAACTCATTAATGACATCCTTCGAAGCATCAACCTCAACACACACACGAGCAAAGCTAAGACTTTTCGTAGCTAATGTAATGTGATCGGCATGCAATGGAATGCCCAAAGCACTAACTACAAAACTCAGGCCCTTAGAAGTCCAATATTCAAACGGAAGATTGTAAAGTTTAACCCATACAGGAATATTGCGTAACTCAACTTTAGATAAGGATAAACTAGGCTGCCACCGTTTAAGAACAAGCAATTTGTTCACTATATGCCATGGACCTTTTTCAAGAACTTCACAAGCATGGTCAAGACTATCAAACTTGAAAATAAAGAACCCTTGTTCCGAAGATAAAACTTCTTTAAGGCCAAACCTACCCCAAATTTTATGAACTACTGAATTCACTACGGGGAAAGGAATTCTCGTATCCACAAAGTACCCTATCAAGGAAGTTCTCCATTCTTCACTTCCCTCAATAGCTACCTCAACCGGAGGGCTAACTTTAATTCTTCCATTTTCTTCAGTTGGTTTAAAATATTGTACGGATTCAAAGGTAGAAGATCGTACCTCACAAGCAATAGGAGAAGAATTCTGGACAGCCTTAGCATAAGATGGTTTCAGCCCTTGATCATGCATGGAAGAAGGTGTTGAAAATGGTCCAAGATCAGCCCCTCCTTGTCCAAAGCTACCAAGACCCGAAATTGAACCCAAAGCACTAGATTTCGGCCCAATTACGCCCACATCAGACCCAAAATGCAAGTTACCAAGCTTTTCCTTTCTATGATCATCTCTTGCAAGCCCAAATCCACCATAATTCGAAGGTGATTAAATAACATTAATCCTTGGCCCATCTAATTTTGTGGAATTAGTCCCATTAGCTCCAATACCCGAAATTGAGCCCAAAGTACCAAAGTTTGACTCTATTACCCCCATTCCTTGCTAACTAGTATTATTTAGTGAAGGAAAGTCATCAACAACCACCTTCCTTTGACAATTTTGGCTATTAAGGTCAATACTAGCCAACTTATTTTGAAAAAATTGTCCATGAGAATCATTCATCATTTGAATTATTTGCCCATTGCACATGATCTCATTCAACAAGTCTTCACTCTTTTCATCAATGTTAACCATAGCTTTCTTCTTGTCCAATCCCGAAATTGTTGAGAGACAACCATCAGTCACATGGTTTTCACCCAAAACCAGATTTCTACCATCACCCAAAACCAGATTTTCATCTTCCTCATCATGCAATACCCCATGAAGAACATCAGCATGCTTGGCTTCAATATCAGCCCCATTAGCTCCAATTTCGTGCCCAACATTACCAATACCCGAAATTGAAACAAAAGCACCAGATTTTGGCCCATTCTTGACACATCTCTCACCCAAAACCAGATTTCCATCTTCCTCATCATGCACCACCCTATGAAGAACATTAACATGCTTGCCATCTTCCTCATCATGCACCACCCTATGAAGAACATCACCATGCTTGCCTTCAATCCCATTTGCACATGCCTTGTTGCCCATTTTACCATTACTAATCTGATTCTTAAAACTATGCAAAACATGTTGCTTGCTTAACAACAATTTTGAAGAAGCATCACAAGAGATCCTACCTCCAATAGCTATGTCAAATGCATCATTACCAGCAGCTCTCTTCTCTAGTTCTCGAACCTTCATACGTTGAATCTTCATATTAAGACCCAAATCTGCATCTTTCATAAAACCATCATGATAGCCCTTTATTCCACCATTTTTTACATCACCAGCAGTTGGTGAACCATCATGATAGCCCTTGGGGTTTATCTGATTCTATTTTTTTGTAATTCGCTTGTTTTGCCTTTTATGGGGTCTGGTGGATTCTTTTGGTTGTACCTATGACAGGGTTTGTGCTTAGCTTTTATTGCTTTGCTGTTTTTTTGAGTTTCGGTTGGTAGGGGGCCTGTCCCTTGTCTGACCTTGTGATCTTCTCGCTGGGGTATGCCCCTTTGCTTTTGTTTTGTCTCTTTGGTTAATATACTTACATTATCCAAAAAAAGAACCACCAACCATGGCTCCAACTAGAACATCAAGAAGAAGATGAAGATCACACCCCAACAATAAGGAAAAAATTCAGCTCAAAATCACAAGCATACCATGGCACAAAACAAGCTAAAAAACTGCCCAGAAAATGACCAGCAAACCTAAAGCTAAAGAAGAACGAAAATTGAGTTTGTAATCATCAAAAGAAATCAATAATGATCCCAAAGAGATAATAGAAAAAAATCAAGAAGAACACTCAAAAAATTCTAGAGAGAAGGCAGAGCATTTTCTCTCTCTAAAACCCTCCCTTGTTATGTCTGCGCTTCTTTAGGTTAGCAAATAACTTCTCTTTTCTAAGCACATCCAAAACTGATTTCAAATGCATCAAATGGTCATCCAAATTTTTGCTGTAAATGAGGATATCATCAAAATAGACAACTACAAATTTTCCAATAAAAGCACGCAAAACATGGTTCATTAATCTATGAAGGTACTAGGAGCATTAGTTAATCCAAAAGGCATAACTAACCATTTATATAAACCATATTTTGTCTTAAATGCAGTTTTCCATTCATCACTCACCTTCTTTCATCCTAATTTGATGATATCCACTTTTCAAATCAATCTTAGAAAAGACATAAGAACCATGCAACTCATCCAACATATCATCTAAGCAAGGAATAGGGTGACGATACTTTACCGTGATATTGTTAATTGCTCGACAATCAACGTACATCCTACACGTCCTATCCTTCTTGGGAACCAAAATAATCGGAACGGCGCATGGACTCATGCTTTCTCTCACGTACCCCTTTTCCATCAACTCACTAACTTGCCTTTGTAGTTCCTTTGTCTCCTTAGGATTACTCTTAGAGGCTGGTCGGTTTGGAATTGTTGCACAGGGTACAAAATCAATTTGATGTTCAATCCCTCGGATAGGAGGTAAACCATTAGGAATTTCCTCAGGAAAGACATCCTCAAAGTCCTGCAAGATAGAAACAACCGAACTAGGCAAAGAAGCATCAAATTGGTTAGTGTTCAAAAATGCCTCTTTATACAAAAGTACAATCATAGGCTTATTAAGAAACAATGCCCTCTTAATTTCACTCGCCTTTGCATAGATTTTTTTTTCTCTCTTCTTTTCTCTCATGTTTTTCGGCCTCTCTTTCTTTTTGATTTTCACTCATTTTCTTTTTTTCAATCTCTCTCCCTCTTTTGTACTCTTTTTATTTTGTTCATTCTCTTTTTGCAACCTCACTTGATCTTCATAAACCTGATTCGGCGTCAAAAGGTACAAGAGTAATTGTTCTTTGATTGTGGACAAATGAGTACTTGTTGGTGAAGCCATCATGCTTAACTCACCGATCAAATTGCCATGGTTTTCCTAGTAACAAGTGTCCATCTTCATCGGAACCACATCACACAACACTTCATCTTCGTATTTCCAATGTGAAAAGAAACTAACACTTGTTTATGCACCATTACCTCACCACTATCATTTAACCATTGCAATTTATAAGGTTGAGGATGCTTAATTGTTTTCAGTGCTAACTTCTCCACCATTGTAGTGCTAGCAACGTTAGTACAACTTCCTCCATCAATAATCACACTACAAACCTTGTTTTGGACATGGCACCTCGTATGAAAGATGTTTTCCCGTTGCACTTCCTCATCTCCTTTGGATTGCACACTCAGAGCTCTCCTTGCCACCAACAATTCACCTTGGGCAGCGTACTCCTCATCATCAGCATCTTCTAATGGCAGCATAGAGTCGTTGTCCGATTCATTGTCAGTTTCAATTTGACCATCTTTTTTTTAGATAATGTAAGTATATTAACCAAAAAGACAAAACAAAAGCAAAGGGGCATACCCCAGCGAGAAGATCAAAAGGTTAGACAAGGGACAGGCCCCCTACCAACGGAAACTCAAAAAACAGCATAGCAATAAAAGCTAAGCACAAACCCTGTCATAGGGTACAGCTAAAAGAACCCACCAAACCGACAGCAAAAGGGACAAACCCCATAAAAGGCAAAACAAGCGAATTACAAAAAAATAGAATCAGATAAACCCCAAGACTGGTGGAGCCACCTATTAGTAGGAGAAGGCACCACACTAGATAAGGAATTAAGACGCATACAAACATCTCTAACAATGGAACGAACAACCATGGTAACAGGTTTAGGTAACTCGCCATGCATTATAGCATTCCGCTCACGCCAAATACCATAGACAGCAGCCACAAGCATAATACGCACCACCCACCCACGAAGTTGCCGACCGCGGAAATGGCAAGACCAAAGAATAGTAGCCTCTCAGCTCTGAGCACGCAGAGGTAATCTGCACTTCCTTAAAAGAGTAAACCAAACCTCGCAAGAATAAGAACAATCAAAAAAGAGATGAGGGCATATCCCATTTTTGCGCAGCAGGGTTTTGAAAATCCACGAGAAGCCATCGGTCATATTGTATACGCCAATTGCCATTTAGCTAATAAGCTTGTGGATATTGAGGGTCCACAGGCGGTACTTCTTGATACTGTATTTGAAGCAGTTGTTAGAATTCTTTATGATATGCAACTGAAACAAGTTCTTGCTAATTGTTTTTTTGGATAATGTAAGTATATTAACCAAAGAGACAAAACAAAAGTAAAGGGGCATACCCCAGCGAGAAGATCACAAGCTCAGATAAGGGACAGGCCCCCTACCAACCGAAACTCAAAAAACAGCAAAGCAATAAAAGCTAAGCACAAACCCTGTCATAGGGTGCAGCTAAAAGAAACCAGCAAACCGACAGCAAAAGGGACAAACCCCCTAAAAGGCAAAACAAACGAATTACAAAAAAATAGAATCAGATAAACCCCAAGACTGGTGGAGCCACCTATTAGTAGGAGAAGGCACCACACCAGATAAGGAATTAAGACGCATACAAACATCTTTAACAATGGAACGAACAACCACGGAAACAGGTTTAGGTAACTCACCATGCATCCTAGCATTCCGCTCGCGCCAAATAGCATAGACAGCAGCCGCAAGCATAATACGCACCACCCACCCACGAAGATGCCGACCGCGGAAATGGCAAGACCAAAGAATAGTAGTAGCCTCCCAGCTCCGGGCACGAAGAGATAATCTGCACTTCCTTAAAAGAGCAAACCAAACATCACAAAAATAAGAACAATAAAAAAAGAGATGAGGGACATCCTCACAACTCCCTCCACAAAACACACAACGAATAGCCGGAATCAAGCCATAAACAAGAAGCTTATCCTGAGTAGAAAGAGCACCCCTAATGGCCAGCCAGAAGATGAAAGCATGTCTAGGAATTGATTTAGAATGCCAAACGGACCTAAACCAATCCACCGCTGGCTGCCGGGACCGAAGAGCCTCCCAAGCATTACGGATAGAGAAAGCCCCCCGAGAGTCCTCAACCCAACACAAAGTATCAGCTTGAGAGTTATTAGGCCTGAAGGAATCAGGGGTACCACTGATAATGTCCATCCAATTCCCGGTCAGGGAACGAGGCCAAGCCCAATCCCTCCCCTGAATAACATCTGCCACCCTAGCATGAAGACCAAAACCAGAATCATAAATAATCCGACGCCCAAACACCTCCACCAAAGGACCCAGCGGATGCCAATAATCAAACCAAAGGGAAATATCCTTCCCATTACCCACCCGAAACTGCATCAACCGCCGCACAAGACACCGAAGTCCCAAAATTTTCCTCCAACTCCACGAGCAATCCCTAGGGCACCTAACCTCCCACATATTCTTTCCCTTAAGCAGAGTATATCTAACCCACGAGACCCAGACAGAAGACCTCAAATTGCTACAGACAGCCCACAAATGCTTACTTATGGCAGCTTTATTCCAACACTCAACACTCTTAATACCGAGCCCACCCTCTTCCTTTGGTAAACACACCGAAGACCATGCAACCTTTGCCCCACCTTTACCTAAATCTGAACCCTTCCAAAGAAAACTACGCAAAGTAGTTTCAACCTTAATCACCACTGACTTAGGCAAGATAAAAATGGAGGACCAATACACCTGGATAGAGAACAATACAGATTGAATGAGCTGAAGCCTCCCTGCAAAAGAAAGAACCCTACTAGTCCAACTTTTAACTCTCGCTACAATCCTATCAACAAGAACCCTACAATCCACTGCCATAAGCTTAGTAGAAATCACAGGAACCCCAAGATATCTAACAGGTAATACCCCTTCCTGAAAACCAAGAATCCCAAGCAACTCTTGCTTAATGTCAGAAGACACACCAGCCACAAAAAGATTGCTCTTGCTAGGATTAGGAATCAACCCAGAAAGAGCTTGGAACTGACCAAGGACAACATTAACCGCAGCAACTGACTCCCTCTCTGATGTGAACCCGTAAGGTTATATAACCCCCAAACCCACACTCAATTTGTTTTACACCCAAGAACTCCCAAAAATCAGATTCTTCAACCTTCTAGACCCGATGAATACTCAATCCACGAACCCAGAAGTATAAACACTCAAGAACGCCACAAAGGAAGCCTTCCTTTGATAAGTTCAGTAGTTCTATCAAGAACAAGTAGGTGAAACGAAATTTCACTCAGTTTTTGTATTAATGATCAATGGTTCCATAAAATGACTTACAAATGAGTTTATATAGAAAATGAAATGTCTTGGAACAACCCTCCAAGCATGGGAAACGAAAACAAGTAAAGGAAGGTGTGATTTGTTGACTAGGAAGCTTTGAACTCAATAAAAACGTGCAACACAATTATCAAATGAAGATAACACAATTGTCAAAGTAAGACAACAATTGTCAAAGTAAGACAGCTTCTGGATACTTTGAAATAACCGACCATATCTTCCTCGTGTGACCTCCAATGGATCTGATTCCAAATTGAAAATTGAAGATAAGATCATGAAATTTGAAAAGTCCTACTCACAAGTCTCTAGAAACCTAACCGTTCACACGTTATGAATTTCCAAAGTTATCCCTTCGAATTAGCAAGTTTCATCTTCCTTAACTTGAATTACATTCACTAAGCTTGGGCCCTCCTTTTGCAAGTCCATTCCTTCCATGGGCCTCCATGAATATGCCTGAACCCAAATCCCTTGAATTAGCCCACTCAATGCATTTTTGAATTTCTTAGCACGTGCTCTTGTAACCGGCCCAACGGGAACTTGGATTGGATCCGCATTCCATGCCCTTGTGCTAGATAAGTCTTCATCATTCCCCTCCTCTTGAAAAGGATTTGTCCTCAAATCAGGGTCATCACCTGCATCAAAAGGACTTAAATCAGAAACATTGAATGTAGCACTTACATTATACTCACCGGGCAAGTCTAGCTTATACGCATTATCATTGATGCGTTCTAGGACTTGAAAAGGACCATCCCCTCTAGGTAGTAGCTTGGATTTCCTCTGGGTCGGAAAGCGCTCCTTGCGCATATGCACCCAAACCCATTCTCCAGGTTCGAAGACCATCTGTCGTCGGCCCTTATTGGCTTGTTTTTCATATTGCTCCGTTCGCCGTTCAATGTTGACCTTTGCTTTCTCATGAATCTGCTTTACAAGTTCAGCTTTTCTTTTCCCATCTAAATTCACATGCTCAGACATTGGTAATGGTGATAAATCCAAAGGAGTTAAAGGATTAAAACCATAAACAATCTCAAATGGTGAAAATTTAGTAGCAGAATGAACAGAACGATTATAAGCAAACTCAACATGCGGTAAGCATTCTTCCCATGTTTTAATGTTCTTTTTGATAATTGCACGCAACAAGGTAGATAAGGTCCTATTTACTACTTCTGTTTGACCATCAGTTTGAGGATGACAAGTAGTTGAAAACAACAACTTAGTTCCTAACTTAGCCCATAAGGTCTTCCAGAAATAACTTAAGAACTTAGCATCCCTATCAGAAACAATTGTTCTAGGCACGCCATGTAAGCGAACAATTTCTTTAAAGAACAAATCTGCAACATGTGAAGCATCATCAGTCTTGTGACATGGAATAAAATGTGCCATTTTAGAAAATCTATCCACGACAACAAACACGGAATCTCTTCCCCTTTTTGACCTAGGCAAACCTAATACAAAATCCATTGAAATATCAATCCAAGGTTCACTAGGAATTGGAAGTGGTGTATATAAGCCATGGGGTTGTACTCGGGATTTCGCTTGCCTACATGTGACACATCTACCACAAAGTCTCTCAACATCTCGTTTCATGTGTGGCCAATAGAAGTGTTCTTGCAGAACGGCTAAGGTTTTAGCTACCCCAAAGTGTCCCATTAGCCCTCCCCCATGTGATTCTCTCACCAGCAAATCTCGCAAGGAACAATTTGGTATACACAATTTATTGTCTCGAAACAAGAAACCCTCATGTCTAAAATACTTACCACTGGCACTCTTTTCACAAGATACATAATCTTCACAAAAATCACAATCTAAAGGATATAAATCTTTAATATGCTCAAAACCAAGAATCTTAGCATCAAGAGTAGATAGAAGAGTGTACCTTCGAGAAAGTGCATCAGCAACGATGTTCTCCTTACCTTGTTTATATCGAATAACGTATGGAAAAGTCTCAATGAATTCGACCCATCGTGCATGCCTCTTATTCAACTTGTGTTGGCCTTTAAGGTGTTTTAAGGACTCATGATCGGTGTGAATCACGAATTCTTTAGGCCACAAGTAATGTTGCCATGTCTGTAAAGCCCGAACCAATGCATACAGCTCTTTATCATAAGTCGGGTAGTTTAAGGCTGCCCCACTTAGTTTCTCACTGAAGTAAGCAATTGGTCGTCCCTCCTGCATTAATACTGCACCTATACCAATACCTGAAGCATCACATTCAATTTCAAACGTTTTATTAAAGTTAGGTAAAGACAATAAAGGGGCGTTGGTCAGCTTTTGCTTAATCAATTGAAACGCCTTCTCTTGTTCTTCTCCCCACTTGAATCCAACGTTCTTTTTTATTACTTCGGTAAGCGGTGCGGCCAATGAGCTAAAATCTTTCACAAACCGTCGGTAGAAACTAGCAAGTCCATGAAAACTTCTTACATTACCTACAGTTGTGGGACTCGGCCACTCTTGAATTGCACATACCTTCTCCTCATCAACCTGTATACCCTGTGCACTAACAACAAATCCTAGAAACACAAGTTTATTGGTGCAAAAGGTACACTTTTTCATATTAGCAAACAACTTTTCTTTCTTGAGTACATCTAAGACAGATTTTAAATGCACTACATGTTCATCCAAGTTTTTGCTATATATGAGAATATCATCAAAATAAACAACTACGAATTGTCCAATGAATGCTCGCAAAACATGGTTCATTAATCTCATGAAAGTACTAGGAGCATTAGTTAACCCAAAAGGCATAACTAACCATTCATACAAACCATATTTTGTTTTAAACGCAGTTTTCCACTCATCACCTTCTTTCATTCTAATCTGATGGTATCCACTTTTCAAATCAACTTTAGAAAATACACAAGAACCATGCAAAAAGATTGCTCTTGCTAGGATTAGGAATCAACCCAGAAAGAGCTTGGAACTGACCAAGGACAACATTAACCGCAGCAACTGACTCCCTCTCTGATGTGAACCCGTAAGGTTATATAACCCCCAAACCCACACTCAATTTGTTTTACACCCAAGAACTCCCAAAAATCAGATTCTTCAACCTTCTAGACCCGATGAATACTCAATCCACGAACCCAGAAGTATAAACACTCAAGAACGCCACAAAGGAAGCCTTCCTTTGATAAGTTCAGTAGTTCTATCAAGAACAAGTAGGTGAAACGAAATTTCACTCAGTTTTTGTATTAATGATCAATGGTTCCATAAAATGACTTACAAATGAGTTTATATAGAAAATGAAATGTCTTGGAACAACCCTCCAAGCATGGGAAACGAAAACAAGTAAAGGAAGGTGTGATTTGTTGACTAGGAAGCTTTGAACTCAATAAAAGCGTGCAACACAATTATCAAATGAAGATAATACAATTGTCAAAGTAAGACAACAATTGTCAAAGTAAGACAGCTTCTGGATACTTTGAAATAACCGACCATATCTTCCTCGTGTGACCTCCAATGGATCTGATTCCAAATTGCAAATTGACGATAAGATCATGAACTTTGAAAAGTCCTACTCACAAGTCTCTACAAACCTAACCGTTCACACGTTATGAATTTCAAAAGTTATCCCTTCGAATTAGCAAGTTTCATCTTCCTTAACTTGAATTACATTCACTAAGCTTGGGCCCTCCTTTTGCAAGTCCATTCCTTCCATGGGCCTCCATGAATATGCCTGAACCCAAATCCCTTGAATTAGCCCACTCAATGCATTTTTGAATTTCTTAGCACGTGCTCTTGTAACCGGCCCAACGGGAACTTGGATTGGATCCGCATTCCATGCCATTGTGCTAGATAAGTCTTCATCACTCTCTACCCTACAGAAAACCATAAGATCATCCACAAAGCATAAATGCGAAATACCAATCTTCCCACACCGCCAATGGTACGCAAACTGACTCTCCTGCTCCATAATACGCATCAACCCCGAGAAGACCTCCATAGCCAGCACAAATAAATAAGGGGACATAGGATCCCCCTGCCTCAAACCTCGGCTACTAGTAAAGAAACCATTCAACTCGCCATTGATAGAAATAGAGAAACGGGGAGTAGAAATGCACTCAGAAATCCAAGCTATCATCTGCTCCGAGAAGCCTAAAATCTGTAAAATAGCCACTAAGAAATCCCACCGCATAGAATCATAGGCTTTCATTAAATCTACATTCAGTGCACACCTAGGATGACCCCCATCACGATGATAGTTCCTTAATAATTCTTGCGACAGTAATATATTATCACTAATCCTCCTACCAGCAACGAAGGCCGACTGAAAAGGACTAACAACATCTGGCAGTACCATCTGAACACGATTCGCAATAATTTTGGCAATGCATTTGTAGATAGTGTTACAACACGAAATAGGCCTAAAATCCCCAACCATAGAAGGATTAGGAACCTTAGGAATAAGAGCAACCACAGTAGCATTCACTTGCTTGAGCAATCTCCCGGAGCTAAAAAACGAACGAATAGCACGAAGAAAATCATCACCAACAACAGACCAAGCTTTCTTGAAGAAAGTAGCATTATACCCATCCGGACTAGGAGCTTTATTATCTTTTAAAGAGAACAAAACTGCCTTAATTTCAACATCACTATCCTCTCTACCCAAGTTAGCACACTGATCACCAGAAATACGCTTCGGGAGAGCCCGCCTCACTAAATCAAGGTCAATCCTAGGGCATCCGGCAGGCTGTCTCAGAAGTGTCTCAAAGAAGTTCACCTCCATTGATTTAACTTCACTAGGCTCCTCCACACGATTACCATGCTCATCGGTAAGAGATAATACCTTACTCCTACTACATCTTTGTCTCATCGATCGAAAAAAGAACTTAGAATTCCTATCTCCCAAATTAATCCACTGAACCCGGGACTTTTGTCTCAAAAAACTCTCCTCATCTCTACTCAAATCACCATAAAGCTTCACCAACCGAGACTCCTCCCCATGTAAAGAAATGTTCGTAGGCTGCCTCTGAATATCCCATTGCACAGACTCTAAATCATGTTTAGCTTGCTTCACCCTAGAAGACAAGTCAGAATAACACTCCCTATTAAGTTTCTTAAGCTCTACTTTCAATCTTTTTAGCTTCTTACATAGCTGAAACATAGAAGACCCATCCACCCTGTCCGTCCAAACCCGATCCACCAAGGATAAAAATTCTGGATGATCCGCCCAGAAATCAAAAAACTTAAAAGGCACCCGTCGCCGAGGGAGATCCACAATCTTAACAATCATAGGAGAGTGATCAGAAACACTAGAAGGAAGAAAATGCGCCTCTGAACCTCGAAAGGAAATATCCCAATTCAAGTTGACCAAAGCTCGATCTAACTTTCGAAGAATAGGATCAACCGTACGATGATTAGACCAAGTATAGAAGCACCCATTAAATCGCAGATCATCCAACCCAGACTCAGCTAAACAATTAGAAAAGTCATCTTTCCAATGAGGCCAAGAATTGGAGCCTCCAACACTCTCAACCGAAGACTTAATAGCATTAAAGTCACCCATCACAATCCAAGCACTATTCTCCCATTCCACTCCGCACGCCACTAAATCAGCCCACAACGCCTCCTTACGAATATTACAATTATTACCGTACACAATCGAAATCATACACTCCCAAGTAGAATCAACAGAAGAAACTCTACAATGGATAACTTGTTCAGAAGATCCGACAACCAAAACAGTAACATCGAACGGATTCCAACAAACCCAAATCCTCCCCAAAGAGGAAAAATTATAATTGCACTCCACCTTCCAAGACCGGTCAATGGTCTTAAGAATAACATCTTTATTTTTCTCCAGAACTTTCGTTTCCACTAAACCACACAAAGACAATTTCTCATCTTTAATCAAATTGCGAACCTCTCTTTGCTTCAAACGGTCATTAAGACCCATAATATTCCAGCACCCAAAAATCATAATAAATATACAAAGATAAGAAGAAACCCCCACAAATCTATCTCCACTTACCCCCCTTAGGGGAGGAGTGCTTCTTATTCTTCTTACCCTTACGACTGAAACCTTTCTTCTTCTTTTTCTTTTCCAGAGAATCCTTAACTTTTGAAGCCAAAGCATTACGAGGAGGGCTAGAATCACTACCATCCTCACCATGACTAGCCTCATCATTACCACAAATAGCACCCCCATCATCACAAAGAGCATCCCTGGCATCAACATAACCATTAGCCCCATCCTTACAAAGAACAGCCCCTGCATCACAAACAGTGTCCAAAATTGCTAAAGGAGTACCCTCTTCCATTACTTCCAAGTTCAGAGTATGGTCATTGCCCTCCATTGGTACTAAATTAAGATGATTATCAATATTTTCCACAAGCGGAACACTAGCACTATTCCCCATAGTAGATAATTCTCCACCCTTGTTCTTTTTTTTAACCTCAACCCAAACCGGCCGTTTAGGCCCCAACGAGTCTTCGTGCCTCTTCTTCATATCATGAACATCAACCCCTCCATTTCCGGTAACCATATTCACATTGTCACCCAAATCTTGAACGCTTTGTTTACATATACCCGGGGCATGCCCAAACACCTTACAAATATTACACCTAGAAGGAAGCCACTCATAAACAGCATAAATAGTTTTCCACTCCCCATTAGCACATTGAATATCAAACTCATTAATGACATCTTTCGAAGCATCAATCTCAACACACACACGAGCATAGCTAAGACGTTTCCTAGCTAATGTAATGTGATCAGCATGCAATGGAATGCCCAAAGTACTAACTACAAAACTCAGGCCCTTAGAAGTCCAATATTCAAACGGAAGCTTGTAAAGTTTAACCCATACAGGAATATTGCGTAACTCATCTTTAGACAAGGATAAACTAGGCTGCCACCGTTTAAGAACAAGCAATTTATTCACTATATGCCATGGACCTTTTTCAAGAACTTCACAAGCATGGTCAAGACTATCAAACTTGAAAATAAAGAACCCTTGTTCCGAAAATAAAACTTCTTTAAGGCCAAACCTACCCCAAATTTTATGAACTACTGAATTCACTACGGGGAAAGGAATTCTCTTATCCACAAAGTACCCTATCAAGGAAGTTCTCCATTCTTCACTTCCCTTAATAGCTACCTCAACCGGAGGGCTAACTTTAATTCTTCCATTTTCTTCAGTTGGTTTAAAATATTGTAAGGATTCAAAGGTAGAAGATCGTACCTCACAAGCAATAGGAGAAGAATTCTGGACAGCCTTAGCATAAGATGGTTTCAGCCCTTGATCATGCATGGAAGAAGGTGTTGAAAATGGTCCAAGATCAGCCCCTCCTTGTCCAAAGCTACCAAGACCCGAAATTGAACCCAAAGCACTCGATTTCGGCCGAATTACGCCCACATCAGACCCAAAATGCAAGTTACCAAGCTTTTCCTTTCTATGATCATCTCTTGCAAGCCTAAATCCACCATAATTCGAAGGTGATTCAATAACATTAATCTTTGGCCCATCTAATTTTGTGGAATCAGTCCCATTAGCTCCAATACCCGAAATTGAGCCCAAAGCACCAAAGTTTGACTCTATTACCCCCATTCCTTGCTAACTAGTATTATTTAGTGAAGGAAAGTCATCACCAACCACCTTCCTTTGACAATTTTGGCTATTAAGGTCAATACTAGCCACCTTATTTTGAAAAACTTGTCCATGAGAATCATTCATCATTTGAATTAATTGCCCATTGCACATGATCTCATGCAACAAGTCTTCACTCTTTTCATTAATGTCAACCATAGCTTTCTTCTTGTCCAATCCCGAAATTGTTGAGAGACAACCAGCCTTCACATGGTTTTCACCCAAAACCATATTTCTACCTTCACCCAAAACCAGATTTTCATCTTCCTCATCATGCAACACCCCATGAAGAACATCATCATGCTTGGATTCAATCCCATTTACACAACCAACAGCTCCATGCCTATCATGTGTTGTTTTATTTGATTGCAATAAAAAAAAAAAAAAAAAAAAAATCCCGAAACAGTAGCAAAACAACCATCCTTTGAGCAATTCTCACCCAAATTCGGACTTCTTCCTTCTACAGCACCAATACCATGAGGCAAATTCGAAGGAACAAGTTTTGTAGACATGCAACACCCGGAAACATCCTTAATATCACCATCTATCAGCCCCAAAATAGAATGAGTTGTTGAAGACAAGTTGGATCCCGAATTTGCCTCCTTACGTTGAATCTCCATATTCTGATCAAAACCGTGATCCTTCTTGTTTTCAAGCAGTCCCGAGGCATATATTCCATTTGAGATCAGAGAAACAACATGGTCTCCATCCTTCTTCACACCACCAGCAGTAGAATTTCGGGTTTGATCTCCCAAAACCCTACATTTCTTCATTCCAATGGACATTAAAAAAGAAACATGGTATTTGATACGAACCCCGCCAACTTGTGACGAAACCCGTAACAATGTTACTGCCTAGGACCGTTCTACTTTCAGGTTTAGGATGGAAACCGCGACCCAACACCTATAGAGAAGGTGTGAACGTTGGTATTAGGAGGACGCCACAATCAAGGATGGCAAACTTGATTGATAAGTCAAGGTACGAACGCCACAGAGTAATCTGATAAGTTCGTAGGTTCTTCAAAGAACCCAAGAGAGACTTAAACTCACATTTCTATATTGAAATTCATCTCTGCCTCTATTAAATGACTTACAAATGAGTTTAAATAGAAAATGAAATGTCTTGGAACAACCCTCCAAGCATGGGAAACGAAAACAAGTAAAGGATGGTGTGATTTTGTTGACTAGGAAGCTTTGAACTCAATAAAAACGTGCAACACAATTATCAAAGGAAGAGAACACAATTGTCAAAGTAAGACAACAATTGTCAAAGTAAGACAGCTTCTGGATACTTTGAAATAACCGACCAAAGCTTCCTCGTCAACAAAATCACACCATCCTTTACTTGTTTTCGTTTCCCATGCTTGGAGGGTTGTTCCAAGACATTTCATTTTCTATTTAAACTCATTTGTAAGTCATTTAATAGAGGCAGAGATGAATTTCAATATAGAAATGTGAGTTTAAGTCTCTCTTGGGTTCTTTGAAGAACCTACGAACTTATCAGATTACTCTGTGGCGTTCGTACCTTGACTTATCAATCAAGTTTGCCATCCTTGATTGTGGCGTCCTCCTAATACCAACGTTCACACCTTCTCTATAGGTGTTGGGTCGCGGTTTCCATCCTAAACCTGAAAGTAGAACGGTCCTAGGCAGTAACATTGTTACGGGTTTTGTCACAAGTTGGCGGGGTTCATATCATTTGGTATCAGAGGCAAGGCTCTAGTCTCGGGTTTATTCTATCCTTATGTTTTTGTTTTCTATTCAAATCCATCGTATATTGTTGTTCGTTTGTAGTTCGAATCATTTTTTTTTGGATAATGTAAGTATATTAACCAAAGAGACAAAACAAAAGCAAAGGGGCATACCCCAGCGAGAAGATCACAAGGTCAGACAAGGGACAGGCCCCCTACCAACCGAAACTCAAAAAACAGCAAAGCAATAAAAGCTAAGCAAAAAACCTGTCATAGGGTACAGCCAAAAGAACCTACCAAACCCCACAAAAGGCAAAACAAGCGAATTACAAAAAAATAGAATCAGATAAACCCCAAGACTGGTGGAGCCACCTATTAGTAGGAGAAGGCATCACACCAGATAAGGAATTAAGCCGCATACAAACATCTCTGACAATGGAACGAACAACCATGGTAACAGGTTTAGGTAACTCGCCATGCATCCTAGCATTCCGCTCACGCCAAATAGCATAGACAGCAGCCGCAAGCATAATACGCACCACCCACCCACGAAGTTGCCGACCGCGGAAATGGCAAGACCAAAGAATAGTATCCTCCCAGCTCCGAGCACGCAGAGGTAATCTGCACTTCCTTAAAAGAGCAAACCAAACCTCGCAAGAATAAGAACAATCAAAAAAGAGATGAGGGACATCCTCACAACTCCCTCCACAAAACACACAACGAATAGCCGGAATCAAGCCATAAACAAGAAGCTTATCCTGAGTAGAAAGAGCACCCCTAATGGCCAACCAGAAGATGAAAGCATGTCTAGGAATTGATTTAGAATGCCAAACGGATCTAAACCAATCCACCGCTAGCTGCCGGGACCGAAGAGCCTCCCAAGCATTACGAATAGAGAAAGCCCCCCGAGAGTCCTCAACCCAACACAAAGTATCAGCTTGAGAGTTATTAGGCCTGAAGGAAGCAGGGATACCACTGATAATGTCCATCCAATTCCCGGTCAGGGAACGAGGCCAAGCCCAATCCCTCCCCTGAACAACATCCGCCACCCTAGCATGAAGACCAAAACCAACACGGGGAAAAATTCGAAATAAATGTTTTAGAGAGAGAAAATGCTCTGCCTTCTCTCTAGAACTTTTTGAGTGTTCTTCTTGATTTTTTTTCTATTCTCTCTTTGGGATCATTATTGATTTCTTTTGATGATTCCAAGCTCAATTTTCGTTCTTCTTTAGCTTTAGGTTTGCTGGTCATTTTCTGGGTAGTTTTTAGCTTGTTTTGTGCCATGGTATGCTTGTGATTTTGAGCTGAATTTTTTCCTTATTGTTGGGGTGTGATCTTCATCTTCTTCTTGGTGTTCTAGTTGGAGCCATGGTTGGTGGTTCACCAACTGCTGGTGATGTAAAAATTGGTGGAATAAAGGGCTATCATGATGGTTTTATGAAAGATTCAGATTTGGGTCTTAATATGAAGATTCAACGTATGAAGGCTCGAGAACTAGAGAAGAGAGCTGCTGGTGATGATGCATTTGACATAGCTATTGGAGGTAGGATCTCTTGTGATGCTTCTTCAAAATTGTTATTAAGCAAGCAACATGTTTTGCATAGTTTTAAGAATCAGACTAGTAATGGTAAAATGGGCAACAAGGCATGTGCAAATGGGATTGAAGGAAAGCATGGTGATGTTCTTCATAGGGTGGTGGATGATGAGGAAGATGGCAAGTATGTTAATGTTCTTCATAGGGTGGTGCATGATGAGGAAGATGGTAATCTGGTTTTGGGTGAGAGATGTGTCAAGAATGGGCCAAAATCTGGTGCTTTTGTTTCAATTTCGGGTATTGGTAAAGTTGGGCACGAAATTGAAGCTAATGGGGCTGATATTGAAGCCAAGCATGCTGATGTTCTTCATGGGGTGGTGCATGAGGAGGAAGATGAAAATCTGGTTTTGGGTGAAGGTAGAAATCTGGTTTTGGGTGAAAACCATGTGAAGGATGGTTGTCTCTCAACAATTTCGGGATTGGACAAGAAGAAAGCTATGGTTGACATTGATGAAAAGAGTGATGACTTGTTGAATGAGATCATGTTCAATGGGCAAATAATTCAAATGATGAATGATTCTCATGGACAAGTTTCTCAAAATAAGGTGGCTAGTATTGACCTTAATAGCCAAAATTGTCAAAGGAAGGTGGTTGTTGATGACTTTCCTTCACTAAATAATACTAGACAGCAAGGAATGGGGGTAATAGAGTCAAACTTTGGTGCTTTGGGCTCAATTTCGGGTATTGGAGCTAATGGGACTGATTCCACAAAATTAGATGGGCCAAGGATTAATGTTATTGAATCACCTTCGAATTATGGTGGATTTGGGCTTGCAAGAGATGATCATAGAAAGGAAAAGCTTGGTAACTTGCATTTTGGGTCTGATGTGGGCGTAATTGGGCCGAAATCGAGTGCTTTGGGTTCAATTTCGAGTCTTGGTAGCTTTGGACAAGGAGGGGCTGATCTTGGACCATTTTCAACACCTTCTTCCATGCATGATCAAGGGCTGAAACCATCTTATGCTAAGACTGTCCAGAATTCTTCTCCTATTGCTTGTGAGGTACGATCTTCTACCTTTGAATCCTTACAATATTTTAAACCAACTGAAGAAAATGGAAGAATTAAAGTTAGCCCTCCGGTTGAGGTAGCTATTGAGGGAAGTGAAGAATGGAGAACTTCCTTGATAGGGTACTTTGTGGATAAGAGAATTCCTTTCCCCGTAGTGAATTCAGTAGTTCATAAAATTTGGGGTAGGTTTGGCCTTAAAGAAGTTTTATCTTCGGAACAAGGGTTCTTTATTTTCAAGTTTGATAGTCTTGACCATGCTTGTGAAGTTCTTGAAAAAGGTCCATGGCATATAGTGAATAAATTGCTTGTTCTTAAACGGTGGCAGCCTAGTTTATCCTTGTCTAAAGATGAGTTACGCAATATTCCTGTATGGGTTAAACTTTATAATCTTCCGTTTGAATATTGGACTTCTAAGGGCCTGAGTTTTGCAGTTAGTGCTTTGGGCATTCCATTGCATGCCGATCACATTACATTAGCTAGGAAACGTCTTAGCTTTGCTCGTGTGTGTGTTGAGATTGATGCTTCGAAGGATGTCATTAATGAGTTTGATATTCAATGTGCTAATGGGGAGTGGAAAACTATTTATGTTGTTTATGAGTGGCTTCCTTCCAGGTGTAATATTTGTAAGGTGTTTGGGCATGCGCCGGGTATATGTAAACAAAGTGTTCAAGATTTGGGTGACAATGTGAATATGGTTACCGGAAATGGAGGGGTTGATGTTCATGAGATAAAGAAGAGACACGAAGACTCGTTGGGGCCTAAACGACCGGTTTGGGTTGAGGTTAAAAAAAAGAACAAGGGTGGAGAATTATCTACTATGGGGAACAGTGCTAGTGTTCCGATTGTGGAAAATATTGATAATCATCTTAATTTAGTGCCAATGGAGGGCAATGACCATACTCTGAATTTGGAAGTAACGGAAGAGGGTACTCCTTTAGCAATTTTGGACACTGTTTGTGATGCAGGGGCTGTTCTTTGTAAGGATGGGGCTAATGGTTATGTTGATGACAGGGATGCTCTTTGTGATGATGGAGATGCTCTTTGTGATAAGGATGAGGCTGGTCATGGTGAGGATGGTAGTGATTCTAGTCCTCCTCATAATGCTTTGGCTTCAAAAGTTAAGGATTCTCTGGAAAAGAAGAAGAAGAAGAAAGGTTCTAGTAGTAAGGGTAAGAAGAATAAGAAGCACTCCTCCCCTAAGGGGGGTAAGTGGAGATAGATTTATGGGGGTTTCTTCTTATCTTTGTATATTTATTATGATTTTTGGGTGCTGGAATATTAGGGGTCTTAATGACCCTTTGAAGCAAAGAGAGGTTCGCAATTTGATTAAAGATGAGAAATTGTCTTTGTGTGGTTTAGTGGAAACGAAAGTTCTGGAGAAAAATAAAGATGTTATTCTTAAGACCATTGACCGGTCTTGGAAGGTGGAGTGCAATTATAATTTTTCCTCTTTGGGGAGGATTTGGGTTTGTTGGAATCCGTTCGATGTTACTGTTTTGGTTGTCGGATCTTCTGAGCAAGTTATCCATTGTAGAGTTTCTTCTGTTGATTCTACTTGGGAGTGTATGATATCGATAGTGTACGGGGATAATTGTAATGTTCGTAGGGAGGCGTTGTGGGCTGATTTAGTGGCGCGCGGAGTGGAATGGGAGAATAGTGCTTGGATTGTGATGGGTGACTTTAATGCTATTAAGTCTTCGGTTGAGAGTGTTGGAGGATCCAATTCTTGGCCACCTTGGAAAGACGACTTTTCTAATTGTTTAGCTGAGTCTGGGTTGGATGATCTGCGTTTTAATGGGTGCTTCTATACATGGTCTAATCATCGTACGGTTGATCCTATTCTTCGAAAGTTAGATCGAGCTTTGGTCAACTTGAAGTGGGATATTTCATTTCGAGGTTCTGAGGCGCATTTTCTTCCTTCCAGTGTTTCTGATCACTCTCCTATGATTGTTAAGATTGTGGATCTCCCTCGGCGACGGGTGCCTTTTAAGTTTTTTGATTTCTGGGCGGATCATCCAGAATTTTTATCCTTGGTGGATCGAGTTTGGGCGGACAGGGTGGATGGGTCTCCTATGTTTCAGCTATGTAAGAAGCTAAAAAGATTGAAAGTGGAGCTTAAGAAACTTAATAGGGAGTGTTATTCTGACCTGTCTTCTAGGGTGCAGCAAGCTAAGCATGATTTAGAGTCTTTGCAATGGGATATTCAGAGGCAGCCTACGAACATTTCTTTACATGGGGAGGAGTCTCGGTTGGTGAAGCTTTATGGTGATTTGAGTAGAGATGAAGAGAGTTTTTTGAGACAAAAGTCCCGGGTTCAGTGGATTAATTTGGGAGATAGGAATTCTAAGTTCTTTTTTCGATCGATGAGACAAAGATGTAGTAGGAGTAAGGTAATATCTCTTACCGATGACCATGGTAATCGTGTGGAGGAGCCTAGTGAAGTTAAATCAATGGTGGTGAACTTCTTTGAGACACTTCTGAGACAGCCTGCTGGATGCCCTAGGATTGACCTTGATTTAGTGAGGCGGGCTCTCCCGAAGCGTATTTCTGGTGATCAGTGTACTACTTTGGGTAGAGAGGTTAGTGATGTTGAAATTAAGGCAGTTTTGTTCTCTTTAAAAGATAATAAAGCTCCTGGTCCGGATGGGTATAATGCTACTTTCTTCAAGAAAGCTTGGTCTGTTGTTGGTGATGATTTTCTTCGTGCTATTCATTCGTTTTTTAGCTCCGGGAGATTGCTCAAGCAAGTGAATGCTACTGTGGTTGCTCTTATTCCTAAGGTTCCTAATCCTTCTAAGGTTGGGGATTTTAGGCCTATCTCGTGTTGTAACACTATCTACAAATGCATTGCCAAAATTATTGCGAATCGTGTTCAGATAGTGCTGCCTGATGTTGTTAGTCCTTTTCAGTCGGCCTTCGTTGCTGGTAGGAGGATTAGTGATAATATATTACTGTCGCAGGAATTGTTAAGGAACTATCATCGTGATGGGGGTCATCCTAGGTGTGCGCTGAAGGTAGATTTAATGAAAGCTTATGATTCTGTGCGGTGGGATTTCTTAGTGGCTATTTTACAGATTTTAGGCTTCCCAGAGCATATGATAACTTGGATTTCTGAGTGCATTTCCACTCCCCGTTTCTCGATTTCTATCAATGGCGAGTTGAATGGTTTCTTTGCTAGTGGCCGAGGTTTGAGGCAGGGGGATCCTATGTCCCCTTATTTATTTGTGCTGGCTATGGAGGTCTTCTCGGGGTTGATGCATATTATGGAGCAGGAGGGTCAGTTTGCATACCATTGGCGGTGTGGGAAGATTGGTATTTCGCATTTATGCTTTGCGGATGATCTTATGGTTTTCTGTAGGGCAGAGAGGGAGTCAGTTGCTGCAATTAATGTTGTCCTTGGTCAGTTCCAAGCTCTTTCTGGGTTGATTCCTAATCCTAGCAAGAGCAATCTTTTTGTGGCTGGTGTGTCTTCTGAGACTAAGCAAGAGTTACTTGGGATCCTTGGTTTTCAGGAAGGGGTATTACCTGTCAGATATCTTGGGGTTCCTCTGATTTCTACTAAGCTTACGGCAGTGGATTGTAGGGTTCTTGTCGACAGGATTGTAGCGAGAGTTAAGAGTTGGACTAGTAGGGTTCTTTCTTTTGCAGGGAGGCTTCAGCTCATTCAATCTGTATTGTTCTCTATTCAGGTGTATTGGTCCTCCATTTTTATCTTGCCTAAGTCAGTGGTGATTAAGGTTGAAACTACTTTGCGTAGTTTTCTTTGGAAGGGTTCAGATTTAGGTAAAGGTGGGGCAAAGGTTGCATGGTCTTCGGTCTGTTTACCAAAGGAAGAGGGTGGTCTCGGTATTAAGAGCGTTGAGTGTTGGAATAAAGCTGCCATAAGTAAGCATTTGTGGGCTGTCTGTAGCAACTTGAGGTCTTCTGTCTGGGTCTCGTGGGTTAGATCTACTCTGCTTAAGGGAAAGAATGTGTGGGAGGTTAGGTGCCCTGGGGATTGCTCGTGGAGTTGGAGGAAAATTCTAGGCCTTCGGTGTCTTGTGCGGCGGTTGATGCAGTTTCGGGTGGGTAATGGGGAGGATATTTCTCTTTGGTTTGATTATTGGCATCCGTTGGGTCCTTTGGTGGAGGTGTTTGGGCGACGGATTATTTATGATTCTGGTTTTGGTCTTCATGCTAGGGTGGCGGATGTTGTTCAGGGGAGGGATTGGGCTTGGCCTCGTTCCCTGACCGGGAACTGGATGGACATTATCAGTGGTATCCCTGCTTCCTTCAGGCCTAATAACTCTCAAGCTGATACTTTGTGTTGGGTTGAGGACTCTCGGGGGGCTTTCTCTATTCGTAATGCTTGGGAGGCTCTTCGGTCCCGGCAGCCAGCGGTGGATTGGTTTAGGTCCGTTTGGCATTCTAAATCAATTCCTAGACATGCTTTCATCTTCTGGTTGGCCATTAGGGGTGCTCTTTCTACTCAGGATAAGCTTCTTGTTTATGGCTTGATTCCGGCTATTCGTTGTGTGTTTTGTGGAGGGAGTTGTGAGGATGTCCCTCATCTCTTTTTTTATTGTTCTTATTCTTGCGAGGTTTGGTTTGCTCTTTTAAGGAAGTGCAGATTACCTCTGCGTGCTCGGAGCTGGGAGGATACTATTCTTTGGTCTTGCCATTTCCGCGGTCGGCAACTTCTTGGGTGGGTGGTGCGTATTATGCTTGCGGCTGCTGTCTATGCTATTTGGCGTGAGCGGAATGCTAGGATGCATGGCGAGTTACCTAAACCTGTTACCATGGTTGTTCGTTCCATTGTCAGAGATGTTTGTATGCGGCTTAATTCCTTATCTGGTGTGATGCCTTCTCCTACTAATAGGTGGCTCCACCAGTCTTGGGGTTTATCTGATTCTATTTTTTTGTAATTCGCTTGTTTTGCCTTTTATGGGGTTTGGTGGGTTCTTTTGGCTGTACCCTATGACAGGTTTTGTGCTTAGCTTTTATTGCTCTGCTGTTTTTTGAGTTTCGGTTGGTAGGGGGCCTGTCCCTTGTCTGACCTTGTGATCTTCTCGCTGGGGTATGCCCCTTTGCTTTTGTTTTGTCTCTTTGGTTAATATACTTACATTATCCAAAAAAAAAAGACCAAAACCAGAATCATAAATAATCCGTCGCCCAAACACCTCCACCAAAGGACCCAACGGATGCCAATAATCAAACCAAAGAGAAATATCCTCCCCATTACCCACCCGAAACTGCATCAACCGTCGCACAAGACACCGAAGGCCTAGAATTTTCCTCCAACTCCACGAGCAATCCCCAGGGCACCTAACCTCCCACACATTCTTTCCCTTAAGCAGAGTAGATCTAACCCACGAGACCCAGACAGAAGACCTCAAATTGCTACAGATAGCCCACAAATGCTTACATATGGCAGCTTTATTCCAACACTCAACGCTCTTAATACCGAGACCACCCTCTTCCTTTGGTAAACACACCGAAGACCATGCAACCTTTGCCCCACCTTTACCTAAATCTGAACCCTTCCAAAGAAAACTACGCAAAGTAGTTTCAACCTTAATTACCACTGACTTAGGCAAGATAAAAATGGAGGACCAATACACCTGAATAGAGAACAATACAGATTGAATGAGCTGAAGCCTCCCTGCAAAAGAAAGAACCCTACTAGTCCAACTCTTAACTCTCGCTACAATTCTGTCGACAAGAACCCTACAATCCACTGCCGTAAGCTTAGTAGAAATCAGAGGAACCCCAAGATATCTGACAGGTAATACCCCTTCCTGAAAACCCAGAATCCCAAGTAACTCTTGCTTAGTCTCAGAAGACACACCAGCCACAAAAAGATTGCTCTTGCTAGGATTAGGAATCAACCCAGAAAGAGCTTGGAACTGACCAAGGACAACATTAACTGCAGCAACTGATTCCCTCTCTGCCCTACAGAAAACCATAAGATCATCCGCAAAGCATAAATGCGAAATACCAATCTTCCCACACCGCCAATGGTATGCAAACTGACCCTCCTGCTCCATAATATGCATCAACCCCGAGAAGACCTCCATAGCCAGCACAAATAAATAAGGGGACATAGGATCCCCCTGCCTCAAACCTCGGCCACTAGCAAAGAAACCATTCAACTCGCCATTGATAGAAATCGAGAAACGGGGAGTGGAAATGCACTCAGAAATCCAAGTTATCATCTGCTCTGGGAAGCCTAAAATCTGTAAAATAGCCACTAAGAAATCCCACCGCACAGAATCATAAGCTTTCATTAAATCTACCTTCAGCGCACACCTAGGATGACCCCCATCACGATGATAGTTCCTTAACAATTCCTGCGACAGTAATATATTATCACTAATCCTCCTACCAGCAACGAAGGCCGACTGAAAAGGACTAACAACATCAGGCAGCACCATCTGAACTCGATTCGCAATAATTTTGGCAATGCATTTGTAGATAGTATTACAACACGAAATAGGCCTAAAATCCCCAACCTTAGAAGGATTAGGAACCTTAGGAATAAGAGCAACCACAGTAGCATTCACTTGCTTGAGCAATCTCCCGGAGCTAAAAAATGAATGAATAGCACGAAGAAAATCATCACCAACAACAGACCAAGCTTTCTTCAGGCCTAATAACTCTCAAGCTGATACTTTGTGTTGGGTTGAGGACTCTCGGGGGGCTTTCTCTATTCGTAATGCTTGGGAGGCTCTTCGGTCCCGGCAGCCAGCGGTGGATTGGTTTAGGTCCGTTTGGCATTCTAAATCAATTCCTAGACATGCTTTCATCTTCTGGTTGGCCATTAGGGGTGCTCTTTCTACTCAGGATAAGCTTCTTGTTTATGGCTTGATTCCGGCTATTCGTTGTGTGTTTTGTGGAGGGAGTTGTGAGGATGTCCCTCATCTCTTTTTTGATTGTTCTTATTCTTGCGAGGTTTGGTTTGCTCTTTTAAGGAAGTGCAGATTACCTCTGCGTGCTCGGAGCTGGGAGGATACTATTCTTTGGTCTTGCCATTTCCGCGGTCGGCAACTTCTTGGGTGGGTGGTGCGTATTATGCTTGCGGCTGCTGTCTATGCTATTTGGCGTGAGCGGAATGCTAGGATGCATGGCGAGTTACCTAAACCTGTTACCATGGTTGTTCGTTCCATTGTCAGAGATGTTTGTATGCGTCTTAATTCCTTATCTGGTGTGATGCTTTCTCCTACTAATAGGTGGCTCCACCAGTCTTGGGGTTTATCTGATTCTATTTTTTTGTAATTCGCTTGTTTTGCCTTTTATGGGGTTTGGTAGGTTCTTTTGGCTGTACCCTATGACAGAGTTTGTGCTTAGCTTTTATTGCTTTGCTGTTTTTTGAGTTTCGGTTGGTAGGGGGCCTGTCCCTTGTCTGACCTTGTGATCTTCTCGCTGGGGTATGCCCCTTTGCTTTTGTTTTGTCTCTTTGGTTAATATACTTACATTATCCAAAAAAAGACCAAGCTTTCTTGAAAAAAGTAGCATTATACCCATCCGGACCAGGAGCTTTATTATCTTTTAAAGAGAACAAAACTGCCTTAATTTCAACATCACTAACCTCTCTACCCAAGGTAGCACACTGATCACCAGAAATACGCTTCGGGAGAGCCCGCCTCACTAAATCAAGGTCAATCCTAGGGCATCCAGCAGGCTGTCTCAGAAGTGTCTCAAAGAAGTTCACCACCGTTGATTTAACTTCAATAGGCTCCTCCACACGATTACCATGCTCATCGGTAAGAGATAATACCTTACTCCTACTACATCTTTGTCTCATCGATCGAAAAAAGAACTTAGAATTCCTATCTCCCAAATTAATCCACTGAACCCGGGACTTTTGTCTCAAAAAACTCTCTTCATCTCTACTCAAATCACCATAAAGCTTCACCAACCGAGACTCCTCCCCATGTAAAGAAATGTTCGTAGGCTGCCTCTGAATATCCCATTGCACAGACTCTAAATCATACTTAGCTTGCTGCACCCTAGAAGACAAGTCAGAATAACACTCCCTATTAAGTTTCTTAAGCTCCACTTTCAATCTTTTTAGCTTCTTACATAGCTGAAACATAGGAGACCCATCTACCCTTTCCGCCCAAACTCGATCCACCAAGGATAAAAATTCTGGATGATCCGCCCAGAAATCAAAAAACTTAAAAGGCACCCGTCGCCGAGGGAGATCCACAATCTTAACAATCATAGGAGAGTGATCAGAAACACTGGAAGGAAGAAAATGCGCCTCAGAACCTCGAAATGAAATATCCCACTTCAAATTGACCAAAGCTCGATCTAACTTTCGAAGAATAGGATCAACCGTACGATGATTAGACCATGTATAGAAGCACCCATTAAATCGCAGATCATCCAACCCAGACTCAGCTAAACAATTAGAAAAGTCGTCTTTCCAATGTGGCCAAGAATTGGATCCTCCAACACTCTCAACCGAAGACTTAATAGCATTAAAGTCACCCATCACAATCCAAGCACTATTCTCCCATTCTACTCCGCGCGCCACTAAATCAGCCCACAACGCCTCCCTACGAACATTACAATTATCACCGTACACTATCGATATCATACACTCCCAAGTAGAATCAACAGAAGAAACTCTACAATGGATAACTTGATCAGAAGATCTGACAACCAAAACAGTAACATCGAACGGATTCCAACAAACCCAAATCCTCCCCAAAGAGGAAAAATTATAATTGCACTCCATCTTCCAAGACCGGTCAATGGTCTTAAGAATAACATCTTTATTTTTCTCCAGAACTTTCGTTTCCACTAAACCACACAAAGACAATTTCTCATCTTTAATCAAATTGCGAACCTCTCTTTGCTTCAAAGGGTCATTAAGACCCCTAATATTCCAGCACCCAAAAATCATAATAAATATACAAAGATAAGAAGAAACCCCCACAAATCTATCTCCACTTACCCCCCCTAGGGGAGGAGTGCTTCTTATTCTTCTTACCCTTACTACTAGAACCTTTCTTCTTCTTTTTCTTTTCCAGCGAATCCTTAACTTTTGAAGCCAAAGCATTACGAGGAGGACTAGAATCACTACCATCCTCACCATGACCAGCCTCATCCTTATCACAAAGAGCATCCCTGTCATCAACATAACCATTAGCCCCATCCTTACAAAGAACAACCCCTGCATCACAAACAGTGTCCAGAATTGCTAAAGGAGTACCCTCTTCTGTCACTTCCAAATTCAGAGTATGGTCATTGCCCTCCATTGGCACTAAATTAAGATGATTATCAATATTTTCCACAAGCGGAACACTAGCACTGTTCCCCATAGTAGATAATTCTCCACCCTTGTTCTTTTTTTTAACCTCAACCCAAACCGGTCGTTTAGGCCCCAACGAGTCTTCTTGCCTCTTCTTCATATCATGAACATCAACCCCTCTATTTCCTGTAACCAGATTCATATTGTCACCCAAATCTTGAACACTTGGTTTACATATACCCGACGCATGCCCAAACACCTTACAAATATCACACCTAGAAGGAAGCCACTCATAAACAGCATAAATAGTTTTCCACTCCCCATTAGCACATTGAATATCAAACTCATTAATGACATCCTTCGAAGCATCAACCTCAACACACACACGAGCAAAGCTAAGACGTTTCCTAGCTAATGTAATGTGATCGGCATGTAATGGAATGCCCAAAGCACTAACTGCAAAACTCAGGCCCTGAGAAGTCCAATATTCAAAAGGTAGATTATAAAGTTTAACCCATACAGGAATATTGCGTAACTCATCTTTAGACAAGGATAAACTAGGCTGCCACCTTTTAAGAACAAGCAATTTATTCACTATATGCCATGGACCTTTTTCAAGAACTTCACAAGCATGGTCAAGACTATCAAACTTGAAAATAAAGAACCCTTGTTCCGAAGATAAGACTTCTTTAAGGCCAAACCTACCCCAAATTTTATGAACTATTGAATTCACTACGGGGAATGGAATTCGCTTATCCACAAAGTACCCTATCAAGGAAGTTCTCCATTCTTCACTTCCCTCAATAGCTACCTCAACCGGAGGGCTAACTTTAATTCTTCCATTTTCTTCAGTAGGTTTAAAATATTGTAAGGATTCAAAGGTAGAAGATCGTACCTCACAAGCAATAGGAGAAGAATTCTGGACAGCCTTAGCATAAGATGGTTTCAGCCCTTGATCATGCATGGAAGAAGGTGTTGAAAATGGTCCAAGATCAGCCCCTCCTTGTCCAAAGCTACCAAGACCCGAAATTGAGCCCAAAGCACTCGATTTCGGCCCAATTACACCCACATCAGACCCAAAATGCAAGTTACCAAGCTTTTCCTTTCTATTATCATCTCTTGGAAGCCCAACTCCACCATAATTCGAAGGTGATTCAATAACATTAATCCTTGGCCCATCTAATTTTGTAGAATCAGCCCCATTAGCTCCAATTTCGTGCCCAACATTACCAATACCCGAAATTGAACCCAAAGCACCACATTTTGACTCTATTACCCCCATTCCTTGCTGAATACTTTTATTTAGTGGAGGAAGGTCATCAACAACCACCTTCCTTTGACAATTTTGGCCATTAATGTCAATATTAGCATCCTTATGTTGAAAAATCCGCCCATGAGAATCATCCATCCTTTGAATTATTTGCCCCTTGCACATGTCTCCAACCACCACTTGAAAATTGTGTCCATTATTATCTCTATGCAACACCTCATTCAACAAGTCTTCACCCTTGTCACCAATGTCAACCACACCTAACTTCTTGTCCAATCCCGAAATAGTTGAAAGACAACCAATTCTTCCTTTGGAGACAGCTCCTACTCCATCACAATTATCATCCATTTCAAGAGACCTACTACTTACACCAAAAGAGACATTTTTCATTGCACCACCATTACCAAATTCAGTTTTAACAACTCCAGCTGAAGCTTTATCAAGACAGCCCTTCATACCATTGAATTTCAAAGAAGAAACATGGTTGCCATCCTTCATACCACCATCAACAATAGAGGGCATATCATGGCAGCCCTTCATTACCCCTTCATGACAGCTCTTTATCCCATTGATCATCAAAGAAGAAGAAGAAACATGGTCTCCATCCTTCTTGACACCACCATCTATAGATGATATATCATGACAGCCCATGACTAGCCCTTCATGATAACCATTCACTCCATTGGAACTCAAAGAAGAAACACGGTCTCCACCCTTCTTCACACCACCATCAGCTATATGATAGCCCTTCATTCCATTTGAGATCAAAGAAGAAACATGGTCTCCATCCTTCTTCACACCACCAGCAGTAGGATTTTGGGTTTGATCTACCAAAACCCTACATCCCTTCATTCCATTGGTTGAAGACAAGTTGCAGCTCGAATTAGCCTTCATTCCATTGGTTGAAGACAAGTTGCAGCTCGAATTAGCCTTAAAACCACCAAGATTGGCCACATTAAAATCATCCATAGCAGAAAAGCAAACTAAAACTTCTAATAAATTAAAGAAAACGGACCAGCAAACCTAAAACTAAAGAAGAACGAAAATTGAGCTTGTAATCATCAAAAGAAATCAATAATGATCCCAAAGAGAGAATAGAAAAAAATTAAGAAGAACACTCAAAAATTTCTAGAGAGAAGGCAGAGCATTTTCTCTCTCTCGTAGCGAGAGTTCCGTTCTGATCAGGAAGCGATATTTGTAGTTCGAATCATTCGTTATCATTTCATGTGTAATTCGTATTGTTTCACATCAATAAGTGATGACCTTGATTTGAGGACAAATCCTTTTCAGGAGGAGGGGAATGATGAAGACTTATCTAGCACGAAGGCGAGGCAACCTGCTGATTCCAATAGATGACATCTCTTTAATTGAGTGATGGAATTTTAGTGAGAGAAAATGCTCTGACTTCTCTCTAGAATTTCTTTGAGTGTTCTTCTCTTCTCTCTTTTCTATTCTCTCTTCGTGATTATTATTGAATTTCTTTGATGATTACGAGCTCAATTTTCGTTTTCTTTAGTTTTAGGTTTGCTGGTTCGTTTTCTTTAATTTATTAGAAGTTGTTTAGTTTGTTTTTTTTTTTTTGGATAATGTAAGTATATTAACCAAAGAGACAAAACAAAAGCAAAGGGGCATACCCCAACGAGAAGATCACAAGGTCAGACAAGGGACAGGCCCCCTACCAACCGAAACTCAAAAAACAGCAAAGCAATAAAAGCTAAGCACAAAACCTGTCATAGGGTACAGCCAAAAGAACCCACCAAACCCCATAAAAGGCAAAACAAGCGAATTACAAAAAAATAGAATCAGATAAACCCCAAGACTGGTGGAGCCACCTATTAGTAGGAGAAGGCATCACACCAGATAAGGAATTAAGCCGCATACAAACATCTCTGACAATGGAACGAACAACCATGGTAACAGGTTTAGGTAACTCGCCATGCATCCTAGCATTCCGCTCACGCCAAATAGCATAGACAGCAGCCGCAAGCATAATACGCACCACCCACCCACGAAGTTGCCGACCGCGGAAATGGCAAGACCAAAGAATAGTATCCTCCCAGCTCCGAGCACGCAGAGGTAATCTGCACTTCCTTAAAAGAGCAAACCAAACCTCGCAAGAATAAGAACAATCAAAAAAGAGATGAGGGACATCCTCACAACTCCCTCCACAAAACACACAACGAATAGCCGGAATCAAGCCATAAACAAGAAGCTTATCCTGAGTAGAAAGAGCACCCCTAATGGCCAACCAGAAGATGAAAGCATGTCTAGGAATTGATTTAGAATGCCAAACGGATCTAAACCAATCCACCGCTAGCTGCCGGGACCGAAGAGCCTCCCAAGCATTACGAATAGAGAAAGCCCCCCGAGAGTCCTCAACCCAACACAAAGTATCAGCTTGAGAGTTATTAGGCCTGAAGGAAGCAGGGATACCACTGATAATGTCCATCCAATTCCCGGTCAGGGAACGAGGCCAAGCCCAATCCCTCCCCTGAACAACATCCGCCACCCTAGCATGAAGACCAAAACCAGAATCATAAATAATCCGTCGCCCAAACACCTCCACCAAAGGACCCAACGGATGCCAATAATCAAACCAAAGAGAAATATCCTCCCCATTACCCACCCGAAACTGCATCAACGGCCGCACAAGACACCGAAGGCCTAGAATTTTCCTCCAACTCCACGAGCAATCCCCAGGGCACCTAACCTCCCACACATTCTTTCCCTTAAGCAGAGTAGATCTAACCCACGAGACCCAGACAGAAGACCTCAAATTGCTACATATAGCCCACAAATGCTTACATATGGCAGCTTTATTCCAACACTCAACGCTCTTAATACCGAGACCACCCTCTTCCTTTGGTAAACACACCGAAGACCATGCAACCTTTGCCCCACCTTTACCTAAATCTGAACCCTTCCAAAGAAAACTACGCAAAGTAGTTTCAACCTTAATCACCACTGACTTAGGCAAGATAAAAATGGAGGACCAATACACCTGAATAGAGAACAATACAGATTGAATGAGCTGAAGCCTCCCTGCAAAAGAAAGAACCCTACTAGTCCAACTCTTAACTCTCGCTACAATTCTGTCGACAAGAACCCTACAATCCACTGCCGTAAGCTTAGTAGAAATCAGAGGAACCCCAAGATATCTGACAGGTAATACCCCTTCCTGAAAACCCAGAATCCCAAGTAACTCTTGCTTAGTCTCAGAAGACACACCAGCCACAAAAAGATTGCTCTTGTTAGGATTAGGAATCAACCCAGAAAGAGCTTGGAACTGACCAAGGACAACATTAACTGCAGCAACTGACTCCCTCTCTGCCCTACAGAAAACCATAAGATCATCCGCAAAGCATAAATGCGAAATACCAATCTTCCCACACCGCCAATGGTACGCAAACTGACTCTCCTGCTCCATAATACGCATCAACCCCGAGAAGACCTCCATAGCCAGCACAAATAAATAAGGGGACATAGGATCCCCCTGCCTCAAACCTCGGCCACTAGCAAAGAAACCATTCAACTCGCCATTGATAGAAATCGAGAAACGGGGAGTGGAAATGCACTCAGAAATCCAAGTTATCATCTGCTCTGGGAAGCCTAAAATCTGTAAAATAGCCACTAAGAAATCCCACCGCACAGAATCATAAGCTTTCATTAAATCTACCTTCAGCGCACACCTAGGATGACCCCCATCACGATGATAGTTCCTTAACAATTCCTGCGACAGTAATATATTATCACTAATCCTCCTACCAGCAACGAAGGCCGACTGAAAAGGACTAACAACATCAGGCAGCACCATCTGAACTCGATTCGCAATAATTTTGGCAATGCATTTGTAGATAGTGTTACAACACGAAATAGGCCTAAAATCCCCAACCTTAGAAGGATGAGGAACCTTAGGAATAAGAGCAACCACAGTAGCATTCACTTGCTTGAGCAATCTCCCGGAGCTAAAAAACGAATGAATAGCACGAAGAAAATCATCACCAACAACAGACCAAGCTTTCTTGAAAAAAGTAGCATTATACCCATCCGGACCAGGAGCTTTATTATCTTTTAAAGAGAACAAAACTGCCTTAATTTCAACATCACTAACCTCTCTACCCAAGGTAGCACACTGATCACCAGAAATACGCTTCGGGAGAGCCCGCCTCACTAAATCAAGGTCAATCCTAGGGCATCCAGCAGGCTGTCTCAGAAGTGTCTCAAAGAAGTTCACCACCGTTGATTTAACTTCAATAGGCTCCTCCACACGATTACCATGCTCATCGGTAAGAGATAATACCTTACTCCTACTACATCTTTGTCTCATCGATCGAAAAAAGAACTTAGAATTCCTATCTCCCAAATTAATCCACTGAACCCGGGACTTTTGTCTCAAAAAACTCTCTTCATCTCTACTCAAATCACCATAAAGCTTCACCAACCGAGACTCCTCCCCATGTAAAGAAATGTTCGTAGGCTGCCTCTGAATATCCCATTGCACAGACTCTAAATCATACTTAGCTTGCTGCACCCTAGAAGACAAGTCAGAATAACACTCCCTATTAAGTTTCTTAAGCTCCACTTTCAATCTTTTTAGCTTCTTACATAGCTGAAACATAGGAGACCCATCTACCCTTTCCGCCCAAACTCGATCCACCAAGGATAAAAATTCTGGATGATCCGCCCAGAAATCAAAAAACTTAAAAGGCACCCGTCGCCGAGGGAGATCCACAATCTTAACAATCATAGGAGAGTGATCAGAAACACTGGAAGGAAGAAAATGCGCCTCAGAACCTCGAAATGAAATATCCCACTTCAAATTGACCAAAGCTCGATCTAACTTTCGAAGAATAGGATCAACCGTACGATGATTAGACCATGTATAGAAGCACCCATTAAATCGCAGATCATCCAACCCAGACTCAGCTAAACAATTAGAAAAGTCGTCTTTCCAATGTGGCCAAGAATTGGATCCTCCAACACTCTCAACCGAAGACTTAATAGCATTAAAGTCACCCATCACAATCCAAGCACTATTCTCCCATTCCACTCCGCGCGCCACTAAATCAGCCCACAACGCCTCCCTACGAACATTACAATTATCACCGTACACTATCGATATCATACACTCCCAAGTAGAATCAACAGAAGAAACTCTACAATGGATAACTTGATCAGAAGATCTGACAACCAAAACAGTAACATCGAACGGATTCCAACAAACCCAAATCCTCCCCAAAGAGGAAAAATTATAATTGCACTCCATCTTCCAAGACCGGTCAATGGTCTTAAGAATAACATCTTTATTTTTCTCCAGAACTTTCGTTTCCACTAAACCACACAAAGACAATTTCTCATCTTTAATCAAATTGCGAACCTCTCTTTGCTTCAAAGGGTCATTAAGACCCCTAATATTCCAGCACCCAAAAATCATAATAAATATACAAAGATAAGAAGAAACCCCCACAAATCTATCTCCACTTACCCCCCCTAGGGGAGGAGTGCTTCTTATTCTTCTTACCCTTACTACTAGAACCTTTCTTCTTCTTTTTCTTTTCCAGCGAATCCTTAACTTTTGAAGCCAAAGCATTACGAGGAGGACTAGAATCACTACCATCCTCACCATGACCAGCCTCATCCTTATCACAAAGAGCATCCCTGTCATCAACATAACCATTAGCCCCATCCTTACAAAGAACAACCCCTGCATCACAAACAGTGTCCAGAATTGCTAAAGGAGTACCCTCTTCCGTCACTTCCAAATTCAGAGTATGGTCATTGCCCTCCATTGGCACTAAATTAAGATGATTATCAATATTTTCCACAAGCGGAACACTAGCACTGTTCCCCATAGTAGATAATTCTCCACCCTTGTTCTTTTTTTTAACCTCAACCCAAACCGGTCGTTTAGGCCCCAACGAGTCTTCTTGCCTCTTCTTCATATCATGAACATCAACCCCTCTATTTCCTGTAACCAGATTCATATTGTCACCCAAATCTTGAACACTTGGTTTACATATACCCGACGCATGCCCAAACACCTTACAAATATCACACCTAGAAGGAAGCCACTCATAAACAGCATAAATAGTTTTCCACTCCCCATTAGCACATTGAATATCAAACTCATTAATGACATCCTTCGAAGCATCAACCTCAACACACACACGAGCAAAGCTAAGACGTTTCCTAGCTAATGTAATGTGATCGGCATGTAATGGAATGCCCAAAGCACTAACTGCAAAACTCAGGCCCTGAGAAGTCCAATATTCAAAAGGTAGATTATAAAGTTTAACCCATACAGGAATATTGCGTAACTCATCTTTAGACAAGGATAAACTAGGCTGCCACCTTTTAAGAACAAGCAATTTATTCACTATATGCCATGGACCTTTTTCAAGAACTTCACAAGCATGGTCAAGACTATCAAACTTGAAAATAAAGAACCCTTGTTCCGAAGATAAGACTTCTTTAAGGCCAAACCTACCCCAAATTTTATGAACTATTGAATTCACTACGGGGAATGGAATTCGCTTATCCACAAAGTACCCTATCAAGGAAGTTCTCCATTCTTCACTTCCCTCAATAGCTACCTCAACCGGAGGGCTAACTTTAATTCTTCCATTTTCTTCAGTAGGTTTAAAATATTGTAAGGATTCAAAGGTAGAAGATCGTACCTCACAAGCAATAGGAGAAGAATTCTGGACAGCCTTAGCATAAGATGGTTTCAGCCCTTGATCATGCATGGAAGAAGGTGTTGAAAATGGTCCAAGATCAGCCCCTCCTTGTCCAAAGCTACCAAGACCCGAAATTGAGCCCAAAGCACTCGATTTCGGCCCAATTACACCCACATCAGACCCAAAATGCAAGTTACCAAGCTTTTCCTTTCTATTATCATCTCTTGGAAGCCCAACTCCACCATAATTCGAAGGTGATTCAATAACATTAATCCTTGGCCCATCTAATTTTGTAGAATCAGCCCCATTAGCTCCAATTTCGTGCCCAACATTACCAATACCCGAAATTGAACCCAAAGCACCACATTTTGACTCTATTACCCCCATTCCTTGCTGAATACTTTTATTTAGTGGAGGAAGGTCATCAACAACCACCTTCCTTTGACAATTTTGGCCATTAATGTCAATATTAGCATCCTTATGTTGAAAAATCCGCCCATGAGAATCATCCATCCTTTGAATTATTTGCCCCTTGCACATGTCTCCAACCACCACTTGAAAATTGTGTCCATTATTATCTCTATGCAACACCTCATTCAACAAGTCTTCACCCTTGTCACCAATGTCAACCACACCTAACTTCTTGTCCAATCCCGAAATAGTTGAAAGACAACCAATTCTTCCTTTGGAGACAGCTCCTACTCCATCACAATTATCATCCATTTCAAGAGACCTACTACTTACACCAAAAGAGACATTTTTCATTGCACCACCATTACCAAATTCAGTTTTAACAACTCCAGCTGAAGCTTTATCAAGACAGCCCTTCATACCATTGAATTTCAAAGAAGAAACATGGTTGCCATCCTTCATACCACCATCAACAATAGAGGGCATATCATGGCAGCCCTTCATTACCCCTTCATGACAGCTCTTTATCCCATTGATCATCAAAGAAGAAGAAGAAACATGGTCTCCATCCTTCTTGACACCACCATCTATAGATGATATATCATGACAGCCCATGACTAGCCCTTCATGATAACCATTCACTCCATTGGAACTCAAAGAAGAAACACGGTCTCCACCCTTCTTCACACCACCATCAGCTATATGATAGCCCTTCATTCCATTTGAGATCAAAGAAGAAACATGGTCTCCATCCTTCTTCACACCACCAGCAGTAGGATTTTGGGTTTGATCTACCAAAACCCTACATCCCTTCATTCCATTGGTTGAAGACAAGTTGCAGCTCGAATTAGCCTTCATTCCATTGGTTGAAGACAAGTTGCAGCTCGAATTAGCCTTAAAACCACCAAGATTGGCCACATTAAAATCATCCATAGCAGAAAAGCAAACTAAAACTTCTAATAAATTAAAGAAAACGGACCAGCAAACCTAAAACTAAAGAAGAACGAAAATTGAGCTTGTAATCATCAAAAGAAATCAATAATGATCCCAAAGAGAGAATAGAAAAAAATTAAGAAGAACACTCAAAAATTTCTAGAGAGAAGGCAGAGCATTTTCTCTCTCTCGTAGCGAGAGTTCCGTTCTGATCAGGAAGCGATATTTGTAGTTCGAATCATTCGTTATCATTTCATGTGTAATTCGTATTGTTTCACATCAATAAGTGATGACCTTGATTTGAGGACAAATCCTTTTCAGGAGGAGGGGAATGATGAAGACTTATCTAGCACGAAGGCGAGGCAACCTGCTGATTCCAATAGATGACATCTCTTTAATTGAGTGATGGAATTTTAGTGAGAGAAAATGCTCTGACTTCTCTCTAGAATTTCTTTGAGTGTTCTTCTCTTCTCTCTTTTCTATTCTCTCTTCGTGATTATTATTGAATTTCTTTGATGATTACGAGCTCAATTTTCGTTTTCTTTAGTTTTAGGTTTGCTGGTTCGTTTTCTTTAATTTATTAGAAGTTGTTTAGTTTGTTTTTTTTTTTTGGATAATGTAAGTATATTAACCAAAGAGACAAAACAAAAGCAAAGGGGCATACCCCAACGAGAAGATCACAAGGTCAGACAAGGGACAGGCCCCCTACCAACCGAAACTCAAAAAACAGCAAAGCAATAAAAGCTAAGCACAAAACCTGTCATAGGGTACAGCCAAAAGAACCCACCAAACCCCATAAAAGGCAAAACAAGCGAATTACAAAAAAATAGAATCAGATAAACCCCAAGACTGGTGGAGCCACCTATTAGTAGGAGAAGGCATCACACCAGATAAGGAATTAAGCCGCATACAAACATCTCTGACAATGGAACGAACAACCATGGTAACAGGTTTAGGTAACTCGCCATGCATCCTAGCATTCCGCTCACGCCAAATAGCATAGACAGCAGCCGCAAGCATAATACGCACCACCCACCCACGAAGTTGCCGACCGCGGAAATGGCAAGACCAAAGAATAGTATCCTCCCAGCTCCGAGCACGCAGAGGTAATCTGCACTTCCTTAAAAGAGCAAACCAAACCTCGCAAGAATAAGAACAATCAAAAAAGAGATGAGGGACATCCTCACAACTCCCTCCACAAAACACACAACGAATAGCCGGAATCAAGCCATAAACAAGAAGCTTATCCTGAGTAGAAAGAGCACCCCTAATGGCCAACCAGAAGATGAAAGCATGTCTAGGAATTGATTTAGAATGCCAAACGGATCTAAACCAATCCACCGCTAGCTGCCGGGACCGAAGAGCCTCCCAAGCATTACGAATAGAGAAAGCCCCCCGAGAGTCCTCAACCCAACACAAAGTATCAGCTTGAGAGTTATTAGGCCTGAAGGAAGCAGGGATACCACTGATAATGTCCATCCAATTCCCGGTCAGGGAACGAGGCCAAGCCCAATCCCTCCCCTGAACAACATCCGCCACCCTAGCATGAAGACCAAAACCAGAATCATAAATAATCCGTCGCCCAAACACCTCCACCAAAGGACCCAACGGATGCCAATAATCAAACCAAAGAGAAATATCCTCCCCATTACCCACCCGAAACTGCATCAACGGCCGCACAAGACACCGAAGGCCTAGAATTTTCCTCCAACTCCACGAGCAATCCCCAGGGCACCTAACCTCCCACACATTCTTTCCCTTAAGCAGAGTAGATCTAACCCACGAGACCCAGACAGAAGACCTCAAATTGCTACATATAGCCCACAAATGCTTACATATGGCAGCTTTATTCCAACACTCAACGCTCTTAATACCGAGACCACCCTCTTCCTTTGGTAAACACACCGAAGACCATGCAACCTTTGCCCCACCTTTACCTAAATCTGAACCCTTCCAAAGAAAACTACGCAAAGTAGTTTCAACCTTAATCACCACTGACTTAGGCAAGATAAAAATGGAGGACCAATACACCTGAATAGAGAACAATACAGATTGAATGAGCTGAAGCCTCCCTGCAAAAGAAAGAACCCTACTAGTCCAACTCTTAACTCTCGCTACAATTCTGTCGACAAGAACCCTACAATCCACTGCCGTAAGCTTAGTAGAAATCAGAGGAACCCCAAGATATCTGACAGGTAATACCCCTTCCTGAAAACCCAGAATCCCAAGTAACTCTTGCTTAGTCTCAGAAGACACACCAGCCACAAAAAGATTGCTCTTGTTAGGATTAGGAATCAACCCAGAAAGAGCTTGGAACTGACCAAGGACAACATTAACTGCAGCAACTGACTCCCTCTCTGCCCTACAGAAAACCATAAGATCATCCGCAAAGCATAAATGCGAAATACCAATCTTCCCACACCGCCAATGGTACGCAAACTGACTCTCCTGCTCCATAATACGCATCAACCCCGAGAAGACCTCCATAGCCAGCACAAATAAATAAGGGGACATAGGATCCCCCTGCCTCAAACCTCGGCCACTAGCAAAGAAACCATTCAACTCGCCATTGATAGAAATCGAGAAACGGGGAGTGGAAATGCACTCAGAAATCCAAGTTATCATCTGCTCTGGGAAGCCTAAAATCTGTAAAATAGCCACTAAGAAATCCCACCGCACAGAATCATAAGCTTTCATTAAATCTACCTTCAGCGCACACCTAGGATGACCCCCATCACGATGATAGTTCCTTAACAATTCCTGCGACAGTAATATATTATCACTAATCCTCCTACCAGCAACGAAGGCCGACTGAAAAGGACTAACAACATCAGGCAGCACCATCTGAACTCGATTCGCAATAATTTTGGCAATGCATTTGTAGATAGTGTTACAACACGAAATAGGCCTAAAATCCCCAACCTTAGAAGGATTAGGAACCTTAGGAATAAGAGCAACCACAGTAGCATTCACTTGCTTGAGCAATCTCCCGGAGCTAAAAAACGAATGAATAGCACGAAGAAAATCATCACCAACAACAGACCAAGCTTTCTTGAAGAAAGTAGCATTATACCCATCCGGACCAGGAGCTTTATTATCTTTTAAAGAGAACAAAACTGCCTTAATTTCAACATCACTAACCTCTCTACCCAAGGTAGCACACTGATCACCAGAAATACGCTTCGGGAGAGCCCGCCTCACTAAATCAAGGTCAATCCTAGGGCATCCAGCAGGCTGTCTCAGAAGTGTCTCAAAGAAGTTCACCACCGTTGATTTAACTTCAATAGGCTCCTCCACACGATTACCATGCTCATCGGTAAGAGATAATACCTTACTCCTACTACATCTTTGTCTCATCGATTGAAAAAAGAACTTAGAATTCCTATCTCCCAAATTAATCCACTGAACCCGGGACTTTTGTCTCAAAAAACTCTCTTCATCTCTACTCAAATCACCATAAAGCTTCACCAACCGAGACTCCTCCCCATGTAAAGAAATGTTCGTAGGCTGCCTCTGAATATCCCATTGCACAGACTCTAAATCATGCTTAGCTTGCTGCACCCTAGAAGACAAGTCAGAATAACACTCCCTATTAAGTTTCTTAAGCTCCACTTTCAATCTTTTTAGCTTCTTACATAGCTGAAACATAGGAGACCCATCTACCCTTTCCGCCCAAACTCGATCTACCAAGGATAAAAATTCTGGATGATCCGCCCAGAAATCAAAAAACTTAAAAGGCACCCGTCGCCGAGGGAGATCCACAATCTTAACAATCATAGGAGAGTGATCAGAAACACTGGAAGGAAGAAAATGCGCCTCAGAATCTCGAAATGAAATATCCCACTTCAAATTGACCAAAGCTCGATCTAACTTTCGAAGAATAGGATCAACCGTACGATGATTAGACCATGTATAGAAGCACCCATTAAATCGCAGATCATCCAACCCAGACTCAGCTAAACAATTAGAAAAGTCGTCTTTCCAATGTGGCCAAGAATTGGATCCTCCAACACTCTCAACCGAAGACTTAATAGCATTAAAGTCACCCATCACAATCCAAGCACTATTCTCCCATTCCACTCCGCGCGCCACTAAATCAGCCCACAACGCCTCCCTACGAACATTACAATTATCACCGTACACTATCGATATCATACACTCCCAAGTAGAATCAACAGAAGAAACTCTACAATGGATAACTTGATCAGAAGATCCGACAACCAAAACAGTAACATCGAACGGATTCCAACAAACCCAAATCCTCCCCAAAGAGGAAAAATTATAATTGCACTCCACCTTCCAAGACCGGTCAATGGTCTTAAGAATAACATCTTTATTTTTCTCCAGAACTTTCGTTTCCACTAAACCACACAAAGACAATTTCTCATCTTTAATCAAATTGCGAACCTCTCTTTGCTTCAAAGGGTCATTAAGACCCCTAATATTCCAGCACCCAAAAATCATAATAAATATACAAAGATAAGAAGAAACCCCCACAAATCTATCTCCACTTACCCCCCCTAGGGGAGGAGTGCTTCTTATTCTTCTTACCCTTACTACTAGAACCTTTCTTCTTCTTTTTCTTTTCCAGCGAATCCTTAACTTTTGAAGCCAAAGCATTACGAGGAGGACAAGAATCACTACCATCCTCACCATGACCAGCCTCATCCTTATCACAAAGAGCATCTCCATCATCACAAAGAGCATCCCTGTCATCAACATAACCATTAGCCCCATCCTTACAAAGAACAGCCCCGGCATCACAAACAGTGTCCAGAATTGCTAAAGGAGTACCCTCTTCCGTTACTTCCAAATTCAGAGTATAGTCATTGCCCTCCATTGGCACTAAATTAAGATGATTATCAATATTTTCCACAAGCGGAACACTAGCACTGTTCCCCATAGTAGATAATTCTCCACCCTTGTTCTTTTTTTTAACCTCAACCCAAACCGGTCGTTTAGGCCCCAACGAGTCTTCTTGCCTCTTCTTCATATCATGAACATCAACCCCTCTATTTCCTGTAACCAGATTCATATTGTCACCCAAATCTTGAACACTTGGTTTACATATACCCGACGCATGCCCAAACACCTTACAAATATCACACCTAGAAGGAAGCCACTCATAAACAGCATAAATAGTTTTCCACTCCCCATTAGCACATTGAATATCAAACTCATTAATGACATCCTTCGAAGCATCAACCTCAACACACACACGAGCAAAGCTAAGACGTTTCCTAGCTAATGTAATGTGATCGGCATGTAATGGAATGCCCAAAGCACTAACTGCAAAACTCAGGCCCTTAGAAGTCCAATATTCAAAAGGTAGATTATAAAGTTTAACCCATACAGGAATATTGCGTAACTCATCTTTAGACAAGGATAAACTAGGCTGCCACCTTTTAAGAACAAGCAATTTATTCACTATATGCCATGGACCTTTTTCAAGAACTTCACAAGCATGGTCAAGACTATCAAACTTGAAAATAAAGAACCCTTGTTCCGAAGATAAGACTTCTTTAAGGCCAAACCTACCCTAAATTTTATGAACTATTGAATTCACTACTGGGAATGGAATTCGCTTATCCACAAAGTACCCTATCAAGGAAGTTCTCCATTCTTCACTTCCCTCAATAGCTACCTCAACCGGAGGGCTAACTTTAATTCTTCCATTTTCTTCAGTAGGTTTAAAATATTGTAAGGATTCAAAGGTAGAAGATCGTACCTCACAAGCAATAGGAGAAGAATTCTGGACAGCCTTAGCATAAGATGGTTTCAGCCCTTGATCATGCATGGAAGAAGGTGTTGAAAATGGTCCAAGATCAGCCCCTCCTTGTCCAAAGCTACCAAGACCCGAAATTGAGCCCAAAGCACTCGATTTCGGCCCAATTACACCCACATCAGACCCAAAATGCAAGTTACCAAGCTTTTCCTTTCTATTATCATCTCTTGCAAGCCCAACTCCACCATAATTCGAAGGTGATTCAATAACATTAATCCTTAGCCCATCTAATTTTGTAGAATCAGCCCCATTAGCTCCAATTTCGTGCCCAACATTACCAATACCCGAAATTGAACCCAAAGCACCACATTTTGACTCTATTACCCCCATTCCTTGCTGAATACTTTTATTTAGTGGAGGAAGGTCATCAACAACCACCTTCCTTTGACAATTTTGGCCATTAATGTCAATATTAGCATCCTTTTGTTGAAAAATCTGCCCATGAGAATCATCCATCCTTTGAATTATTTGCCCCTTGCACATGTCTCCAACCACCACTTGAAAATTGTGTCCATTATTATCTCTATGCAACACCTCATTCAACAAGTCTTCACCCTTGTCACCAATGTCAACCACACCTATCTTCTTGTCCAATCCCGAAATAGTTGAAAGACAACCAATTCTTCCTTTGGAGACAGCTCCTACTCCATCACAATTATCATCCATTTCAAGAGACCTACTACTTACACCAAAAGAGACATTTTTCATTGCACCACCATTACCAAATTCAGTTTTAACAACTCCAGCTGAAGCTTTATCAAGACAGCCCTTCATACCATTGAATTTCAAAGAAGAAACATGGTTGCCATCCTTCATACCACCATCAACAATAGAGGGCATATCATGGCAGCCCTTCATTACCCCTTCATGACAGCTCTTTATCCCATTGATCATCAAAGAAGAAGAAGAAACATGGTCTCCATCCTTCTTGACACCACCATCTATAGATGATATATCATGACAGCCCATGACTAGCCCTTCATGATAACCATTCACTCCATTGGAACTCAAAGAAGAAACACGGTCTCCACCCTTCTTCACACCACCATCAGCTATATGATAGCCCTTCATTCCATTTGAGATCAAAGAAGAAACATGGTCTCCATCCTTCTTCACACCACCAGCAGTAGGATTTTGGGTTTGATCTACCAAAACCCTACATCCCTTCATTCCATTGGTTGAAGACAAGTTGCAGCTCGAATTAGCCTTCATTCCATTGGTTGAAGACAAGTTGCAGCTCGAATTAGCCTTAAAACCACCAAGATTGGCCACATTAAAATCATCCATAGCAGAAAAGCAAACTAAAACTTCTAATAAATTAAAGAAAACGGACCAGCAAACCTAAAACTATGGATGATTTTAATGTGGCCAATCTTGGTGGTTTTAAGGCTAATTCGAGCTGCAACTTGTCTTCAACCAATGGAATGAAGGGATGTAGGGTTTTGGTAGATCAAACCCAAAATCCTACTGCTGGTGGTGTGAAGAAGGATGGAGACCATGTTTCTTCTTTGATCTCAAATGGAATGAAGGGCTATCATATAGCTGATGGTGGTGTGAAGAAGGGTGGAGACCATGTTTCTTCTTTGAGTTCCAATGGAGTGAATGGTTATCATGAAGGGCTAGTCATGGGCTGTCATGATATATCATCTATAGATGGTGGTGTCAAGAAGGATGGAGACCATGTTTCTTCTTCTTCTTTGATGATCAATGGGATAAAGAGCTGTCATGAAAGGGTAATGAAGGGCTGCCATGATATGCCCTCTATTGTTGATGGTGGTATGAAGGATGGCAACCATGTATCTTCTTTGAAATTCAATGGTATGAAGGGCTGTAATGATAAAGCTTCAGCTGGAGTTGTTAAAACTGAATTTGGTAATGGTGGTGCAATGAAAAATGTCTCTTTTGGTGTAAGTAGTAGGTCTCTTGAAATGGATGATAATTGTGATGGAGTAGGAGCTGTCTCCAAAGGAAGAATTGGTTGTCTTTCAACTATTTCGGGATTGGACAAGAAGAAAGGTGTGGTTGACATTGGTGACAAGGGTGAAGACTTGTTGAATGAGGTGTTGCATAGAGATAATAATGGACACAATTTTCAAATGGTGGTTGGAGACATGTGCAAGGGGCAAATAATTCAAAGGATGGATGATTCTCATGGGCGGATTTTTCAACATAAGGATGCTAATATTGACATTAATGGCCAAAATTGTCAAAGGAAGGTGGTTGTTGATGACCTTCCTCCACTAAATAAAAGTATTCAGCAAGGAATGGGGGTAATATAGTCAAAATGTGGTGCTTTGGGTTCAATTTCGGGTATTGGTAATGTTGGGCACGAAATTGGAGCTAATGGGGCTGATTCTACAAAATTAGATGGGCCAAGGATTAATGTTATTGAATCACCTTCGAATTATGGTGGAGTTGGGCTTGCAAGAGATGATAATAGAAAGGAAAATCTTGGTAACTTGCATTTTGGGTCTGATGTGGGTATAATTGGGCCGAAATCGAGTGCTTTGGGCTCAATTTCGGGTCTTGGTAGCTTTGGACAAGGAAGGGCTGATCTTGGACCATTTTCAACACCTTCTTCCATGCATGATCAAGGGCTGAAACCGGCTTGTGAGGTACGATCTTCTACCTTTGAATCCTTACAATATTTTAAACCTTTTTTTGGATAATGTAAGTATATTAACCAAAGAGACAAAACAAAAGCAAAGGGGCATACCCCAGCGAGAAGATCACAAGGTCAGACAAGGGACAGGCCCCCTACCAACCGAAACTCAAAAAACAGCAGAGCAATAAAAGCTAAGCACAAAACCTGTCATAGGGTACAGCCAAAAGTACCCACCAAACCCCATAAAAGGCAAAACAAGCGAATTACAAAAAAATAGAATCAGATAAACCCCAAGACTGGTGGAGCCACCTATTAGTAGGAGAAGGCATCACACCAGATAAGGAATTAAGCCGCATACAAACATCTCTGACAATGGAACGAACAACCATGGTAACAGGTTTAGGTAACTCGCCATGCATCCTAGCATTCCGCTCACGCCAAATAGCATAGACAGCAGCCGCAAGCATAATACGCACCACCCACCCACGAAGTTGCCGACCGCGGAAATGGCAAGACCAAAGAATAGTATCCTCCCAGCTCCGAGCACGCAGAGGTAATCTGCACTTCCTTAAAAGAGCAAACCAAACCTCGCAAGAATAAGAACAATCAAAAAAGAGATGAGGGACATCCTCACAACTCCCTCCACAAAACACACAACGAATAGCTGGAATCAAGCCATAAACAAGAAGCTTATCCTGAGTAGAAAGAGCACCCCTAATGGCCAACCAGAAGATGAAAGCATGTCTAGGAATTGATTTAGAATGCCAAACGGATCTAAACCAATCCACCGCTAGCTGCCGGGACCGAAGAGCCTCCCAAGCATTACGAATAGAGAAAGCCCCCCGAGAGTCCTCAACCCAACACAAAGTATCAGCTTGAGAGTTATTAGGCCTGAAGGAAGTAGGGATACTACTGATAATGTCCATCCAATTCCCGGTCAGGGAACGAGGCCAAGCCCAATCCCTCCCCTGAACAACATCCGCCACCCTAGCATGAAGACCAAAACCAGAATCATAAATAATCCGTCGCCCAAACACCTCCACCAAAGGACCCAACGGATGCCAATAATCAAACCAAAGAGAAATATCCTCCCCATTACCCACCCGAAACTGCATCAACCGCCGCACAAGACACCGAAGGCCTAGAATTTTCCTCCAACTCCACGAGCAATCCCCAGGGCACCTAACCTCCCACACATTCTTTCCCTTAAGCAGAGTAGATCTAACCCACGAGACCCAGACAGAAGACCTCAAATTGCTACAGACAGCCCACAAATGCTTACTTATGGCAGCTTTATTCCAGCACTCAACGCTCTTAATACCGAGACCACCCTCTTCCTTTGGTAAACACACCGAAGACCATGCAACCTTTGCCCCACCTTTACCTAAATCTGAACCCTTCCAAAGAAAACTACGCAAAGTAGTTTCAACCTTAATCACCACTGACTTAGGCAAGATAAAAATGGAGGACCAATACACCTGAATAGAGAACAATACAGATTGAATGAGCTGAAGCCTCCTTGCAAAAGAAAGAACCCTACTAGTCCAACTCTTAACTCTCGCTACAATTCTGTCGACAAGAACCCTACAATCCACTGCCGTAAGCTTAGTAGAAATCAGAGGAACCCCAAGATATCTGACAGGTAATACCCCTTCCTGAAAACCAAGAATCCCAAGTAACTCTTGCTTAGTCTCAGAAGACACACCAGCCACAAAAAGATTGCTCTTGCTAGGATTAGGAATCAACCCAGAAAGAGCTTGGAACTGACCAAGGACAACATTAACTGCAGCAACTGACTCCCTCTCTGCCCTACAGAAAACCATAAGATCATCCGCAAAGCATAAATGCGAAATACCAATCTTCCCACACCGCCAATGGTATGCAAACGGACCCTCCTGCTCCATAATATGCATCAACCCCGAGAAGACCTCCATAGCCAGCACAAATAAATAAGGGGACATAGGATCCCCCTGCCTCAAACCTCGGCCACTAGCAAAGAAACCATTCAACTCGCCATTGATAGAAATCGAGAAACGGGGAGTGGAAATGCACTCAGAAATCCAAGTTATCATCTGCTCTGGGAAGCCTAAAATCTGTAAAATAGCCACTAAGAAATCCCACCGCACAGAATCATAAGCTTTCATTAAATCTACCTTCAGCGCACACCTAGGATGACCCCCATCACGATGATAGTTCCTTAACAATTCCTGCGACAGTAATATATTATCACTAATCCTCCTACCAGCAACGAAGGCCGACTGAAAAGGACTAACAACATCAGGCAGCACCATCTGAACTCGATTCGCAATAATTTTGGCAATGCATTTGTAGATAGTGTTACAACACGAAATAGGCCTAAAATCCCTAACCTTAGAAGGATTAGGAACCTTAGGAATAAGAGCAACCACAGTAGCATTCACTTGCTTGAGCAATCTCCCGGAGCTAAAAAACGAATGAATAGCACGAAGAAAATCATCACCAACAACAGACCAAGCTTTCTTGAAGAAAGTAGCATTATACCCATCCGGACCAGGAGCTTTATTATCTTTTAAAGAGAACAAAACTGCCTTAATTTCAACATCACTAACCTCTCTACCCAAGGTAGCACATTGATCACCAGAAATACGCTTCGGGAGAGCCCGCCTCACTAAATCAAGGTCAATCCTAGGGCATCCAGCAGGCTGTCTCAGAAGTGTCTCAAAGAAGTTCACCACCATTGATTTAACTTCACTAGGCTCCTCCACACGATTACCATGCTCATCGGTAAGAGATAATACCTTACTCCTACTACATCTTTGTCTCATCGATCGAAAAAAGAACTTAGAATTCCTATCTCCCAAATTAATCCACTGAACCCGAGACTTTTGTCTCAAAAAACTCTCTTCGTCTCTACTCAAATCACCATAAAGCTTCACCAACCGAAACTCCTCCCCATGTAAAGAAATGTTCGTAGGCTGCCTCTGAATATCCCATTGCACAGACTCTAAATCATGCTTAGCTTGCTGCACCCTAGAAGACAAGTCAGAATAACACTTCCTATTAAGTTTCTTAAGCTCCACTTTCAATCTTTTTAGCTTCTTACATAGCTGAAACATAGGAGACCCATCCACCCTTTCCGCCCAAACTCGATCCACCAAGGATAAAAATTCTGGATGATCCGCCCAGAAATCAAAAAACTTAAAAGGCACCCGTCGCCGAGGGAGATCCACAATCTTAACAATCATAGGAGAGTGATCAGAAACACTAGAAGGAAGAAAATGCGCCTCAGAACCTCGAAATGAAATATCCCACTTCAAATTGACCAAAGCTCGATCTAACTTTCGAAGAATAGGATCAACCGTACGATGATTAGACCATGTATAGAAGCACCCATTAAATCGCAGATCATCCAACCCAGACTCAGCTAAACAATTAGAAAAGTCGTCTTTCCAATGTGGCCAAGAATTGGATCCTCCAACACTCTCAACCGAAGACTTAATAGCATTAAAGTCACCCATCACAATCCAAGCACTATTCTCCCATTCCACTCCGCGCGCCACTAAATCAGCCCACAACGCCTCCCTACGAACATTTTAAACCTACTGAAGAAAATGGAAGAATTAAAGTTAGCCCTCCGGTTGAAGTAGCTATTGAGGGAAGTGAAGAATGGAGAACTTCCTTGATAGGGTACTTTGTGGATAAGCGAATTCCATTCCCCGTAGTGAATTCAATAGTTCATAAAATTTGGGGTAGGTTTGGCCTTAAAGAAGTATTATCTTCGGAACAAGGGTTCTTTATTTTCAAATTTGATAGTCTTGACCATGCTTGTGAAGTTCTTGAAAAAGGTCCATGGCATATAGTGAATAAATTGCTTGTTCTTAAAAGGTGGCAGCCTAGTTTATCCTTGTCTAAAGATGAGTTACGCAATATTCCTGTATGGGTTAAACTTTATAATCTACCTTTTGAATATTGGACTTCTAAGGGCCTGAGTTTTGTAGTGAGTGCTTTGGGCATTCCATTACATGCCGATCACATTACTTTAGCTAGGAAACGTCTTAGCTTTGCTCGTGTGTGTGTTGAGGTTGATGCTTCGAAGGATGTCATTAATGAGTTTGATATTCAATGTGCTAATGGGGAGTGGAAAACTATTTATGCTGTTTATGAGTGGCTTCCTTCTAGGTGTAATATTTGTAAGGTGTTTGGGCATGCGTCGGGTATATGTAAACCAAGTGTTCAAGATTTGGGTGACAATGTGAATCTGGTTACAGGAAATAGAGGGGTTGATGTTCATGATATGAAGAAGAGGCAAGAAGACTCGTTGGAGCCTAAACGACCGGTTTGGGTTGAGGTTAAAAAAAAGAACAAGGGTCGAGAATTATCTACTATGGGGAACAGTGCTAGTGTTCCGCTTGTGGAAAATATTGATAATCATCTTAATTTAGTGCCAATGGAGGGCAATGACCATACTCTGAATTTGGAAGTAACGGAAGAGGGTACTACTTTAGCAATTCTGGACACTGTTTGTGATGCAGGGGCTGTTCTTTGTAAGGAAGGGGCTAATGGTTATGTTGATGACAGGGATGCTCTTTGTGATAATGGAGATGCTCTTTGTGATAAGAATGAGGCTGGTCATGGTGAGGATGGTAGTGATTCTAGTCCTCCTCGTAATGCTTTGGCTTCAAAAGTTAAGGATTCTCTGGAAAAGAAAAAGAAGAAGAAAGGTTCTAGTAGTAAGGGTAAGAAGAATAAGAAGCACTCCTCCCCTAGGGGGGGTAAGTGGAGATAGATTTGTGGGGGTTTCTTCTTATCTTTGTATATTTATTATGATTTTTGGGTGCTGGAATATTAGGGGTCTTAATGACCCTTTGAAGCAAAGAGAGGTTCGCAATTTGATTAAAGATGAGAAATTGTCTTTGTGTGGTTTAGTGGAAACGAAAGTTCTGGAGAAAAATAAAGATGTTATTCTTAAGACCATTGACCAGTCTTGGAAGGTGAAGTGCAATTATAATTTTTCCTCTTTGGGGAGGATTTGGGTTTGTTGGAATCCGTTCGATGTTACTGTTTTGGTTGTCGGATCTTCTGAACAAGTTATCCATTGTAGAGTTTCTTCTGTTGATTCTACTTGGGAGTGTATGATATCGATAGTGTACGGTGATAATTGTAATGTTCGTAGGGAGGCGTTGTGGGCTGATTTAGTGGCGCGCGGAGTGGAATGGGAGAATAGTGCTTGGATTGTGATGGGTGACTTTAATGCTATTAAGTCTTCGGTTGAGAGTGTTGGAGGATCCAATTCTTGGCCACATTGGAAAGACGACTTTTCTAATTGTTTAGCTGAGTCTGGGTTGGATGATCTGCGATTTAATGGGTGCTTCTATACATGGTCTAATCATCGTACGGTTGATCCTATTCTTCGAAAGTTAGATCGAGCTTTGGTCAATTTGAAGTGGGATATTTCATTTCGAGGTTCTGAGGCGCATTTTCTTCCTTCCAGTGTTTCTGATCACTCTCCTATGATTGTTAAGATTGTGGATCTCCCTCGGCGACGGGTGCCTTTTAAGTTTTTTGATTTCTGGGCGGATCATCCAGATTTTTTATCCTTGGTGGATCGAGTTTGGGCGGACAGGGTGGATGGGTCTCCTATGTTTCAGCTATGTAAGAAGCTAAAAAGATTGAAAGTGGAGCTTAAGAAACTTAATAGGGAGTGTTATTCTGACTTGTCTTCTAGGGTGCAGCAAGCTAAGCATGATTTAGAGTCTGTGCAATGGGATATTCAGAGGCAGCCTACGAACATTTCTTTACATGGGGAGGAGTCTCGGTTGGTGAAGCTTTATGGTGATTTGAGTAGAGACGAAGAGAGTTTTTTGAGACAAAAGTCCCGGGTTCAGTGGATTAATTTGGGAGATAGGAATTCTAAGTTCTTTTATCGATCGATGAGACAAAGATGTAGTAGGAGTAAGGTATTATCTCTTACCGATGAGCATGGTAATCGTGTGGAGGAGCCTAGTGAAGTTAAATCAATGGTGGTGAACTTCTTTGAGACACTTCTGAGACAGCCTGCTGGATGCCCTAGGATTGACCTTGATTTAGTGAGGCGGGCTCTCCCGAAGCGTATTTCTGGTGATCAGTGTGCTACCTTGGGTAGAGAGGTTAGTGATGTTGAAATTAAGGCAGTTTTGTTCTCTTTAAAAGATAATAAAGCTCCTGATCCGGATGGGTATAATGCTACTTTCTTCAAGAAAGCTTGGTCTGTTGTTGGTGATGATTTTCTTCGTGCTATTCATTCGTTTTTTGTGAGGATGTCCCTCATCTCTTTTTTGATTGTTCTTATTCTTGCGAGGTTTGGTTTGCTCTTTTAAGGAAGTGCAGATTACCTCTGCGTGCTCGGAGCTGGGAGGATACTATTCTTTGGTCTTGCCATTTCCGCGGTCGGCAACTTCGTGGGTGGGTGGTGCGTATTATGCTTGCGGCTGCTGTCTATGCTATTTGGCGTGAGCGGAATGCTAGGATGCATGGCGAGTTACCTAAACCTGTTACCATGGTTGTTCGTTCCATTGTCAGAGATGTTTGTATGCGGCTTAATTCCTTATCTGGTGTGGTGCCTTCTCCTACTAATAGGTGGCTCCACCAGTCTTGGGGTTTATCTGATTCTATTTTTTTGTAATTCGCTTGTTTTGCCTTTTATGGGGTTTGGTGGGTTCTTTTGGCTGTACCCTATGACAGGGTTTGTGCTTAGCTTTTATTGCTTTGCTGTTTTTTGAGTTTCGGTTGGTAGGGGGCCTGTCCCTTGTCTGACCTTGTGATCTTCTCGTTGGGGTATGCCCCTTTGCTTTTGTTTTGTCTCTTTGGTTAATATACTTATATTATCCAAAAAAAAAACCTGCTGATTCGAAGGGATAACTTTGGAAATTCATAACGTGTGAACGGCTAGGTTTTTGGAGGCATGTGAGTAGGTTTTGTTAAAGTTCATGATCGTATCTTCAACTTTGATGTTGGAATCAGATCCATTGGAGGCCACACGAGGAAGATATGGCTGGTTATTTCAAAGTATCCAGAAGCTGTCTTACTTTGACAATTGTTGTCTTACTTTGACAATTGTGTTATCTTCCTTTGACATTTGTATTGCACGTTTTTATTGAGTTCAAACCTTTCTAGTCAACAAAATCACACCTTGTTTTACTTATTTTCGCTTCCTATGCTTGGAGGGTTGTTCCAAGACATTTCATTTTCTATTTAAACTCATTTGTAAGTCATTTAATAAAGGCAGAGATGAATTTCAATATAGAAATGTGAGTTTAAATCTCTCTTGGGTTCTTTGAAGAACCTACGAACTTATCAGATTACTCTGTGGCGTTCGTACCTTGACTTATCAATCAAGTTTGCCATCCTTGATTGTGGCGTCCTCCTAATACCAAGGTTCGCACCTTCTCTATAGGTGTTGGGTCACGGTTTCCATCCTAAACCTGAAAGTAGAACGGTCCTAGGCAGTAACATGGTTACGGGTTTCGTCACAAGTTGGCGGGGTTCATATCAGTATTCACCCTTCTTCACACCACCAGCAACTAATGAATCACCAACCATGACACCAACCAACACACCAAGAAGAAGATAGCAGTCACAAACCAACAATAAGAAACAAACACAACACAAACTCACAACAAACAAAGCACCATTGGAATGAACCAGCAAACTTAAATCTAAAGAAGAATGAAAATTGAGCTTGTAATCATCAAAAGAGATCAATAATGATCACAAAGAGAGAATAGAAAAAAATAAAGAAGAACAATCAAAAATATTCTAGAGAAAAGGCAGAGCATTTTCTCTCTCTAAACATTGATTTGTTAATGGTAAAAAAGGGGGTTTGAATGGTAAAAAGGGCATCCTCACAACTCCCTCCACAAAACACACAACGAATAGCCGGAATCAAGCCATAAACAAGAAGCTTATCCTGAGTAGAAAGAGCACCCCTAATGGCCAGCCAGAAGATGAAAGCATGTCTAGGAATTGATTTAGAATGCCAATCGGACCTAAACCAATCCACCGCTGGCTGCCAGGACCGAAGAGCCTCCCAAGCATTACGAATAGAGAAAGCCCCTCGAGAGTCCTCAACCCAACACAAAATATCAGCTTGAGAGTTATTAGGCCTGAAGGAATCAGGGATACCACTGATAATGTCCATCCAATTCCCGGTCAAGGAACGAGGCCAAGCCCAATCCCTCCCCTGAACAACATCCGCCACCCTAGCATGAAGACCAAAACTAGAATCATAAATAATCCGTCGCCCAAACACCTCCACCAAAGGACCCAACGGATGCCAATAATCAAACCAAAGGGAAATATCCTCCCCATTACCCACCCGAAACTGCATCAATCGCCGCACAAGACACCGAAGGCTCAGAATTTTCCTCCAACTCCATGAGCAATCTCCAGGGCACCTAACCTCCCACACATTCTTTCCCTTAAGCAGAGTAGATCTAACCCACGACACCCAGACAGAAGACTTCAAATTGCTACAGACAGCCCACAAATGCTTACTTATGGCAGACTTATTCCAACACTAAACACTCTTAATACCGAGTCCACCCTCTTCCTTCGGTAAACACACCGAAGACCGCGCAACCTTTGCCCCACCTTTACCTAAATCTGAACCCTTCCAAAGAAAACTACGCAAAGTAGTTTCAACCTTAATCACCACTGACTTAGGCAAGATAAAAATGGAGGACCAATACACCTGGATAGAGAACAATACAGATTGAATGAGCTGAAGCCTCCCTGCAAAAGAAAGAACCCTACTAGTCCAACTCTTAACTCTCGCTACAATCCTGTCGACAAGAACTCTACAATCCACTGCCATAAGCTTAGTAGAAATCAGAGGAACCCCAAGAAATCTGACAGGTAATACCCCTTCCTGAAAATCAAGAATCCCAAGCAACTCTTGCTTAATGTCAGAAGACACACCAGCCACAAACAGATTGCTCTTGTTAGGATTAGGAATCAACCTAAAAAAAGAGCTTGGAACTGACCAAGGACAACATTAACTGCAGCAATTGACTCCCTCTCATTATCCAAAAAAAATTGACTCCCTCTCTGCCCTACAGAAAACCATAAGATCATACGCAAAGCATAAATGTGAAATACCAATCTTCCCACACCGCCAATGGTATGCAAACTGACCGTCCTGCTCCATAATACGCATCAACCCCGAGAAGACCTTCATAGCCAGCACAAATAAATAAGGGGACATAGGATCCCCCTGCCTCAAACCTCGGCCACTAGCAAAGAAACCATTCAACTCGTCATTGACAGAAACCGAGAAACGGGGAGTGGAAATGCACTCAGAAATCCAAGTTATCATCTACTCTGGGAAGCCTAAAATCTGTAAAATAGCCACTAAGAAATCCAACCGCACAGAATCATAGGCTTTCATTAAATCTACCTTCAGCGCACACCTAAGATGACCCCCATCACGATGATAATTCCTTAACAATTCCTGCGACAGTAATATATTATCACTAATCCTCCTACCAGCAACGAAGGCCGACTGAAAAGGACTAACAACATCAGGTAGCACCATCTGAACACGATTCGCAATAATTTTGGCAATGCATTTGTAGATAGTGTTACAACACGAAATAGGCCTAAAATCCCCAACCTTAGAAGGATTAGGAACCTTAGGAATAAGAGCAACCACAGTAGCATTCACTTGCTTGAGCAATCTCCCGGAGCTAAAAAATGAACGAATAGCACGAAGAAAATCATCACCAACAACAGACTAAGCTTTCTTGAAGAAAGTAGCATTATACCCATCCGGACCAGGAGCTTTATTATCTTTTAAAGAGAATAAAACTGCCTTAATTTCAACATCACTAACCTCTCTACCCAAGGTAGCACACTGATCACCAGAAATACGCTTCGGGAGAGCCCGCCTCACTAAATCAAGGTCAATCCTAGGGCAGCCGGCAGGTTGTCTCAGAAGTGTCTCAAAGAAGTTCACCTCCATTGATTTAACTTCACTAGGCTCCTCCACACGATTACCATGCTCATCGGTAAGAGATAATACCTTACTCCTACTACATCTTTGTCTCATCGATCGAAAAAAGAACTTAGAATTCCTATCTCCCAAATTAATCCACTGAACCCGGGACTTTTGTCTCAAAAAACTCTCATCATCTCTACTCAAATCACCATAAAGCTTCACCAACCGAGACTCCTCCCCATGTAAAGAAATGTTCGTAGGCTGCCTCTGAATATCCCATTGCACAGACTCTAAATCATGCTTAGCTTGCTGCACCCTAGAAGACAAGTCAGAATAACACTCCCTATTAAGTTTCTTAAGCTCCACTTTCAATCTTTTTAGCTTCTTACATAGCTAAAACATAGGAGACCCATCCACCCTGTCCGCCTAAACTCGATCCAGCAAGGATAAAAATTCTGGATGATTCTCCCAAAAATCAAAAAACTTAAAAGGCACCCGTCGCCGAGGGAGATCCACAATCTTAACAATCATATGAGAGTGATACGAAACACTGGAAGGAAGAAAATGTGCCTCTGAACCTCGAAATGAAATATCCCACTTCAAATTGACCAAAGCTCGATCTAACTTTCGAAGAATAGGATCAACCGTACGATGATTAGACCATGTATAGAAGCACTCATTAAATCGCAGATCATCCAACCCAGACTCAGCTAAACAATTAGAAAAGTCGTCTTTCCAATGTGGCCAAGAATTGAATCCTCCAACACTCTCAACCGAAGACTTAATAGCATTAAAGTCACCTATCACAATCCAAGCACTATTCTCCCATTCCACTCCGCGCGCCACTAAATCAGCCCACAACGCCTCCCTACGAGCATTACAATTATCACCGTACACAATCGATATCATACACTCCCAAGTAGAATCAATAGAAGAAACTCTACAATGGAAACTTGTTCAGAAGATCCGACAACCAAAACAGTAACATCGAACGGATTCCAACAAACCCAAATCCTCCCCAAAGAGGAAAAATTATAATTGCACTCCACCTTCCAAGACCGGTCAATGGTCTTAAGAATAACATCTTTATTTTTCTCCAGAACTTTCGTTTCCACTAAACCACACAAAAACAATTTCTCATCTTTAATCAAATTGCGAACCTCTCTTTGCTTCAAAGGGTCATTAAGACCCCTAATATTCCAGCACCCAAAAATCATAATAAATATACAAAGTTAAGAAGAAACCCCCACAAATCTATCTTCACTTACCCCCCTTAGGGGAGGAGTGCTTCTTATTCTTCTTACCCTTACTACTAGAACCTTTCTTCTTCTTTTTCTTTTCCAGAGAATCCTTAACTTTTGAAGCCAAAGCATTTGAGGGGGACTAGTGAAGAATAGAGAGATGAAAAACATTAAGGGTTTCCAGAGAATCCTTAACTTTTGTCTGCGGCTTAATTCCTTATCTGGTGTGATGCCTTCTCCTACTAATAGGTGGCTCCACCAGTCTAGGGGTTTATCTGATTCTATTTTTTTTTGTAATTCGCTTGTTTTGCCTTTTGTGGGGTTTGGTGGGTTCTTTTGGCTGTACCCTATGACAGGTTTTTTGCTTAGCTTTTATTGCTTTGCTGTTTTTTGAGTTTCGGTTGGTAGGGGGCCTGTCCCTTGTCTGACCTTGTGATCTTCTCGCTGGGGTATGCCCCTTTTTTTTTGTTTTGTCTCTTTGGTTAATATACTTACATTATCCAAAAAAAAGAAAAACATTAAGGGTTTTAGAGAGAGAAAATGCTCTGCCTTCTCTCTAGAATTTTTTGAGTGTTCTTCTTGATTTTTTTTCTATTCTCTCTTTGGGATCATTATTGATTTCTTTTGATGATTACAAGCTCAATTTTCGTTCTTCTTTAGCTTTAGGTTTGTTGGTCAATTTCTGGGCAGTTTTTTAGCTTGTTTTGTGCCATGGTATGCTTGTGATTTTGGGTTGGGTTTATGATCTTCATCTTCCTCTTGGTGATCACGAGCTCATCTCCCTCTCTTTTAGTGTTATTTTGCTGGTCCATATTCCCTTATTTTCTGGGCAGTTCTGGATTGCTTGTTTGCCATGGTGGATGATTCTACTTTGGCCAATATTGTGATTGATTTTGCTTGTGATTTTGAGCTGCGTTTTGTCTTTATTGTTGGGTGGTGATCATCATCTTCTTCTTGTTATATTGGTTGGAGCCATGGTTGGTGGTTCTTTAGCTGCTGGTGATGTAAAGAAGGGTGGTATGAAGAGTGGAGACATTGTTTCCGGGTGTTGCGTGTCTACAAAACTTGTTCCTTCGAATTTGCCTCATGGTATTGGTGCTGTAGAAGGAAGAAGTCCGAATTTGGGTGAGAATTGCTCCAAGGATGGTTGTTTTGCTACTGTTTCGGGATTTTTTTTTTGGATAATGTAAGTATATTAACCAAAGAGACAAAACAAAAGCAAAGGGGCATACCCCAGCGAGAAGATCACAAGGTTAGACAAGGGACAAGCCCCCTACCAACCGAAACTCAAAAAACAGCAGAGCAATAAAAGCTAAGCACAAAACCTGTCATAGGGTACAGCCAAAAGAACCCACCAAACCCCATAAAAGGCAAAACAAGCGAATTACAAAAAAATAGAATCAGATAAACCCCAAGACTGGTGGAGCCACCTATTTATTAGTAGGAGAAGGCATCACACCAGATAAGGAATTAAGCCGCATACAAACATCTCTGACAATGGAACGAACAACCATGGTAACAGGTTTAGGTAACTCGCCATGCATCCTAGCATTCCGCTCACGCCAAATAGCATAGACAGCAGCCGCAAGCATAATACGCACCACCCATCCACGAAGTTGCCGACCGCGGAAATGGCAAGACCAAAGAATAGTATCCTCCCAGCTCCGAGCACGCAGAGGTAATCTGCACTTCCTTAAAAGAGCAAACCAAACCTCGCAAGAATAAGAACAATCAAAAAAGAGATGAGGGACATCCTCACAACTCCCTCCACAAAACACACAACGAATAGCCGGAATCAAGCCATAAACAAGAAGCTTATCCTGAGTAGAAAGAGCACCCCTAATGGCCAACCAGAAGATGAAAGTATGTCCAGGAATTGATTTAGAATGCCAAACGGATCTAAACCAATCCACCGCTAGCTGCCGGGACCGAAGAGCCTCCCAAGCATTACGAATAGAGAAAGCCCCCCGAGAGTCCTCAACCCAACACAAAGTATCAGCTTGAGAGTTATTAGGCCTGAAGGAAGCAGGGATACCACTGATAATGTCCATCCAATTCCCGGTCAGGGAACGGGGCCAAGCCCAATCCCTCCCCTGAACAACATCCGCCACCCTAGCATGAAGACCAAAACCAGAATCATAAATAATCCGTCGCCCAAACACCTCCACCAAAGGACCCAACGGATGCCAATAATCAAACCAAAGAGAAATATCCTCCCCATTACCCACTCGAAACTGCATCAACCGCCGCACAAGACACCGAAGGCCTAGAATTTTCCTCCAACTCCACGAGCAATCCCCAGGGCACCTAACCTCCCACACATTCTTTCCCTTAAGCAGAGTAGATCTAACCCACGAGACCCAGACAGAAGACCTCAAATTGCTACAGACAGCCCACAAATGCTTACTTATGGCAGCTTTATTCCAACACTCAACGCTCTTAATACCGAGACCACCCTCTTCCTTTGGTAAACACACTGAAGACCATGCAACCTTTGCCCCACCTTTACCTAAATCTGAACCCTTCCAAAGAAAACTACGCAAAGTAGTTTCAACCTTAATCACCACTGACTTAGGCAAGATAAAAATGGAGGACCAATACACCTGAATAGAGAACAATACAGATTGAATGAGCTGAAGCCTCCCTGCAAAAGAAAGAACCCTACTAGTCCAACTCTTAACTCTCGCTACAATTCTGTCGACAAGAACCCTACAATCCACTGCCGTAAGCTTAGTAGAAATCAGAGGAACCCCAAGATATCTGACAGGTAATACCCCTTCCTGAAAACCAAGAATCCCAAGTAACTCTTGCTTAGTCTCAGAAGACACACCAGCCACAAAAAGATTGCTCTTGCTAGGATTAGGAATCAACCCAGAAAGAGCTTGGAACTGACCAAGGACAACATTAACTGCAGCAACTGACTCCCTCTCTGCCCTACAGAAAACCATAAGATCATCCGCAAAGCATAAATGCGAAATACCAATCTTCCCACACCGCCAATGGTATGCAAACTGACCCTCCTGCTCCATAATATGCATCAACCCCGAGAAGACCTCCATAGCCAGCACAAATAAATAAGGGGACATAGGATCCCCCTGCCTCAAACCTCGGCCACTAGCAAAGAAACCATTCAACTCGCCATTGATAGAAATCGAGAAACGGGGAGTGGAAATGCACTCAGAAATCCAAGTTATCATCTGCTCTGGGAAGCCTAAAATCTGTAAAATAGCCACTAAGAAATCCCACCGCACAGAATCATAAGCTTTCATTAAATCTACCTTCAGCGCACACCTAGGATGACCCCCATCACGATGATAGTTCCTTAACAATTCCTGCGACAGTAATATATTATCACTAATCCTCCTACCAGCAACGAACGCCGACTGAAAAGGACTAACAACATCAGGCAGCACCATCTGAACTCGATTCGCAATAATTTTGGCAATGCATTTGTAGATAGTGTTACAACACGAAATAGGCCTAAAATCCCCAACCTTAGAAGGATTAGGAACCTTAGGAATAAGAGCAACCACAGTAGCATTCACTTGCTTGAGCAATCTCTCGGAGCTAAAAAACGAACGAATAGCACGAAGAAAATCATCACCAACAACAGACCAAGCTTTCTTGAAGAAAGTAGCATTATACCCATCCGGACCAGGAGCTTTATTATCTTTTAAAGAGAACAAAACTGTCTTAATTTCAACAGCACTAACCTCTCTACCCAAGGTAGCACACTGATCACCAGAAATACGCTTCGGGAGAGCCCGCCTCACTAAATCAAGGTCAATCCTAGGGCATCCAGCAGGCTATCTCAGAAGTGTCTCAAAGAAGTTCACCACCGTTGATTTAACTTCACTAGGCTCCTCCACACGATTACCATGCTCATCGGTAAGAGATAATACCTTACTCCTACTACATCTTTGTCTCATCGATCGAAAAAAGAACTTAGAATTCCTATCTCCCAAATTAATCCACTGAACCCGGGACTTTTGTCTCAAAAAACTCTCTTCATCTCTACTCAAATCACCATAAAGCTTCACCAACCGAGACTCCTCCCCATGTAAAGAAATGTTCGTAGGCTGCCTCTGAATATCCCATTGCACAGACTCTAAATCATGCTTAGCTTGCTGCACCCTAGAAGACAAGTCAGAATAACACTCCCTATTAAGTTTCTTAAGCTCCACTTTCAATCTTTTTAGCTTCTTACATAGCTGAAACATAGGAGACCCATCCACCCTTTCTGCCCAAACTCGATCCACCAAGGATAAAAATTCTGGATGATCCGCCCAGAAATCAAAAAACTTAAAAGGCACCCGTCGCCGAGGGAGATCCACAATCTTAACAATCATAGGAGAGTGATCAGAAACACTGGAAGGAAGAAAATGCGCCTCAGAACCTCGAAATGAAATATCCCACTTCAAATTGACCAAAGCTCGATCTAACTTTCGAAGAATAGGATCAACCGTACGATGATTAGACCATGTATAGAAGCACCCATTAAATCGCAGATCATCCAACCCAGACTCAGCTAAACAATTAGAAAAGTCGTCTTTCCAATGTGGCCAAGAATTGGATCCTCCAACACTCTCAACCGAAGACTTAATAGCATTAAAGTCACCTATCACAATCCAAGCACTATTCTCCCATTCCACTCCGCGCGCCACTAAATCAGCCCACAACGCCTCCCTACGAACATTACAATTATCACCGTACACTATCGATATCATACACTTCCAAGTAGAATCAACAGAAGAAACTCTACAATGGATAACTTGTTCAGAAGATCCGACAACCAAAACAGTAACGTCGAACGGATTCTAACAAACCCAAATCCTCCCCAAAGAGGAAAAATTATAATTGCACTCCACCTTCCAAGACCGGTCAATGGTCTTAAGAATAACATCTTTATTTTTCTCCAGAACTTTCGTTTCCACTAAACCACACAAAGACAATTTCTCATCTTTAATCAAATTGCGAACCTCTCTTTGCTTCAAAGGGTCATTAAGACCCCTAATATTCCAGCACCCAAAAATCATAATAAATATACAAAGATAAGAAGAAACCCCCACAAATCTATCTCCACTTACCCCCCCTAGGGGAGGAGTGCTTCTTATTCTTCTTACCCTTACTACTAGAACCTTTCTTCTTCTTTTTCTTTTCCAGAGAATCCATAACTTTTGAAGCCAAAGCATTACGAGGAGGACTAGAATCACTACCATCCTCACCATGACCAGCCTCATCCTTATCACAAAGAGCATCTCCATCATCACAAAGAGCATCCCTGTCATCAACATAACCATTAGCCCCATCCTTACATAGAACAGCCCCTGCATCACAAACAGTGTCCAGAATTGCTAAAGGAGTACCCTCTTCCGTTACTTCCAAATTCAGAGTATGGTCATTGCCCTCCATTGGCACTAAATTAAGATGATTATCAATATTTTCCACAAGCGGAACACTAGCACTGTTCCGCATAGTAGATAATTCTCCACCCTTGTTCTTTTTTTTAACCTCAACCCAAACCGGTCGTTTAGGCCCCAACGAGTCTTCTTGCCTCTTCTTCATATCATGAACATCAACCCCTCTATTTCCTGTAACCAGATTCATATTGTCACCCAAATCTTGAACACTTGGTTTACATATACCCGACTCATGCCCAAACACCTTACAAATATTACACCTAGAAGGAAGCCACTCATAAACAGCATAAATGGTTTTCCACTCCCCATTAGCACATTGAATATCAAACTCATTAATGACATCCTTCGAAGTATCAACCTCAACACACACACGAGCAAAGCTAAGACGTTTCCTAAGCATGATGATGTTCTTCATGGGGTGTTGCATGATGAGGAAGATGAAAATCTGGATTTGGGTGAAGGTAGAAATATGGTTTTGGGTGAAAACCATGTGAAGGCTGGTTGTCTCTCAACAATTTCGGGATTGGACAAGAAGAAAGCTATGGTTGACAATGATGAAAAGAGTGAATACTTGTTGCATGAGATCATGTGCAATGGGCAATTAATTCAAATGATGAATGATTCTCATGGACAAGTTTTTCAAAATAAGGTGGCTAGTATTGACCTTAATAGCCAAAATTGTCAAAGGAAGGTGGTTGGTGATGACTTTCCTTCACTAAATAATACTAGTCAGCAAGGAATGGGGGTAATAGAGTCAAATTTTGGTGCTTTGCGCTCAATTTCGGGTATTGGAGCTAATGGGACTGATTCCAGGTACCAATGAATGCAGTGAGATCAAAAGGGCTTTGTTAGAGAGAGAAAATGCTCTGCCTTCTCTCTAGAATTTTTTGAGTGTTGTTCTTGATTTTTTTTCTATTCTCTCTTTGGGATCATTATTGATTTCTTTTGATGATTACAAGCTCAATTTTCGTTCTTCTTTAGCTTTAGGTTTGTTGGTCAATTTCTGGGCAGTTTTTTAGCTTGTTTTGTGCCATGGTATGCTTATGATTTTGGGTTGGGTTTATGATCTTCATCTTCCTCTTGGTGATCACGAGCTCATCTCCCTCTCTTTTAGTGTTATTTTGCTGGTCCATTTTCCCTTATTTTCTGGGCAGTTCTGGATTGCTTGTTTGCCATGGTGGATGATTCTACTTTGGCCAATATTGTGACTGATTTTGCTTGTGATTTTGAGCTGCGTTTTGTCTTTATTGTTGGGTGGTGATCATCATCTTCTTCTTGTTATATTGGTTGGAGCCATGGTTGGTGGTTCTTTAGCTGCTGGTGATGTAAAGAAGGGTGGTATGAAGAGTGGAGACATTGTTTCCGGGTGTTGCGTGTCTACAAAACTTGTTCCTTCGAATTTGCCTCATGGTATTGGTGCTGTAGAAGGAAGAAGTCCGAATTTGGGTGAGAATTGCTCCAAGGATGGTTGTTTTGCTACTGTTTCGGGATTGCAATCAAATAAAACAACACATGATAGGCATGGAGCTGTTGGTTGTGTAAATGGGATTGAATCCAAGCATGATGATGTTCTTCATGGGGTGTTGCATGATGAGGAAGATGAAAATCTGGATTTGGGTGAAGGTAGAAATATGGTTTTGGGTGAAAACCATGTGAAAATTGGTTGTCTCTCAACAATTTCGGGATTGGACAAGAAGAAAGCTATGGTTGACAATGATGAAAAGAGTGAAGACTTGTTGCATGAGATCATGTGCAATGGGCAATTAATTCAAATGATGAATGATTCTCATGGACAAGTTTTTCAAAATAAGGTGGCTAGTATTGACCTTAATAGCCAAAATTGTCAAAGGAAGGTGGTCGGTGATGACTTTCCTTCACTAAATAATACTAGTCAGCAAGGAATGGGGGTAATAGAGTCAAATTTTGGTGCTTTGGGCTCAATTTCGGGTATTGGAGCTAATGGGACTGATTCCAGGTACCAATGAATGCAGTGAGATCAAAAGGGCTTTGTTAGAGAGAGAAAATGCTCTGCCTTCTCTCTAGAATTTTTTGAGTGTTCTTCTTAATTTTTTTTTCTATTCTCTCTTTGGGATCATTATTGATTTCTTTTGATGATTACAAGCTCAATTTTCGTTCTTCTTTAGCTTTAGGTTTGTTGGTCATTTTATGGGCAGTTTTTTAGCTTGTTTTGTGCCATGGTATGCTTGTGATTTTGGGTTGGGTTTATGATCTTCATCTTCCTCTTGGTGATCACGAGCTCATCTCCCTCTCTTTTATGTTATTTTGCTGGTCCATTTTCCCTTATTTTCTGGGCAGTTCTGGATTGCTTGTTTGCCATGGTGGATGATTCTACTTTGGCCAATCTTGTGACTGATTTTGCTTGTGATTTTGAGCTGCGTTTTGTCTTTATTGTTGGGTGGTGATCATCATCTTCTTCTTGTTATATTGGTTGGAGCCATGGTTGGTGGTTCTTTAGCTGCTGGTGATGTAAAGAAGGGTGGTATGAAGAGTGGAGACATTGTTTCCGGGTGTTGCGTGTCTACAAAACTTGTTCCTTCGAATTTGCCTCATGGTATTGGTGCTGTAGAAGGAAGAAGTCCGAATTTGGGTGAGAATTGCTCCAAGGATGGTTGTTTTGCTACTGTTTCGGGATTGCAATCAAATAAAACAACATATGATAGGCATGGGGCTGTTGGTTGTGTAAATGGGATTGAATCCAAGCATGATGATGTTCTTCATGGGGTGTTGCATGATGAGGAAGATGAAAATCTGGATTTGGGTGAAGGTAGAAATATGGTTTTGGGTGAAAACCATGTGAAGGCTGGTTGTCTCTCAACAATTTCGGGATTGGACAAGAAGAAAGCTATGGTTGACAATGATGAAAAGAGTGAAGACTTGTTGCATGAGATCATGTGCAATGGGCAATTAATTCAAATGATGAATGATTCTCATGGACAAGTTTTTCAAAATAAGGTGGCTAGTATTGACCTTAATAGCCAAAATTATCAAAGGAAGGTGGTTGGTGATGACTTTCTGATGAGAATAAGGGAGCTGCACCAAGGGATCCATTGCATGTTCCGATTGGGCCAATAACAAGGGCAAGGGCTAAGAGATTCAAAAAAGCACTCAATGGCCTAATTCAAGATACATGGGCTGATTCTGAATTATTAAAGCCCAAGATGAACCCACATGAAGACCAAGGCTTGATTAATATCATCAAGGCAATTGAGTGGGCTGAATAAGAGAAAGCTTGGCATAATTTCGATTTGGGCTTCATTTAATAGTTGTTTGTTTTAGTTTGGGTCCATTTGTAAGGCAATTATGACCATTCTAGTTTTCTATTTGTAAGGCCTTAATGGCTATCTTGTTTTCTTTCCTTTGTTTTAGGGTTTCATTATATAAGGATATTGATGGATGTAAGAAGGGTAATTATTGATTTTGAATGAAATTTGAGAGAGTTTTCTCTTTGTTCTTTGAGAACTAACTGGAACTTATCAGAATTCTCTGTGGCGTTCCTCCTTGACTTATCAATCGAGTATTTCATCCTTGATTGTGGCGTCCTCCTTTATACCAAGGTTCACATCTCGATATAGGTGTTGGGTCGCTGTTTCCATCCGAACCAGAGGTTAGAACGAATATTGGCATCAATCTTGATACGATCAACGAGGTTCATATCACTTTCCTTCACTAAATAATACTAGTCAGCAAGGAATGGGGGTAATAGAGTCAAATTTTGGTGCTTTGGGCTCAATTTCGGGTATTGGAGCTAATGGGACTGATTCCACAAAATTAGATGGGCCAAGGATTAATGTTATTGAATCACCTTCGAATTATGGTGGATTTGGGCTTGCAAGAGATGATCATAGAAAGGAAAAGCTTGGTAACTTGCATTTTGAGTCTGATGTGGGCCTAATTGGGCCGAAATCGAGTGCTTTGGGTTCAATTTCGGGTCTTGGTAGCTTTGGACAAGGAGGGGCTGATCTTGGACCATTTTCAACACCTTCTTCCATGCATGATCAAGGGCTGAAACCATCTTATGCTAAGGCTGTCCAGAATTCTTCTCCTATTGCTTGTGAGGTACGATCTTCGAAGCACTATTCTCCCATTCCACTCCGCGCGCCACTAAATCAGCCCACAACGCCTCCCTACGAACATTACAATTATCACCGTACACTATCGATATCATACACTCCCAAGTAGAATCAACAGAAGAAACTCTACAATGGATAACTTGTTCAGAAGATCCGACAACCAAGCGAATCCTTAATTTTTCATAGGAAAAAGGGTTTTAGAGAGAGAAAATGCTCTGCCTTCTCTCTAGAATTTTTTGAGTGTTCTTCTTGATTTTGTTTCTATTCTCTCTTTGGGATCATTATTGATTTCTTTTGATGATTACAAGCTCAATTTTCGTTCTTCTTTAGCTTTAGGTTTGCTGGTCATTTTCTGGGCAGTTTTTTAGCTTGTTTTGTGCCATGGTATGCTTGTGATTTTGAGCTGAATTTTTTCCTTACTGTTGGGGTGTGATCTTCATCTTCTTCTTGGTGTTCTAGTTGGAGCCATGGTTGGTGGTTCACCAACTGCTGGTGATGTAAAAAATGGTGGAATAAAGGGCTATCATGATGGTTTTATGAAAGATTCAGATTTGGGTCTTAATATGAAGATTCAACGTATGAAGGTTCGAGAACTAGAGAAGAGAGCTGCTGGTGATGATGCATTTGACATAGCTATTGGAGGTAGGATCTCTTGTGATGCTTCTTCAAAATTGTTGTTAAGCAAGCAACATGTTTTGCATAGTTTTAAGAATCAGATTAGTAATGGTAAAATGGGCAACAAGGCATGTGCAAATGGGATTGAAGGCAAGCATGGTGATGTTCTTCATAGGGTGGTGCATGATGAGGAAGATGGCAAGCATGTTAATGTTCTTCATAGGGTGGTGCATGATGAGGAAGATGGTAATCTGCTTTTGGGTGAGAGATGTGTCAAGAATGGGCCAAAATCTGGTGCTTTTGTTTCAATTTCGGGTATTGGTAATGTTGGGCACGAAATTGAAGCTAATGGGGCTGATATTGAAGCCAAGCATGCTGATGTTCTTCATGAGGTGTTGCATGATGAGGAAGATGAAAATCTGGTTTTGGGTGAAGGTAGAAATCTGGTTTTGGGTGAAAACCATGTGAAGGATGGTTGTCTCTCAACAATTTCGGGATTGGACAAAAAGAAAGCTGTGGTTGACATTGATGAAAAGAGTGAAGACTTGTTGAATGAGATCATGTGCAATGGGCAAATAATTCAAATGATGAATGATTCTCATGGACAAGTTTTTCAAAATAAGGTGGCTAGTATTGACCTTAATAGCCAAAATTGTCAAAGGAAGGTGGTTGTTGATGACTTTCCTTCACTAAATAATACTAGTCAGCAAGGAATGGGGGTAAGAGAGTCAAACTTTGGTGCTTTGGGCTCAATTTCGAGTATTGGAGCTAATGGGACTGATTCCACAAAATTAGATGGGCCAAGGATTAATGTTATTGAATCACCTTCGAATTATGGTGGATTTGGGCTTGCAAGAGATGATCATAGAAAGGAAAAGCTTGGTAACTTGCATTTTGGGTCTGATGTGGGCGTAATTGGGCCGAAATCGAGTGCTTTGGGTTCAATTTCGGGTCTTGGTAGCTTTGGACAAGGAGGGGCTGATCTTGGACCATTTTCAACACCTTCTTCCATGCATGATCAAGGGCTGAAACCATCTTATGCTAAGGCTGTCCAGAATTCTTCTCCTATTGCTTGTGAGGTACGATCTTCTACCTTTGAATCCTTACAATATTTTAAACCAACTGAAGAAAATGGAAGAATTAAAGTTAGCCCTCCGGTTGAGGTAGCTATTGAGGGAAGTGAAGAATGGAGAACTTCCTTGATAGGGTACTTTGTGGATAAGAGAATTCCTTTCCCCGTAGTGAATTCAGTAGTTCATAAAATTTGGGGTAGGTTTGGCCTTAAAGAAGTTTTATCTTCGGAACAAGGGTTCTTTATTTTCAAGTTTGATAGTCTTGACCATGCTTGTGAAGTTCTTGAAAAAGGTCCATGGCATATAGTGAATAAATTGCTTGTTCTTAAACGGTGGCAGCCTAGTTTATCCTTGTCTAAAGATGAGTTACGCAATATTCCTGTATGGGTTAAACTTTACAATCTTCCGTTTGAATATTGGACTTCTAAGGGCCTGAGTTTTGTAGTTAGTGCTTTGGGCATTCCATTGCATGCCGATCACATTACATTAGCTAGGAAACGTCTTAGCTATGCTCGTGTGTGTGTTGAGATTGATGCTTTGAAGGATGTCATTAATGAGTTTGATATTCAATGTGCTAATGGGGAGTGGAAAACTATTTATGCTGTTTATGAGTGGCTTCCTTCTAGGTGTAATATTTGTAAGGTGTTTGGGCATGCGCCGGGTATATGTAAACAAAGCGTTCAAGATTTGGGTGACAATGTGAATATGGTTACCGGAAATGGAGGGGTTGATGTTCATGATATGAAGAAAAGGCACGAAGACTCGTTGGGGCCTAAACGGCCGGTTTGGGTTGAGGTTAAAAAAAAGAACAAGGGTGGAGAATTATCTACTATGGGGAATAGTGCTAGTGTTCCGCTTGTGGAAAATGTTGATAATCATCTTAATTTAGTACCAATGGAGGGCAATGACCATACTATGAATTTGGAAGTAATGGAAGAGGGTACTCCTTTAGCAATTTTGGACACTGTTTGTGATGCAGGGGCTGTTCTTTGTAAGGATGAGGCTAATGGTTATGATGATGACAGGGATGCTCTTTGTGATGATGGCGGTGCTATTTGTGGTAATGATGAGGCTGGTCATGGTGAGGATGGTAGTGATTCTAGCCCTCCTCGTAATGCTTTGGCTTCAAAAGTTAAGGATTCTCTGGAAAAGAAAAAGAAGAAGAAAGGTTCCAGTAGTAAGGGTAAGAAGAATAAAAAGCACTCCTCCCCTAAGGGGGGTAAGTGGAGATAGATTTGTGGGGGTTTCTTCTTATCATTGTATATTTATTATGATTTTTGGGTGCTGGAATATTAGGGGTCTTAATGACCTTTTGAAGCAAAGAGAGGTTCGCAATTTGATTAAAGATGAGAAATTGTCTTTGTGTGGTTTAGTGGAAACGAAAGTTCTGGAGAAAAATAAAGATGTTATTCTTAACACCATTGACCGGTCTTGGAAGGTGGAGTGCAATTATAATTTTTCCTCTTTGGGAAGGATTTGGGTTTGTTGGAATCCGTTTGATGTTACTGTTTTGGTTGTCGGATCTTCTGAGCAAGTTATCCATTGTAGAGTTTCTTCTATTGATTCTACTTGGGAGTGTATGATTTCGATTGTGTACGGTGATAATTGTAATGTTCGTAGGGAGGCGTTGTGGGCTGATTTAGTGGCGCGCGGAGTGGAATGGGAAAATAGTGCTTGGATTGTGATGGGTGACTTTAATGCTATTAAGTCTTCGGTTGAGAGTGTTGGAGGCTCCAATTCTTGGCCTCATTGGAAAGATGACTTTTCTAATTGTTTAGCTGAGTCTGGGTTGGATGATCTGCGATTTAATGGGTGCTTCTATACTTGGTCTAATCATCGTACGGTTGATCCTATTCTTCGAAAGTTAGATCGAGCTTTGGTCAACTTGAATTGGGATATTTCCTTTCGAGGTTCAGAGGCGCATTTTCTTCCTTCTAGTGTTTCTGATCACTCTCCTATGATTGTTAAGATTGTGGATCTCCCTCGGCGACGGGTGCCTTTTAAGTTTTTTGATTTCTGGGCGGATCATCCAGAATTTTTATCCTTGGTGGATCGGGTTTGGGCGGACAGGGTGGATGGGTCTCCTATGTTTCAGCTATGTAAGAAGCTAAAAAGATTGAAAGTAGAGCTTAAGAAACTTAATAGGGAGTGTTATTCTGACTTGTCTTTTAGGGTGCAGCAAGCTAAGCATGATTTAGAGTCTGTGCAATGGGATATTCAGAGGCAGCCTACGAACATTTCTTTACATGGGGAGGAGTCTCGGTTGGTGAAGCTTTATGGTGACTTGAGTAGAGATGAGGAGAGTTTTTTGAGACAAAAGTCCCGGGTTCAGTGGATTAATTTGGGAGATAGGAATTCTAAGTTCTTTTTTCGATCGATGAGACAAAGATGTAGTAGGAGTAAGGTATTATCTCTTACCGATGAGCATGGTAATCGTGTGGAGGAGCCTAGTGAAGTTAAATCAACGGTGGTGAACTTCTTTGAGACACTTCTGAGACAGCCTGCTGGATGCCCTAGGATTGACCTTGATTTAGTGAGGCGGGCTCTCCCGAAGCGTATTTCTGGTGATCAGTGTGCTACCTTGGGTAGAGAGGTTAGTGATGTTGAAATTAAAGCAGTTTTGTTCTCTTTAAAAGATAATAAAGCTCCTGGTCCGGATGGGTATAATGCTACTTTCTTCAAGAAAGCTTGGTCTGTTGTTGGTGATGATTTTCTTCGTGCTATTCGTTCGTTTTTTAGGTCCGGGAGATTGCTCAAGCAAGTGAATGCTACTGTGGTTGCTCTTATTCCTAAGGTTCCTAATCCTTCTACGGTTGGGGATTTTAGGCCTATTTCGTGTTGTAACACTATCTACAAATGCATTGCCAAAATTATTGCGAATCGTGTTCAGATGGTACTGCCTGATGTTGTTAGTCCTTTTCAGTCGGCCTTCGTTGCTGGTAGGAGGATTAGTGATAATATATTACTGTCGCAGGAATTGTTAAGGAACTATCATCGTGATGGGGGTCATCCTAGGTGTGCGCTGAAGGTAGATTTAATGAAAGCCTATGATTCTGTGCGGTGGGATTTCTTAGTGGCTATTTTACAGATTTTAGGCTTCCCGGAGCAGATGATAGCTTGGATTTCTGAGTGCATTTCTACTCCCCGTTTCTCTATTTCTATCAATGGCGAGTTGAATGGTTTCTTTCCTAGTAGTCGAGGTTTGAGGCAGGGGGATCCTATGTCCCCTTATTTATTTGTGCTGGCTATGGAGGTCTTCTCGGGGTTGATGCATATTATGGAGCAGGAGGGTCAGTTTGCGTACCATTGGCGGTGTGGGAAGATGGGTATTTCGCATTTATGCTTTGCGGATGATCTTATGGTTTTCTGTAGGGCAGAGAGGGAGTCAGTTGCTGCAGTTAATGTTGTCCTTAGTCAGTTCCAAGCTCTTTCTGGGTTGATTCCTAATCCTAGCAAGAGCAATCTTTTTGTGGCTGGTGTGTCTTCTGAGACTAAGCAAGAGTTACTTGGGATTCTTGGTTTTCAGGAAGGGGTATTACCTGTCAGATATCTTGGGGTTCCTCTAATTTCTACTAAGCTTACGGCAGTGGATTGTAGGGTTCTTGTTGACAGGATTGTAGCGAGAGTTAAGAGTTGGACTAGTAGGGTTCTTTCTTTTGCAGGGAGGCTTCAGCTCATTCAATCTGTATTGTTCTCTATTCAGGTGTATTGGTCCTCCATTTTTATCTTGCCTAAGTCAGTGGTGATTAAGGTTGAAACTACTTTGCGTAGTTTTATTTGGAAGGGTTCAGATTTAGGTAAAGGTGGGGCAAAGGTTGCATGGCCTTCGGTGTGTTTACCAAAGGAAGAGGGTGGTCTCGGTATTAAGAGCGTTGAGTGTTGGAATAAAGCTGCCATAAGTAAGCATTTGTGGGCTGTTTGTAGCAATTTGAGGTCTTCTGTCTGGGTCTCGTGGGTTAGATCTACTCTGCTTAAGGGAAAGAATGTGTGGGAGGTTAGGTGCCCTGGGGATTGCTCGTGGAGTTGGAGGAAAATTTTAGGCCTTCGGTGTCTTGTGCGGCGGTTGATGCAGTTTCGAGTGGGTAATGGGGAGGATATTTCTCTTTGGTTTGATTATTGGCATCCGTTGGGTCCTTTGGTGGAGGTGTTTGGGCGACGGATTATTTATGATTCTGGTTTTGGTCTTCATGCTAGGGTGGCGGATGTTGTTCAGGGGAGGGATTGGGCTTGGCCTCGTTCCCTGACCGGGAATTGGATGGACATTATTAGTGGTATCCCTGCTTCCTTTAGGCCTAATAACTCTCAAGCTGATACTTTGTGTTGGGTTGAGGACTCTCGGGGGGCTTTCTCTATTCGTAATGCTTGGGAGGCTCTTCGGTCCCGGCAGCCAGCGGTGGATTGGTTTAGGTCCGTTTGGCATTCTAAATCAATCCCTAGACATGCTTTTATCTTCTGGTTGGCCATTAGGGGTGCTCTTTCTACTCAGGATAAGCTTCTTGTTTATGGCTTGATTCCGGCTATTCATTGTGTGTTTTGTGGAGGGAGTTGTGAGGATGTCCCTCATCTCTTTTTTGATTGTTCTTATTCTTGCGAGGTTTGGTTTGCTCTTTTAAGGAAGTGCAGATTACCTCTGCGTGCTCGGAGCTGGGAGGATACTATTCTTTGGTCTTGCCATTTCCGCGGTCGGCAACTTCGTGGGTGGGTGGTGCGTATTATGCTTGCGGCTGCTGTCTATGCTATTTGGCGTGAACGGAATGCTAAGATGCATGGCGAGTTACCTAAACCTGTTACCATGGTTGTTCGGTCCATTGTCAGAGATGTTTGTATGCGTCTTAATTCCTTATCTGGTGTGATGCCTTCTCCTACTAATAGGTGGCTCCACCAGTCTTGGGGTTTATCTGATTCTATTTTTTTGTAATTCGCTTGTTTTGCCTTTTCTGGGGTTTGGTGGGTTCTTTTGGCTGTACCCTATGACAGGGTTTGTGCTTAGCTTTTATTGCTTTGCTGTTTTTTGAGTTTCGGTTGGTAGGGGGCCTGTCCCTTGTCTGACCTTGTGATCTTCTCGCTGGGGTATGCCCCTTTGCTTTTGTTTTGTCTATTTGGTTAATATACTTACATTATCCAAAAAAAAGGTACGATCTTCTACCTTTGAATCCTTACAATCTTTTAAACCAACTGAAGAAAATGGAAGAATTAAAGTTAGCCCTCCGGTTGAGGTAGCTATTGAGGGAAGTGAAGAATGGAGAACTTCCTTGATAGGGTACTTTGTGGATAAGAGAATTCCTTTCCCCGTAGTGAATTCAGTAGTTCATAAAATTTGGGGTAGGTTTGGCCTTAAAGAAGTTTTATCTTCGGAACAAGGGTTCTTTATTTTCAAGTTTGATAGTCTTGACCATGCTTGTGAAGTTCTTGAAAAAGGTCCATGGCATATAGTGAATAAATTGCTTGTTCTTAAACGGTGGCAGCCTAGTTTATCCTTGTCTAAAGATGAGTTACGCAATATTCCTGTATGGGTTAAACTTTACAATCTTCCGTTTGAATATTGGACTTCAAAGGGCCTGAGTTTTGTAGTTAGTGCTTTGGGCATTCCATTGCATGCTGATCACATTACATTAGCTAGGAAACGTCTTAGCTTTGCTCGTGTGTGTGTTGAGATTGATGCTTCGAAGGATGTCATTAATGAGTTTGATATTCAATGTGCTAATGGGGAGTGGAAAACTATTTATGCTGTTTATGAGTGGCTTCCTTCTAGGTGTAATATTTGTAAGGTGTTTGGGCATGCGCCGGGTATATGTAAACAAAGCGTTCAAGATTTGGGTGACAATGTGAATATGGTTACCGAAAATGGAGGGGTTGATGTTCATGATATGAAGAAGAGGCACGAAGACTCGTTGGGGCCTAAACGACCGGTTTGGGTTGAGGTTAAAGAAAAGAACAAGGGTGGAGAATTATCTACTATGGGGAATAGTGCTAGTGTTCCGCTTGTGGAAAATATTGATAATCATCTTAATTTAGTACCAATGGAGGGCAATGACCATACTCTGAACTTGGAAGTAATGGAAGAGGGTACTACTTTAGCAATTTTGGACACTGTTTGTGATGCAGGGGCTGTTCTTTGTAAGGATGGGGCTAATGGTTATGTTGATGACAAGGATGCTCTTTGTGATGATGGGGGTGCTATTTGTGGTAATGATGAGGCTAGTCATGGTGAGGATGGTAGTGATTCTAGCCCTCCTCGTAATGCTTTGGCTTCAAAAGTTAAGGATTCTCTGGAAAAGAAAAAGAAGAAGAAAGGTTCCAGTAGTAAGGGTAAGAAGAATAAGAAGCACTCCTCCCCTAAGGGGGGGTAAGTGGAGATAGATTTGTGGGGGTTTCTTCTTATCTTTGTATATTTATTATGATTTTTGGGTGCTGGAATATTAGGGGTCTTAATGACCCTTTGAAGCAAAGAGAGGTTCGCAATTTGATTAAAGATGAGAAATTGTCTTTGTGTGGTTTAGTGGAAACGAAAGTTCTGGAGAAAAATAAAGATGTTATTCTTAAGACCATTGACCGGTCTTGGAAGGTGGAGTGCAATTATAATTTTTCCTCTTTGGGGAGGATTTGGGTTTGTTGGAATCCGTTCGATGTTACTGTTTTGGTTGTCGGATCTTCTGAACAAGTTATCCATTGTAGCGTTTCTTCTGTTGATTCTACTTGGGAGTGTATGATTTCGATTGTGTACGGTGATAATTGTAATGTTCGTAGGGAGGCGTTGTGGGCTGATTTAGTAGCGCGCGGAGTGGAATGGGAGAATAGTGCTTGGATTGTGATGGGTGACTTTAATGCTATTAAGTCTTCGGTTGAGAGTGTTGGAGGCTCCAATTCTTGGCCTCATTGGAAAGATGACTTTTCTAATTGTTTAGCTGAGTCTGGGTTGGATGATCTGCGATTTAATGGGTGCTATACTTGGTCTAATCATCGTACGATTGATCCTATTCTTCGAAAGTTAGATAGAGCTTTGGTCAACTTGAATTGGGATATTTCCTTTCGAGGTTCAGAGGCGCATTTTCTTCCTTCTAGTGTTTCTGATCACTCTCCTATGATTGTTAAGATTGTGGATCTCCCTCGGCGACGGGTGCCTTTTAAGTTTTTTGATTTCTGGGCGGATCATCCAGAATTTTTATCCTTGGTGGATCGGGTTTGGGCAGACAGGGTGGATGGGTCTCCTATGTTTCAGCTATGTAAGAAGCTAAAAAGATTGAAAGTAGAGCTTCAGAAACTTAATAGGGAGTGTTATTCTGACTTGTCTTTTAGGGTGCAGCAAGCTAAACATGATTTAGAGTCTGTGCAATGGGATATTCAGAGGCAGCCTACGAACGCTTCTTTACATGAGGAGGAGTCTCGGTTGGTGAAGCTTTATGGTGACTTGAGTAGAGATGAGGAGAGTTTTTTGAGACAAAAGTCCCGGGTTCAGTGGATTAATTTGGGAGATAGGAATTCTAAGTTCTTTTTTCGATCGATGAGACAAAGATGTAGTAGGAGTAAGGTATTATCTCTTACCGATGAGCATGGTAATCGTGTGGAGGAGCCTAGTGAAGTTAAATCAATGGTGGTGAGCTTCTTTGAGACACTTCTGAGACAGCCTGCTGGATGCCCTAGGATTGACCTTGATTTAGTGAGGCGGGCTCTCCCGAAACGTATTTCTGGTGATCAGTGTGCTACCTTGGGTAGAGAGGTTAGTGATGTTGAAATTAAGGCAGTTTTCTTCTCTTTAAAAGATAATAAAGCTCCTGGTCCGGATGGGTATAATGCTACTTTCTTCAAGAAAGCTTGGTCTGTTGTTGGTGATGATTTTCTTCGTGCTATTCGTTCGTTTTTTAGCTCCGGGAGATTGCTCAAGCAAGTGAATGCTACTGTGGTTGCTCTTATTCCTAAGGTTCCTAATCCTTCTACGGTAGGGGATTTTAGGCCTATTTCCTGTTGTAACACTATCTACAAATGCATTGCCAAAATTATTGCGAATCGTGTTCAGATGGTACTGCCTGATGTTGTTAGTCCTTTTCAGTCGGCCTTCGTTGCTGGTAGGAGGATTAGTTATAATATATTACTGTCGCAGGAATTGTTAAGGAACTATCATCGTGATGGGGGTCATCCTAGGTGTGCGCTGAAGGTAGATTTAATGAAAGCCTATGATTCTGTGCGGTGGGATTTCTTAGTGGCTATTTTACAGATTTTAGGCTTCCCGGAGCAGATGATAGCTTGGATTTCTGAGTGCATTTCTACTCCCCGTTTCTCTATTTCTATCAATGGCGAGTTGAATGGTTTCTTTAATAGTAGCCGAGGTTTGAGGCAGGGGGATCCTATGTCCCCTTATTTATTTGTGCTGGCTATGGAGGTCTTCTCGGGGTTGATGCGTATTATGGAGCAGGAGAGTCAGTTTGCGTACCATTGGCGGTGTGGGAAGATTGGTATTTCGCATTTATGCTTTGCGGATGATCTTATGGTTTTCTGTAGGGCAGAGAGGGAGTCAGTTGCTGCAGTTAATGTTGTCCTTGGTCAGTTCCAAGCTCTTTCTAGGTTGATTCCTAATCCTAACAAGAGCAATCTTTTTGTGGCTGGTGTGTCTTCTGAGACTAAGCAAGAGTTACTTGGGATTCTTGGTTTTCAGGAAGGGGTATTACCTGTCAGATATCTTGGGGTTCCTCTGATTTCTACTAAGCTTACGGCAGTGGATTGTAGGGTTCTTGTCGACAGGATTGTAGCGAGAGTTAAGAGTTGGACTAGTAGGGTTCTTTCTTTCGCAGGGAGGCTTCAGCTCATTCAATCTGTATTGTTCTCTATTCAGGTGTATTGGTCCTCCATTTTTATCTTGCCTAAGTCAGTGGTGATTAAGGTTGAAACTACTTTGCGTAGTTTTCTTTGGAAGGGTTCAGATTTTGGTAAAGGTGGGGCCAAGGTTGCATGGTCTTCGGTGTGTTTACCAAAGGAAGAGGGTGGTCTCGGTATTAAGAGCGTTGAGTGTTGGAATAAAGCTGCCATAAGTAAGCATTTGTGGGCTGTCTGTAGCAATTTGAGGTCTTCTGTCTGGGTCTCGTGGGTTAGATCTACTCTGCTTAAGGGAAAGAATGTGTGGGAGGTTAGGTGCCCTGGGGATTGCTCGTGGAGTTGGAGGAAAATTCTAGGCCTTCGGTGTCTTGTTCGGCGGTTGATGCAGTTTCGGGTGGGTAATGGGGAGGATATTTCTCTTTGGTTTGATTATTGGCATCCGTTGGGTCCTTTGGTGGAGGTGTTTGGGCGACGGATTATTTATGATTCTGGTCTTGGTCTTCATGCTAGGGTGGCGGATGTTGATCAGGGAAGGGATTGGGCTTGGCCTCGTTCCCTGACCGGGAATTGGATGGACATTATCAGTGGTATCCCTGCTTCCTTCAGGCCTAATAACTCTCAAGCTGATACTTTGTGTTGGGTTGAGGACTCTCGGGGGGCTTTCTCTATTCGTAATGCTTGGGAGGCTCTTCGGTCCTGGCAGCCAGCGGTGGATTGGTTTAGGTCCGTTTGGCATTCTAAATCAATTCTTAGACATGCTTTCATCTTCTGGTTGGCCATTAGGGGTGCTCTTTCTACTCAGGATAAGCTTCTTATTTATGGCTTGATTCCGGCTATTCGTTGTGTGTTTTGTGGAGGGAGTTGTGAGGATGTCCCTCATCTCTTTTTTGATTGTTCTTATTCTTGCGAGGTTTGGTTTGCTCTTTTAAGGAAGTGCAGATTACCTCTGCGTGCTCGGAGCTGGGAGGATACTATTCTTTGGTGTTGCCATTTCCGCGGTCGGCAACTTCGTGGGTGGGTGGTGCGTATTATGCTTGCGGCTGCTGTCTATGCTATTTGGCGTGAGCGGAATGCTAGGATGCATGGCGAGTTACCTAAACCTGTTACCATGGTTGTTCGTTCCATTGTCAGAGATGTTTGTATGCGTCTTAATTCCTTATCTGGTGTGATGCCTTCTCCTACTAATAGGTGGCTCCACCAGTCTTGGGGTTTATCTGATTCTATTTTTTTGTAATTCGCTTGTTTTGCCTTTTATGGGGTCTGGTGGATTCTTTTGGTTGTACCTATGACAGGGTTTGTGCTTAGCTTTTATTGCTTTGCTGTTTTTTGAGTTTCGGTTGGTAGGGGGCCTGTCCCTTGTCTGACCTTGTGATCTTCTCGCTGGGGTATGCCCCTTTGCTTTTGTTTTGTTTCTTTGGTTAATATACTTACATTATCCAAAAAAAACTTTAGAGGCCAAAGAATTGTGAGAAGGACTAGAAACAACATCATATTGACAATCATCCCCCTTATCATAACCACGAAGAGAATCCCTACCATCATAAGGAACAGCCCCATCACCACAGAGGACATCCCCAACATCACAGCCATCATCTAAAATCGCCAAAGAAAGTCCCACTTCCCCCTCTTTTATATCAAGAACTCTCTCACTATCCCTCTGAAGCACAACTTCAAGTGGTTTATCACTAGCCACTAACGGAATAGCCTCTTTTTGTTCCATAATCTCATCCGTAGCATGTAGAGCAGCGCTTTTATCTTTGTTCTTCTTTTTAACCTCGACCCATACTTGTTCTCTGGATGAGCTATCTTGTCTTCCCTTAGTAACACCTTCTAAAGCAACAACCCTTTCTTTTCCTTTAACCTTTATCATCTCATCACTCGAATCTTGAACACAAGACTTACACATTCCCAATGCATGGCCAAACGCCTTACAAACATTACACCTAGAAGGAAGCCATTCATAAACAGCATATATAGTTTTCCATTCCCCATTAGAGCACTGAATAATATCAAATTCATGAGCAACATCCTTCAAGGCATCAACCTCCACACATACCCTTGCATAATTAAGTCTTTTCCTAGCCAACGTAACAAGATCAGCATGCAATGGCATCCCTAAAGCACTAGCAACAAAACTCAATTCCTTAGTTGTCCAAAACTCAAAAGGAAGATTATGAAGTCTAACCTATAGTGGAATGTTTCGCAATTCATCTTTTGATAGTGTAAGACTAGCTTGCCAGCGTTTAAGAACAAGTAATTTATTCACTATATGCCAATGTCCCATTTTTAGAACCTCACAAGCATGCTCTACACTATCAAACTTAAAAATAAAGAATCCATTCTCCGAAGATAACACTTTTTGAAGCCCAAATCTACCCCAAATATTTTTAACTACAGAATTCACAATTAGAAAAGGTACTCTCTTTTCCACAAAATACCCAATTAAAGTAGTTTTTCATTCTGCACTTCCCTCAACAGCTACTTCCATAGGAGGGCATACTTTAATTCTTCCATTCTCTACAGTAGGTTCAAAATATTGCAAAGATTCAAGAGTAAAGTACTTTACCTCATTATCAAATGCGGGAGAATTCCGAACAGCTCGAGCATAAGAAGGCTTGAGACTGTTGTTTTGTGATTTAACACCATTCAACCCAGAATCATTAACCATCAGCCCTCTATTAATTGCACATGAATCCAGCCCATTGGAAACTCCATAGGAATATAGTTCATGATTATTCTTTAAGACATTTGCATTTCCATCCCCAATATCACCTAATTCATTCTCAAGTCCAATTGCATTCATTATCCAAAAAAAAAAAACATTATCCAAAAAAAAAGTCCAATTGCATTAAGCCTAGGCCCAACCAATTTTATAACTTTTGGACTTTGATGTGAATTAGCCTAATGAAGACTTATCTAGCACAAGGGCATGGAATGCGGATCCATCATTTGGTATCAGAGCCAAAGTTCCAAAATTAGGTTTGATTTATCTTTGAATTTTCGTCCTTTTAATTTATAGCTTCTGCATTTTATTGTTTGCTCTTGTTCTTGCTTGTTCTTCTTGAAGATTTTGTGTATTGATTATATTAAAATTAAAAAAAAAAAAATTTATTATACAAAATATATATATATTCTGGTTGTGTTGTTATTTCGTGGGGTTTTTGTTGGTTGGAATATTCATATATTGGTTGTTTCTTCTTTGTTTTTTTTGGATAATGATTGTTTCTTCTTTGTTAAGTTCAATTAGTTCTTATAGGATTTGAGGGTGAAAATAAAGAGTGGAAAAAGGCAAGAGAATTTTTTTTTGGATAATGTAAGTATATTAACCAAAGAGACAAAACAAAAGCAAAGGGGCATACCCCAGCGAGAAGATCACAAGGTCAGACAAGGGACAGGCCCCCTACCAACCGAAACTCAAAAAACAGCAAAGCAATAAAAGCTAAGCACAAACCCTGTCATAGGGTACAACCAAAAGAACCCACCAAACCCCATAAAAGGCAGAACAAGCGAATTATAAAAAAATAGAATCAGATAAACCCCAAGACTGGTGGAGCCACCTATTAGTAGGAGAAGGCATCACACCAGATAAGGAATTAAGCCGCATACAAACATCTCTGACAATAGAACGAACAACCATGGTAACAGGTTTAGGTAACTCGCCATGCATCCTAGCATTCCGCTCACGCCAAATAGCATAGACAGCAGCCGCAAGCATAATACGCACCACCCACCCACGAAGTTGCCGACCGCGGAAATGGCAAGACCAAAGAATAGTATCCTCCCAGCTCCGAGCACGCAGAGGTAATCTGCACTTCCTTAAAAGAGCAAACCAAACCTCGCAAGAATAAGAACAATCAAAGAAGAGATGAGGGACATCCTCACAACTCCCTCCACAAAACACACAACGAATAGTCGGAATCAAGCCATAAATAAGAAGCTTATCCTGAGTAGAAAGAGCACCCCTAATGGCCAACCAGAAGATGAAAGCATGTCTAGGAATTGATTTAGAATGCCAAACGGATCTAAACCAATCCACCGCTGGCTGCCGGGACCGAAGAGCCTCCCAAGCATTACGAATAGAGAAAGCCCCCCGAGAGTCCTCAACCCAATACAAAGTATCAGCTTGAGAGTTATTAGGCCTGAAGGAAGCAGGGATACCACTGATAATGTCCATCCAATTCCCGGTCAGGGAACGAGGCCAAGCCCAATCCCTCCCCCGAACAACATCGGCCACCCTAGCATTAAGACCAAAACCAGAATCATAAATAATCCGTCGCCCAAACACCTCCACCAAAGGACCCAACGGATGCCAATAATCAAACCAAAGAGAAATATCCTCCCCATTACCCACCCGAAACTGCATCAACCGCCGTACAAGACACCGAAGGCCTAGAATTTTCCTCCAACTCCACGAGCAATCCCCAGGGCACCTAACCTCCCACACATTCTTTCCCTTAAGCAGAGTACATCTAACCCACGAGACCCAGACAGAAGACCTCAAATTGCTACAGACAGCCCACAAATGCTTACTTATGGCAGCTTTATTCCAACACTCAACGCTCTTAATACCGAGACCACCCTCTTCCTTTGGTAAACACACCGAAGACCATGCAACCTTTGCCCCACCTTTACCTAAATCTGAACCCTTCCAAAGAAAACTACGCAAAGTAGTTTCAACCTTAATCACCACTGACTTAGGCAAGATAAAAATGGAGGACCAATACACCTGAATAGAGAACAATACAGATTGAATGAGCTGAAGCCTCCCTGCAAAAGAAAGAACCCTACTAGTCCAACTCTTAACTCTCGCTACAATCCTGTCGACAAGAACCCTACAATCCACTGCCGTAAGCTTAGTAGAAATCAGAGGAACCCCAAGATATCTGACAGGTAATACCCCTTCCTGAAAACCAAGAATCCCAAGTAACTCTTGCTTAGTCTCAGAAGACACACCAGCCACAAAAAGATTGCTCTTGCTAGGATTAGGAATCAACCCAGAAAGAGCTTGGAACTGACCAAGGACAACATTAACCGCAGCAACTGACTCCCTCTCTGCCCTACAGAAAACCATAAGATCATCCGCAAAGCATAAATGCGAAATACCAATCTTCCCACACCGCCAATGGTACGCAAACTGACTCTCCTTCTCCATAATACGCATCAACCCCGAGAAAACCTCCATAGCCAGCACAAATAAATAAGGGGACATAGGATCCCCCTGCCTCAAACCTCGGCTACTAGTAAAGAAACCATTCAACTCGCCATTGATAGAAATAGAGAAACGGGGAGTGGAAATGCACTCAGAAATCCAAGCTATCATCTGCTCTGGGAAGCCTAAAATCTGTAAAATAGCCACTAAGAAATCCCACCGCACAGAATCATAGGCTTTCATTAAATCTACCTTCAGCGCACACCTAGGATGACCCCCATCACGATGATAGTTCCTTAACAATTCCTGCGACAGTAATATATTATCACTAATCCTCCTACCAGCAACGAAGGCCGACTGAAAAGGACTAACAACATCAGGCAGTACAATCTGAACACGATTCGCAATAATTTTGGCAATGCATTTGTAGATAGTGTTACAACACGAAATAGGCCTAAAATCCCCAACCGTAGAAGGATTAGGAACCTTAGGAATAAGAGCAACCACAGTAGCATTCACTTGCTTGAGCAATCTCCCGGAGCTAAAAAATGAACGAATAGCACGAAGAAAATCATCACCAACAACAGACCAAGCTTTCTTGAAGAAAGTAGCATTATACCCATCCGGACCAGGAGCTTTATTATCTTTTAAAGAGAACAAAACTGCCTTAATTTCAACATCACTAACCTCTCTACCCAAGGTAGCACACTGATCACCAGAAATACGCTTCGGGAGAGCCCGCCTCACTAAATCAAGGTCAATCCTAGGGCATCCAGCAGGCTGTCTCAGGAGTGTCTCAAAGAAGTTCACCACCATTGATTTAACTTCACTAGGCTCCTCCACACGATTACCATGCTCATCAGTAAGAGATAATACCTTACTCCTACTACATCTTTGTCTCATGGATCGAAAAAAGAACTTAGAATTCCTATCTCCCAAATTAATCCACTGAACTCGGGACTTTTGTCTCAAAAAACTCTCCTCATCTCTACTCAAGTCACCATAAAGCTTCACCAACCGAGACTCCTCCTCATGTAAAGAAGCGTTCGTAGGCTGCCTCTGAATATCCCATTGCACAGACTCCAAATCGTGTTTAGCTTGCTGTACCCTAGAAGACAAGTCAGAATAACACTCCCTATTAAGTTTCTTAAGCTCTACTTTCAATCTTTTTAGCTTCTTACATAGCTGAAACATAGGAGACCCATCCACCCTGTCCGCCCAAACCCGATCCACCAAGGATAAAAAATCTGGGTGATCCGCCCAGAAATCAAAAAACTTAAAAGGTACCCGTCGCCGAGGGAGGTCCACAATCTTAACAATCATAGGAGAGTGATCAGAAACACTAGAAGGAAGAAAATGCGCCTCTGAACCTCGAAAGGAAATATCCCAATTCAAGTTGACCAAAGCTCGATCTAACTTTCGAAGAATAGGATCAACCGTACGATGATTAGACCAAGTATAGAAGCACCCATTAAATCGCAGATCATCCAACCCAGACTCAGCTAAACAATTAGGAAAGTCATCTTTCCAATGAGGCCAAGAATTGGAGCCTCCAACACTCTCAACCGAAGACTTAATAGCATTGAAGTCACCCATCACAATCCAAGCACTATTCTCCCATTCCACTCCGCGCGCCACTAAATCAGCCCACAACGCCTCCCTACGAACATTACAATTATCACCGTACACTATCGATATCATACACTCCCAAGTTGAATCGACAGAAGAAACTCTACAATGGATAACTTGTTCAGAAGATCCGACAACCAAAACAGTAACATCGAACGGATTCCAACAAACCCAAATCCTCCCCAAAGAGGAAAAGTTATAATTGCACTCCACCTTCCAAGACCGGTCAATGGTCTTAAGAATAACATCTTTATTTTTCTCCAGAACTTTCGTTTCCACTAAACCACACAAAGACAATTTCTCATCTTTAATCAAATTGCGAACCTCTCTTTGCTTCAAAGGGTCATTAAGACCCCTGATATTCCAGCACCCAAAAATCATAATTAATATACAAAGATAAGAAGAAACCCCCACAAATCTATCTCCACTTACCCCCCTTAGGGGAGGAGTGCTTCTTATTCTTCTTACCCTTACTACTGGAACCTTTCTTCTTCTTTTTCTTTTCCAGAGAATCCTTAACTTTTGAAGCCAAAGCATTACGAGGAGGGCTAGAATCACTACCATCCTCACCATGACCAGTCTCATCATTACCACAAATAGCCCCCCCATCATCACAAAGAGCATCCCTCTCATCAACATAACCATTAGCCCCCTCCTTACAAAGAACAGCCCCTGCATCACAAACAGTGTCCAAAATTGCTAAAGGAGTGCCCTTTTCCATTACTTCCAAATTCAGAGAATGATCATTGCCCTCCATTGGTACTAAATTAAGATGATTATCAACATTTTCCACAAGCGGAACACTAGCACTATTCCCCATAGTAGATAATTCTCCACCCTTGTTCTTTTTTTTAACCTCAACCCAAACCGGTCGTTTAGGCCCCAACGAGTCTTCGTGCCTCTTCTTCATATCATGAACATCAACCCCTCCATTTCCGGTAACCATATTCACATTGTCACCCAAATCTTGAACGCTTTGTTTACATATACCCGGCGCATGCCCAAACACCTTACAAATATTACACCTAGAAGGAAGCCACTCATAAACAGCATAGATAGTTTTCCACTCCCCATTAGCACATTGAATATCAAACTCATTAATGACATCCTTCGAAGCATCAATCTCAACACACACACGAGCATAGCTAAGACGTTTCCTAGCTAATGTAATGTGATCGGCATGCAATGGAATGCCCAAAGCACTAACTACAAAACTCAGGCCCTTAGAAGTCCAATATTCAAAAGGAAGATTGTAAAGTTTAACCCATACAGGAATATTGCGTAACTCATCTTTAGACAAGGATAAACTAGGCTGCCACCGTTTAAGAACAAGCAATTTATTCACTATATGCCATGGACCTTTTTCAAGAACTTCACAAGCATGGTCAAGACTATCAAACTTGAAAATAAAGAACCCTTGTTCTGAAGATAAAACTTCTTTAAGGCCAAACCTACCCCAAATTTTATGAACTACTGAATTCACTACGGGGAAAGGAATTCTCTTATCCACAAAGTACCCTATCAAGGAAGTTCTCCATTCTTCACTTCCCTCAATAGCTACCTCAACCGGAGGGCTAACTTTAATTCTTCCATTTTCTTCAGTTGGTTTAAAATATTGTAAGGATTCAAAGGTAGAAGATCGTACCTCACAAGCAATAGGAGAAGAATTCTGGACAGCCTTCGCATAAGATGGTTTCAGCCCTTGATCATGCATGGAAGGTGTTGAAAATGGTCCAAGATCAGCCCCTCCTTGTCCAAAGTTACCAAGACCCGAAATTGAACCCAAAGCACTCGATTTCGGCCCAATTACGCCCACATCAGACCCAAAATGCAAGTTACCAAGCTTTTCCTTTCTATGATCATCTCTTGCAAGCCCAACTCCACCATAATTCGAAGGTGATTTAATAACATTAACGGGTTTGGGCGGACAGGGTGGATGGGTCTCCTATGTTTCAGTTATGTAAGAAGCTAAAAAGATTGAAAGTAGAGCTTAAGAAACTTAATAGGAAGTGTTATTCTGACTTGTCTTCTAGGGTACAGCAAGCTAAACACGATTTGGAGTCTGTGCAATGGGATATTCAGAGGCAGCCTACGAACGCTTCTTTACATGAGGAGGAGTCTCGGTTGGTGAAGCTTTATGGTGACTTGAGTAGAGATGAGGAGAGTTTTTTGAGACAAAAGTCCCGAGTTCAGTGGATTAATTTGGGAGATAGGAATTCTAAGTTCTTTTTTCGATCCATGAGACAAAGATGTAGTAGGAGTAAGGTATTATCTCTTACCGATGAGCATGGTAATCGTGTGGAGGAGCCTAGTGAAGTTAAATCAACGGTGGTGAACTTCTTTGAGACACTCCTGAGACAGCCTGCTGGATGCCCTAGGATTGACCTTGATTTAGTGAGGCGGGCTCTCCCGAAGCGTATTTCTGGTGATCAGTGTGCTACCTTGGGTAGAGAGGTTAGTGATGTTGAAATTAAGGCAGTTTTGTTCTCTTTAAAAGATAATAAAGCTCCTGGTCCGGATGGGTATAATGCTACTTTCTTCAAGAAAGCTTGGTCTGTTGTTGGTGATGATTTTCTTCGTGCTATTCGTTCATTTTTTAGCTCCGGGAGATTGCTCAAGCAAGTGAATGCTACTGTGGTTGCTCTTATTCCTAAGGTTCCTAATCCTTCTACGGTTGGGGATTTTAGGCCTATTTCGTGTTGTAACACTATCTACAAATGCATTGCCAAAATTATTGCGAATCGTGTTCAGATGGTACTGCCTGATGTTGTTAGTCCTTTTCAGTCGGCCTTCGTTGCTGGTAGGAGGATTAGTGATAATATATTACTGTCGCAGGAATTGTTAAGGAACTATCATCGTGATGGGGGTCATCCTAGGTGTGCGCTGAAGGTAGATTTAATGAAAGCCTATGATTCTGTGCGGTGGGATTTCTTAGTGTCTATTTTACAGATTTTAGGCTTCCCAGAGCAGATGATAGCTTGGATTTCTGAGTGCATTTCCACTCCCCGTTTCTCTATTTCTGTCAATGGCGAGTTGAATGGTTTCTTTACTAGTAGCCGAGGTTTGAGGCAGGGGGATCCTATGTCCCCTTATTTATTTGTGCTGGCTATGGAGGTTTTCTCGGGGTTGATGCGTATTATGGAGAAGGAGAGTCAGTTTGCGTACCATTGGCGGTGTGGGAAGATTGGTATTTCGCATTTATGCTTTGCGGATGATCTTATGGTTTTCTGTAGGGCAGAGAGGGAGTCAGTTGCTGCGGTTAATGGTGTCCTTGGTCAGTTCCAAGCTCTTTCTGGGTTGATTCCTAATCCTAGCAAGAGCAATCTTTTTGTGGCTGGTGTGTCTTCTGAGACTAAGCAAGAGTTACTTGGGATTCTTGGTTTTCAGGAAGGGGTATTACCTGTCAGATATCTTGGGGTTCCTCTGATTTCTACTAAGCTTACGGCAGTGGATTGTAGGGTTCTTGTCGACAGGATTGTAGCGAGAGTTAAGAGTTGGACTTGTAGGGTTCTTTCTTTTGCAGGGAGGCTTCAGCTCATTCAATCTGTATTGTTCTCTATTCAGGTGTATTGGTCCTCCATTTTTATCTTGCCTAAGTCAGTGGTGATTAAGGTTGAAACTACTTTGCGTAGTTTTCTTTGGAAGGGTTCAGATTTAGGTAAAGGTGGGGCAAAGGTTGCATGGTCTTCGGTGTGTTTACCAAAGGAAGAGGGTGGTCTCGGTATTAAGAGCGTTGAGTGTTGGAATAAAGCTGCCATAAGTAAGCATTTGTGGGCTGTCTGTAGCAATTTGAGGTCTTCTGTCTGGGTCTCGTGGGTTAGATCTACTCTGCTTAAGGGAAAGAATGTGTGGGAGGTTAGGTGCCCTGGGGATTGCTCGTGGAGTTGGAGGAAAATTCTAGGCCTTCGGTGTCTTGTACGGCGGTTGATGCAGTTTCGGGTGGGTAATGGGGAGGATATTTCTCTTTGGTTTGATTATTGGCATCCGTTGGGTCCTTTGGTGGAGGTGTTTGGGCGACGGATTATTTATGATTCTGGTTTTGGTCTTCATGCTAGGGTGGCCGATGTTGTTCGGGGGAGGGATTGGGCTTGGCCTCGTTCCCTGACCGGGAATTGGATGGACATTATCAGTGGTATCCCTGCTTCCTTCAGGCCTAATAACTCTCAAGCTGATACTTTGTGTTGGGTTGAGGACTCTCGGGGGGCTTTCTCTATTCGTAATGCTTGGGAGGCTCTTCGGTCCCGGCAGCTAGCGGTGGATTGGTTTAGATCCGTTTGGCATTCTAAATCAATTCCTAGACATGCTTTCATCTTCTGGTTGGCCATTAGGGGTGCTCTTTCTACTCAGGATAAGCTTCTTATTTATGGCTTGATTCCGACTATTCGTTGTGTGTTTTGTGGAGGGAGTTGTGAGGATGTCCCTCATCTCTTCTTTGATTGTTCTTATTCTTGCGAGGTTTGGTTTGCTCTTTTAAGGAAGTGCAGATTACCTCTGCGTGCTCGGAGCTGGGAGGATACTATTCTTTGGTCTTGCCATTTCCGCGGTCGGCAACTTCGTGGGTGGGTGGTGCGTATTATGCTTGCGGCTGCTGTATATGCTATTTGGCGTGAGCGGAATGCTAGGATGCATGGCGAGTTACCTAAACCTGTTACCATGGTTGTTCGTTCTATTGTCAGAGATGTTTGTATGCGGCTTAATTCCTTATCTGGTGTGATGCCTTCTCCTACTAATAGGTGGCTCCACCAGTCTTGGGGTTTATCTGATTCTATTTTTTTGTAATTCGCTTGTTCTGCCTTTTATGGGGTTTGGTGGGTTCTTTTGGTTGTACCCTATGACAGGGTTTGTGCTTAGCTTTTATTGCTTTGCTGTTTTTTGAGTTTCGGTTGGTAGGGGGCCTGTCCCTTGTCTGACCATTGTGATCTTCTCGCTGGGGTATGCCCCTTTGCTTTTTGTTTTGTCTCTTTGGTTAATATACTTACATTATCCAAAAAAAAGATTTAATAACATTAATCCTTGGCCCATCTAATTTTGTGGAATCAGTCCCATTAGCTCCAATACCCGAAATTGAGCCCAAAGCACCAAAGTTTGACTCTATTACCCCCATTCCTTGATGACTAGTATTATTTAGTGAAGGAAAGTCATCACCAACCACCTTCCTTTGACAATTTTGGCTATTAAGGTCAATACTAGCCACCTTATTTTGAAAAGCTTGTCCATGAGAATCATTCATCATTTGAATTAATTGCCCATTGCACATGATCTCATTCAACAAGTCTTCACTCTTTTCATTAATGTCAACCATAGCTTTCTTCTTGTCCAATCCCGAAATTGTTGAGAGACAACCAGCCTTCACATGGTTTTCACCCAAAACCAGATTTCTACCTTCACCCAAAACCAGATTTTCATCTTCTTCATCATGCAACACCCCATGAAGAACATCATCATGCTTGGATTCAATCCCATTTACACAACCAACAGCTCCATGCCTATCATGTGTTGTTTTATTTGATTGCAATCCCGAAACAGTAGCAAAACAACCATCCTTTGAGCAATTCTCACCCAAATTCGGACTTCTTCCTTCTACAGCACCAATACCATGAGGCAAATTCGAAGGAACAAGTTTTGTAGACACGCAACACCCGGAAACATCCTTAATATCACCATCTATCAGCCCCAAAATAGAATGAGTTGTTGAAGACAAGTTGGATCCCGAATTTGCCTCCTTACGTTGAATCTCCATATTCTGATCAAAACCGTGATCCTTCTTGTTTTCAAGCAGTCCCGAGGCATATATTCCATTTGAGATCAGAGAAGAAACATGGTCTCCATCCTTCTTCACACCACCAGCAGTAGAAATTCGGGTTTGATCTACCAAAACCCTACCTTTCTTCATTCCAATGGACATTAAAGAAGAAACATGGTATTCACCATTCTTCACACCACCAGCAGCTAATGAATCACCAACCATGACACCAACCAACACACCAAGAAGAAGATAGCAGTCACAAACCAACAATAAGAAAAAAAACACAACACAAACTCACAACAAACAAAGCACCATTGGAATGAAACCAGCAAACTTAAATCTAAAGAAGAATGAAAATTGAGCTTGTAATCATCAAAAGAAATCAATAATGATCACAAAGAGAGAATAGAAAAAAATCAAGAAGAACACTCAAAAATATTCTAGAGAGAAGGCAGAGCATTTTCTCTCTCTAAGGATAGTTGTCTTGCCTTTTTCGATTTTTGTTCAAAAAAAGGCAAAAAAAAAGGCAAGAGTGAAACACGAGTGGAGTGGTATCTTGAGTACAAACACGTGAGGATTGTGAGGATTTTCTTTCTAAGTCTTTCATTGCAGCTTTCTATAATGTCGAACCAAAGTGATTCAGCAACTAGAGAAGAGAACATGTCCATTGTTCTGAAGGCCATGCAGCAGCAATTCGAGCGAATGAACGTGGTTTTTGGGGATATAAGAGATAGGATGGATCAACAAGATGAGGTTATAGCTCGTATACAAAGGGGACAGCCTTTGAACTTGGGTAGACAAAATAGGCGTGGCGTTTTCGGAGATGTATCTGAGAGAGAACGTGAGCTTAGAAGTGAGGATGATGATGATTTCGAATCTAAAGTTGAAATGGGTATAAATAGGCCTAGAGGAGGTAGGCATGAAGGAGTACTGAGAAGAGGATTTCGGGGTCAAAAGGGGGTAGTTAGGAATCTTGAAGATAATAACTTGGGTAGTATCAAAATGAAGATTCCGTCGTTTCAAGGGAAAAATAATCCGGAGGTTTATCTCGAATGGGAAAAGAAGGTGGAGCTAGTGTTCGATTGCCACAATTATTCTGAGAATATGAAGGTAAAACTTGCTGCCATTGAATTTTCTGAATACGCTATTGTCTGGTGGGATCAATTTGTGATGAACAGGAGGAGAAATAGGGAGCGTCCAATAGAGACGTGGGAGGAGATGAAAGTAGTGATGAGGAAGCGATTCGTCCCGAGCTACTACTACCGAGAGCTATACAGCAAGTTGCAAAGTCTTCGACAAGGCAACCGAAGTGTGGAGGAATATTATAAGGAGATGGAGGTCGTTATGATTCCAGCAAATGTAGAGGAGGATCGAGAAGCTACAATGTCTAGGTTCTTGGCAGGTTTGAATCGTGAAATTATCAATGTGGTGGAATTGCAACATTATGTGGAGTTGGAGGACATGGTTCACATGGCAATAAAAATAGAGAACCAGCACAAAAGAAGGGGTAATACACGTCCAAGCCAAAATTCTAGTTCATCAGCTTGGAGACCAAATCATTGGAAGAAAGATGAGAAGCAACCAATGATAAAGGATGTCCCTCATCTCTTTTTTGATTGTTCTTATTCTTGCGAGGTTTGGTTTGCTCTTTTAAGGAAGTGCAGATTACCTCTGCGTGCTCGGAGCTGGGAGGATACTATTCTTTGGTCTTGCCATTTTCGCTGTCGGCAACTTCGTGGGTGGGTGGTGCGTATTATGCTTGCGGCTGCTGTCTATGCTATTTGGCGTGAGCGGAATGCTAGGATGCATGGCGAGTTACCTAAACCTGTTACCATGGTTGTTCGTTCCATTGTCAGAGATGTTTGTATGCGTCTTAATTCCTTATCTGGTGTGATGCCTTCTCCTACTAATAGGTGGCTCCACCAGTCTTGGGGTTTATCTGATTCTATTTTTTTGTAATTCGCTTGTTTTGCCTTTTATGGGGTCTGGTGGATTCTTTTGGTTGTACCTATGACAGGGTTTGTGCTTAGCTTTTATTGCTTTGCTGTTTTTTGAGTTTCGGTTGGTAGGGGGCCTGTCCCTTGTTTGACCTTGTGATCTTCTCGCTGGGGTATGCCCCTTTGCTTTTGTTTTGTCTCTTTGGTTAATATACTTACATTATCCAAAAAAAAAAAAAGCCTAAGGCCGAGCAAAAGCCAGAAGCAACAAACATTGGAAATCATGGTAAATCCGATTCTTCCGGCTATTCGTTGTGTGTTTTGTGGAGGGAGTTGTGAGGATGTCCCTCATCAAATTTTTGAGTGTTCTTATTCTTGCGAGGTTTGGTTTGCTCTTTTAAGGAGGTGCAGATTACCTCTGCGTGCTCGGAGTTGGGAGGATACTATTCTTTGGTCTTGCCATTTCCGCGGTCGGCAACTTCGTGGGTAGGTGGTGCGTATTATGCTTGCGGCTGCTGTCTATGCTATTTGGCGTGAGCGGAATGCTAGGATGCATGGCGAGTTACCTAAACCTGTTACCATGGTTGTTCGTTCCATTGTCAGAGATGTTTGTATGCGTCTTAATTCCTTATCTGGTGTGATGCCTTCTCCTACTAATAGGTGGCTCCACCAGTCTTGGGGTTTATCTGATTCTATTTTTTTGTAATTCGCTTGTTTTGCCTTTTGTAGGGTTTGGTGGGTTCTTTTGGCTGTACCCTATGATAGGGTTTGTGCTTAGCTTTTATTGCTTTGCTGTTTTTTGAGTTTCGGTTGGTAGGGGGCCTGTCCCTTGTCTGACCTTGTGATCTTCTCGCTGGGGTATGCCCATTTGCTTTTGTTTTGTCTCTTTGGTTAATATACTTACATTATCCAAAAAAAATCCGATTCTTCCACTTCTAGGAATCGTGATATTATTAAGTCAGGGATCACATAGCTAGCCAATGTCCGAACAAAAGAGTTATGGTGATACGAGATAATGGAGAGGCTAAATCAAAAGATGACGAAGAAGACCCCGACTCTATGCCACCATTGGAGGATGCTGATAATGAAGAATACGCTGTCCAAGGAGAGATGTTGGGGCAAGGCGAGCGCTAAGTGTCCACGTCAAAAAAGAAGAAGAAGTACAATGAGAAAACATTTTCCAAACTAGGTGCCATATTAATAACAAGGTATGTAGTATGATAATAGATGGTGGTAGTTGTACTAATGTTGCTAGCATTCTTACGGTGGAAAGGTTAGGCTTGCCAATAATTAAACACCTCTGACCTTACAAGTTACAATGGCTAAACGATAGTGGTGAGGTAAAGGTGAACAAACCCTGTCATAGGTACAACCAAAAGAATCCACCAGACCCCATAAAAGGCAAAACAAGCGAATTACAAAAAAATAGAATCAGATAAACCCCAAGACTGGTGGAGCCACCTATTAGTAGGAGAAGGCATCACACCAGATAAGGAATTAAGACGCATACAAACATCTCTGACAATGGAACGAACAACCATGGTAACAGGTTTAGGTAACTCGCCATGCATCCTAGCATTCCGCTCACGCCAAATAGCATAGACAGCAGCCGCAAGCATAATACGCACCACCCACCCACGAAGTTGCCGACCGCGGAAATGGCAAGACCAAAGAATAGTATCCTCCCAGCTCCGAGCACGCAGAGGTAATCTGCACTTCCTTAAAAGAGCAAACCAAACCTCGCAAGAATAAGAACAATAAAAAAAGAGATGAGGGACATCCTCACAACTCCCTCCACAAAACACACAACGAATAGCCGGAATCAAGCCATAAATAAGAAGCTTATCCTGAGTAGAAAGAGCACCCCTAATGGCCAACCAGAAGATGAAAGCATGTCTAGGAATTGATTTAGAATGCCAAACGGACCTAAACCAATCCACCGCTGGTTGCCGGGACCGAAGAGCCTCCCAAGCATTACGAATAGAGAAAGCCCCCCGAGAGTCCTCAACCCAACACAAAGTATCAGCTTGAGAGTTATTAGGCCTGAAGGAAGCAGGGATACCACTGATAATGTCCATCCAATTCCCGGTCAGGGAACGAGGCCAAGCCCAATCCATTCCCTGAACAACATCCGCCACCCTAGCATGAAGACCAAGACCAGAATCATAAATAATCCGTCGCCCAAACACCTCCACCAAAGGACCCAACGGATGCCAATAATCAAACCAAAGAGAAATATCCTCCCCATTACCCACCCGAAACTGCATCAACCGCCGAACAAGACACCGAAGGCCTAGAATTTTCCTCCAACTCCACGAGCAATCCCCAGGGCACCTAACCTCCCACACATTCTTTCCCTTAAGCAGAGTAGATCTAACCCACGAGACCCAGACAGAAGACCTCAAATTGCTACAGACAGCCCACAAATGCTTACTTATGGCAGTTTTATTCCAACACTCAACGCTCTTAATACCGAGACCACCCTCTTCCTTTGGTAAACACACCGAAGACCATGCAACCTTGGCCCCACCTTTACCGAAATCTGAACCCTTCCAAAGAAAACTACGCAAAGTAGTTTCAACCTTAATCACCACTGACTTAGGCAAGATAAAAATGGAGGACCAATACACCTGAATAGAGAACAATACAGATTGAATGAGCTGAAGCCTCCCTGCGAAAGAAAGAACCCTACTAGTCCAACTCTTAACTCTCGCTACAATCCTGTCGACAAGAACCCTACAATCCACTGCCGTAAGCTTAGTAAAAATCAGAGGAACCCCAAGATATCTGACAGGTAATACCCCTTCCTGAAAACCAAGAATCCCAAGTAACTCTTGCTTAGTCTCAGAAGACACACCAGCCATAAAAAGATTGCTCTTGTTAGGATTAGGAATCAACCCAGAAAGAGCTTGGAACTGACCAAGGACAACATTAACTGCAGCAACTGACTCCCTCTCTGCCCAAGGCTATTCATTGTGTGTTTTGTGGAGGGAGTTGTGAGGATGTCCCTCATTTCTTTTTTGATTGTTCTTATTCTTGTGAGGTTTGGTTTGCTCTTTTAAGGAAGTGCAGATTATCTCTTCGTGCTCGGAGCTGGGAGGCTACTATTCTTTGGTCTTGCCATTTCCGCGGTCGGCATCTTCGTGGATGGGTGGTGCGTATTATGCTTGCGGCTGCTGTCTATGCTATTTGGCGCGAGCGGAATGCTAGGATGCATGGCGAGTTACCTAAACCTGTTTCCATGGTTGTTCGTTCCATTGTTAAAGATGTTTGTATGCGTCTTAATTCCTTATCTGGTGTGGTGCCTTCTCCTACTAATAGGTGGCTCCACCAGTCTTGGGGTTTATCTGATTCTATTTTTTGTAATTCGTTTGTTTTGCCTTTTAGGGGGTTTGTCCCTTTTGCTGTCGGTTTGATGGTTTCTTTTAGCTGCACCCTATGACAGGGTTTGTGCTTAGCTTTTATTGCTTTGCTGTTTTTTGAGTTTCGGTTGGTAGGGGGCCTGTCCCTTGTCTGACCTTGTGATCTTCTCGCTGGGGTATGCCCCTTTGCTTTTGTTTTGTCTCTTTGGTTAATATACTTACATTATCCAAAAAAAAGGGAAATACCAATCTTCCCACACCGCCAATGGTATGCAAACTGACCCTCCTGCTCCATAATATGCATCAACCCCGAGAAGACCTCCATAGCCAGCACAAATAAATAAGGGGACATAGGATCCTCCTGCCTCAAACCTCGGCCACTAGCAAAGAAACCATTCAACTCGCCATTGATAGAAATCGAGAAACGGGGAGTGGAAATGCACTCAGAAATCCAAGTTATCATCTGCTCTGGGAAGCCTAAAATCTGTAAAATAGCCACTAAGAAATCCCACCGCACAGAATCATAAGCTTTCATTAAATCTACCTTCAGCGCATACCTAGGATGACCCCCATCACGATGATAGTTCCTTAACAATTCCTGCGACAGTAATATATTATCACTAATCCTCCTACCAGCAACGAAGGCCGACTGAAAAGGACTAACAACATCAGGCAGCACCATCTGAACACGATTCGCAATAATTTTGGCAATGCATTTGTAGATAGTGTTACAACACGAAATAGGCCTAAAATCCCCAACCTTAGAAGGATTAGGAACCTTTGGAATAAGAGCAACCACAGTAGCATTCACTTGCTTGAGCAATCTCCCGGAGCTAAAAAACGAATGAATAGCACGAAGAAAATCATCACCAACAACAGACCAAGCTTTCTTGAAGAAAGTAGCATTATACCCATCCGGACCAGGAGCTTTATTATCTTTTAAAGAGAACAAAACCGCCTTAATTTCAACATCACTAACCTCTCTACCCAAGGTAGCACACTGATCACCAGAAATACGCTTCGGGAGAGCCCGCCTCACTAAATCAAGGTCAATCCTAGGGCATCCAGCAGGCTGTCTCAGAAGTGTCTCAAAAAAGTTCACCACCAATGATTTAACTTCACTAGGCTCCTCCACACGACTACCATGCTCATCGGTAAGAGATAATACCTTACTCCTACTATATCTTTGTCTCATCGATCGAAAAAAGAACTTAGAATTCCTATCTCCCAAATTAATCCACTGAACCCGGGACTTTTGTCTCAAAAAACTCTCTTCATCTCTACTCAAATCACCATAAAGCTTCACCAACCGAGACTCCTCCCCATGTAAAGAAATGTTCGTAGGCTGCCTCTGAATATCCCATTGCACAGACTCTAAATCATGCTTAGCTTGCTGCACCCTAGAAGACAAGTCAGAATAACACTCTCTATTAAGTTTCTTAAGCTCCACTTTCAATCTTTTTAGCTTCTTACATAGCTGAAACATAGGAGACCCATCCACCCTGTCCGCCCAAACTCGATCCACCAAGGATAAAAATTCTGGATGATCCGCCCAGAAATCAAAAAACTTAAAAGGCACCCGTCGCCGAGGGAGATCCACAATCTTAACAATCATAGGAGAGTGATCAGAAACACTGGAAGGAAGAAAATGCGCCTCAGAACCTCGAAATGAAATATCCCACTTCAAATTGACCAAAGCTCGATCTAACTTTCGAAGAATAGGATCAACCGTACGATGATTAGACCATGTATAGAAGCACCCATTAAATCGCAGATCATCCAACCCAGACTCAGCTAAACAATTAGAAAAGTCGTCTTTCCAATGTGGCCAAGAATTGGATCCTCCAACACTCTCAACCGAAGACTTAATAGCATTAAAGTCACCCATCACAATCCAAGCACTATTCTCCCATTCCACTCCGCGCGCCACTAAATCAGCCCACAACGCCTCCCTACGAACATTACAATTATCACCGTACACTATCGATATCATAGACTCCCAAGTAGAATCAACAGAAGAAACTCTACAATGGATAACTTGTTCAGAAGATCCGACAACCAAAACAGTAACATCGAACGGATTCCAACAAACCCAAATCCTCCCCTAAGAGGAAAAATTATAATTGCACTCCACCTTCCAAGACCGGTCAATGGTCTTAAGAATAACATCTTTATTTTTCTCCAGAACTTTCGTTTCCACTAAACCACACAAAGACAATTTCTCATCTTTAATCAAATTGCGAACCTCTCTTTGCTTCAAAGGGTCATTAAGACCCCTAATATTTCAGCACCCAAAAATCATAATAAATATACAAAGATAAGAAGAAACCTCCACAAATCTATCTCCACTTACCCCCCTTAGGGGAGGAGTGCTTCTTATTCTTCTTACCCTTACTACTAGAACCTTTCTTCTTCTTTTTCTTTTCCAGAGAATCCTTAACTTTTGAAGCCAAAGCATTACGAGGAGGGCTAGAATCACTACCATCCTCACCATGACCAGCCTCATCATTACCACAAATAGTACCCCCATCACCACAAAGAGCATCCCTGTCATCAACATAACCATTAGCCCCATCCTTACAAAGAACAGCCCCTGCATTACAAACAGTGTCCAAAATTGCTAAAGGAGTACCCTCTTCCATTACTTCCAAATTCAGAGTATGGTCATTGCCCTCCATTGGTACTAAATTAAGATGATTATCAACATTTTCCACAAGCGGAACACTAGCACTATTCCCCATAGTAGATAATTCTCCACCCTTGTTCTTTTTTTTAACCTCAACCCAAACCGGTCGTTTAGGCCCCAACGAGTCTTCGTGCCTCTTCTTCATATCATGAACATCAACCCCTCCATTTCCGGTAACCATATTCACATTATCACCCAAGTCTTGAACGCTTTGTTTACATATACCCGGCGCATGCCCAAACACCTTACAAATATTACACCTAGAAGGAAGCCACTCATAAACAGCATAAATAGTTTTCCACTCCCCATTAGCACATTGAATATCAAACTCATTAATGACATCCTTCGAAGCATCAATCTCAACACACACACGAGCAAAGCTAAGACGTTTCCTAGCTAATGTAATGTGATCGGCATGCAATGGAATGCCCAAAGCACTAACTACAAAACTCAGGCCCTTAGAAGTCCAATATTCAAACGGAAGATTGTAAAGTTTAACCCATACAGGAATATTGCGTAACTCATCTTTAGATAAGGATAAACTAGGCTGCCACCGTTTAAGAACAATCAATTTATTCACTATATGCCATGGACCTTTTTCAAGAACTTCACAAGCATGGTCAAGACTATCAAACTTGAAAATAAAGAACCCTTGTTCCGAAGATAAAACTTCTTTAAGGCCAAACCTACCCCAAATTTTATGAACTACTGAATTCACTACGGGGAAAGGAATTCTCTTATCCACAAAGTACCCTATCAAGGAAGTTCTCCATTCTTCACTTCCCTCAATAGCTACCTCAACCGGAGGGCTAACTTTAATTCTTCCATTTTCTTCAGTTGGTTTAAAATATTGTAAGGATTCAAAGGTAGAAGATCGTACCTCACAAGCAATAGGAGAAGAATTCTGGACAGCCTTAGCATAAGATGGTTTCAGCCCTTGATCATGCATGGAAGAAGGTGTTGAAAATGGTCCAAGATCAGCCCCTCCTTGTCCAAAGCTACCAAGACCCGAAATTGAACCCAAAGCACTCGATTTCGGCCCAATTACGCCCACATCAGACCCAAAATGCAAGTTACCAAGCTTTTCCTTTCTATGATCATCTCTTGCAAGCCCAAATCAACCATAATTCGAAGGTGACTCAATAACATTAATCCTTGGCCCATCTAATTTTGTGGAATCAGTCCCATTAGCTGCAATACCCGAAATTGAGCCCAAAGCACCAAAGTTTGACTCTATTACCCCCATTCCTTGCTGACTAGTATTATTTAGTGAAGGAAAGTCATCACCAACCACCTTCCTTTGACAATTTTGGCTATTAAGGTCAATACTAGCCACCTTATTTTGAAAAACTTGTCCATGAGAATCATTCATCATTTGAATTAATTGCCCATTGCACATGATCTCATTCAACAAGTCTTCACTCTTTTCATCAATGTCAACCATAGCTTTCTTCTTGTCCAATCCCGAAATTGTTGAGAGACAACCAGCCTTCACATGGTTTTCACCCAAAACCAGATTTCTACCTTCACCCAAAACCAGATTTTCATTTTCCTCATCATGCAACACCCCATGAAGAACATCATCATGCTTGGATTCAATCCCATTTACACAACCAACAGCTCCATGCCTATCATGTGTTGTTTTATTTGATTGCAATCCCGAAACAGTAGCAAAACAACCATCCTTTGAGCAATTCTCACCCAAATTCGGACTTCTTCCTTCTACAGCACCAATACCATGAGGCAAATTCGAAGGAACAAGTTTTGTAGACACACAACACCCGGAAACATCCTTAATATCACCATCTTTCATCCCCAAAATAGAATGAGGATGTCCCTCATCTCTTTTTTGATTGTTCTTATTCTTGCGAGGTTTGGTTTGCTCTTTTAAGGAATTGCAGATTACCTCTGCGTGCTCGGAGCTGGGAGGATACTATTCTTTGGTGTTGCCATTTCCGCGGTCGGCAACTTCGTGGGTGGGTGGTGCGTATTATGCTTGCGGCTGCTGTCTATGCTATTTGGCGTGAGCGGAATGCTAGGATGCATGGCGAGTTACCTAAACCTGTTACCATGGTTGTTCATTCCATTGTCAGAGATGTTTGTATGCGTCTTAATTCCTTATTTGATGTGATGCCTTCTCCTACTAATAGGTGGCTCCACCAGTCTTGGGGTTTATCTGATTCTATTTTTTTGTAATTCGCTTGTTTTGCCTTTTATGGGGTCTGGTGGATTCTTTTGGTTGTACCTATGACAGGGTTTGTGCTTAGCTTTTATTGCTTTGCTGTTTTTTGAGTTTCGGTTGGTAGGGGGCCTGTCCCTTGTCTGACCTTGTGATCTTCTCGCTGGGGTATGCCCCTTTGCTTTTGTTTTGTCTCTTTGGTTAATATACTTACATTATCAAAAAAAAAAAAGACAAGTTGGATCCCGAATTTGCCTCCTTATGTTGAATCTCCATATTCTGATCAAAACCGTGATCCTTCTTGTTTTCAAGCAGTCCCGGGGCATATATTCCATTTGAGATCAGAGAAGAAACATGGTCTCCATCCTTCTTCACACCACCAGCAGTAGAAATTCGGGTTTGATCTACCAAAACCCTACCTTTCTTCATTCCAATGGACATTAAAGAAGAAACATGGTATTCACCCTTCTTCACACCACCAGCAGCTAATGAATCACCAACCATGACACCAACCAACACACCAAGAAGAAGATAGCAGTCACAAAGCACCAATAAGAAACAAACACAACACAAACTATTCTTTGGTCTTGCCATTTCCGCGGTCGGCAACTTCTTGGGTGGGTGGTGCGTATTATGCTTGCGGCTGCTGTCTATGCTATTTGGCGTGAGCGGAATGCTAGGATGCATGGCGAGTTACCTAAACCTGTTACCATGGTTGTTCGTTCCATTGTCAGAGATGTTTGTATGCGTCTTAATTCCTTATCTGGTGTGATGCTTTCTCCTACTAATAGGTGGCTCCACCAGTCTTGGGGTTTATCTGATTCTATTTTTTTGTAATTCGCTTGTTTTGCCTTTTATGGGGTTTGGTAGGTTCTTTTGGCTGTACCCTATGACAGAGTTTGTGCTTAACTTTTATTGCTTTGCTGTTTTTTGAGTTTCGGTTGGTAGGGGGCCTGTCCGTTGTCTGACCTTGTGATCTTCTCGCTGGGGTATGCCCCTTTGCTTTTGTTTTGTCTCTTTGGTTAATATACTTACATTATCCAAAAAAAACTCACAACAAACAAAGCACCATTGGAATGAACCAGCAAACTTAAATCTAAAGAAGAATGAAAATTGAGCTTGTAATCATCAAAAGAAATCAATAATTATCACAAAGAGAGAATAGAAAAAAATCAAGAAGAACACTCAAAAATATTCTAGAGAGAAGGCAGAGCATTTTCTCTCTCTAAACATTTGACCCGAAATAGTTGACAGTGCTAGTGTTCCGCTTCCAAAATCAGCATCTTCCACATACAATTCTTTAATATAGTCAAAACCAAACAATCTAGCATCCAAAGTAGAAAGTAAAACGTACCTTCTAGACAGAGCATCAGCGACTACGTTTTCCTTACCTTTTTTGTACTTGATCACATATGGAAATGTTTCTATGAACTCCACCCACTTGGTATGCTGCTTATTTAGCTTGTGCTGCCCCTTTAAATGCTTCAAGGACTCATGATCCGTGTGAATCACAAATTCTTTCGGCCAAAGGTAGTGTTGCCAAGTTTCTAATGCCCTAACCAAAGCATACATCTCCTTATCATAGGTAGGATAATTCAAGGCTACTCCACTTATTTTCTCACTAAAAAATGCAATGGGACGTCCTTCTTGCATTAGAACAGCTCCAATACCTATTCCTGAAGCATCATACTCAATCTCAAAAGCTTTAGCAAAGTCGGGCAAAGCAAGCAAAGGTGCATTAGTTAATTTTTCTTTAATCAAGTTAAATGCTTTTTCTTGTTCATTACCCCACTTAAATCCCACATTGTTTTTAATAACTTCAGTAAAGGTGTAGCTACACTACTAAAGTCTTTCACAAACCTCCTATAAAAACTCGCTAACCTATGAAAACTTCTCACTTGTCCCACATTTGTAGGTTTCGGCCACTTCTTAATTGCCTTAACCTTTTCTTCATCAACCCCAATTCCTTTAGCACTAACAATAAAACCCAGAAATAAAAGCTTATCCGTGCAAAAGGTACACTTTTTAAAATTAGCAAACAACTTTTGTGTTCTTAAAACACCTAAAACATGTTTTAAATGTTCGACATGCTCATCCAAGTTTTTACTATAAATCAGAATGTCTTCAAAGTAAACAACCACAAATTTTCCAATAAAAGCACGCAAAACATGGTTCATTAATCTCATGAAAGTACTTGGTGCATTAGTTAACCCAAAAGGCATAACTACCACTCATATAACCCATATTTTGTTTTGAAAGTAGTTTTCCACTCATCACCTTCTTTCATCCTAATTTGATGATATCCACTTTTAAGATCAATTTTAGCGAAAACAATAGAATCATGCAATTCATCAAGGATATCATCTAATCTAGAAATAGAATGTCGATACTTTACAGTGATATTGTTAATGGCACGACAATCAACACACATCCTCCATGTTCCATCCTTCTTAGGCACAAGCAATACGGGAACCGCACAAGGACTCATACTCTCACGAACGTACCCCTTTTCCATGAGCTCACCAACCTGCCTTTGAAGTTCCTTTGTCTCCTCGGGATTACTTCTGTATGTAGGTCTGTTTGGAATTGGTGCTCCGGGTACAAAATCAATTTGGTGCTCAATCCCCCTTGTTGGTGGTAAAACAATAGGCATCTCTTCAGGAAACACTTCATCAAAGTCTTGCAAAAGTGAAACAACAACACTAGGCAAATGATACGAACCCCGCCAACTTGTGATGAAACCCGTAACAATGTTACTGCCTAGGACCGTTCTACTTTCAGGTTTAGGATGGAAAACCGCGACCCAACACCTATAGAGAAGGTGCGAATCTTGGTATTAGGAGGACGCCACAATCAAGGATGGCAAACTTGATTGATAAGTCAAGGTACGAATTGTCGACAGAATTGTAGCGAGAGTTAAGAGTTGGACTAGTAGGGTTCTTTCTTTTGCAGGGAGGCTTCAGCTCATTCAATCTGTATTGTTCTCTATTTAGGTGTATTGGTCCTCCATTTTTATCTTGCCTAAGTCAGTGGTGATTAAGGTTGAAACTACTTTGCGTAGTTTTCTTTGGAAGGGTTCAGATTTAGGTAAAGGTGGGGCAAAGGTTGCATGGTCTTCGGTGTGTTTACCAAAGGAAGAGGGTGGTCTCGGTATTAAGAGCGTTGAGTGTTGGAATAAAGCTGCCATATGTAAGCATTTGTGGGCTATCTGTAGCAATTTGAGGTCTTCTGTCTGGGTCTCGTGGGTTAGATCTACTCTGCTTAAGGGAAAGAATGTGTGGGAGGTTAGGTGCCCTGGGGATTGCTCGTGGAGTTGGAGGAAAATTCTAGGCCTTCGGTGTCTTGTGCGGCGGTTGATGCAGTTTCGGGTGGGTAATGGGGAGGATATTTCTCTTTGGTTTGATTATTGGCATCCGTTGGGTCCTTTGGTGGCGGTGTTTGGGCGACGGATTATTTATGATTCTGGTTTTGGTCTTCATGCTAGGGTGGCGGATGTTGTTCAGGGGAGGGATTGGGCTTGGCCTCGTTCCCTGACCGGGAATTGGATGGACATTATCAGTGGTATCCCTGCTTCCTTCAGGCCTAATAACTCTCAAGCTGATACTTTGTGTTGGGTTGAGGACTCTCGGGGGGCTTTCTCTATTCGTAATGCTTGGGAGGCTCTTCGGTCCCGGCAGCTAGCGGTGGATTGGTTTAGATCCGTTTGGCATTCTAAATCAATTCCTAGACATGCTTTCATCTTGTGGTTGGCCATTAGAGGTGCTCTTTCTACTCAGGATAAGCTTCTTGTTTATGGCTTGATTCCGGCTATTCGTTGTGTGTTTTGTGGAGGGAGTTGTGAGGATGTCCCTCATCTCTTTTTTGATTGTTCTTATTCTTGCGAGGTTTGGTTTGCTCTTTTAAGGAAGTGCAGATTACCTCTGCGTGCTCGGAGCTGGGAGGATACTATTCTTTGGTCTTGCCATTTCCGCGGTCGGCAACTTCGTGGGTGGGTGGTGCGTATTATGCTTGCGGCTGCTGTCTATGCTATTTGGCGTGAGCGAAATGCTAGGATGCATGGCGAGTTACCTAAACCTGTTACCATGGTTGTTCGTTCCATTGTCAGAGATGTTTGTATGCGGCTTAATTCCTTATCTGGTGTGATGCCTTCTCCTACTAATAGGTGGCTCCACCAGTCTTGGGGTTTATCTGATTCTATTTTTTTGTAATTCGCTTGTTTTGCCTTTTATGGGGTTTGGTGGGTTCTTTTGGCTGTACCCTATGACAGGTTTTGTGCTTAGCTTTTATTGCTTTGCTGTTTATTGAGTTTCGGTTGGTAGGGGGCCTGTCCCTTGTCTGACCTTGTGATCTTCTCGCTGGGGTATGCCCCTTTGCTTTTGTTTTGTCTCTTTGGTTAATATACTTACATTATCCAAAAAAAAGTCAAGGTACGAACGCCACAGAGTAATCTGATAAGTTCGTAGGTTCTTCAAAGAACCCAAGAGAGACTTAAACTCACATTTCTATATTGAAATTCATCTCTGCCTATTAAATGACTTACGTTTTTTGGATAATGTAAGTATATTAACCAAAGAGACAAAACAAAAGCAAAGGGGCATACCCCAGCGAGAAGATCACAAGGTCAGACAAGGGACAGACCCCCTACCAACCGAAACTCAAAAAACAGCAAAGTAATAAAAGCTAAGCACAAACCCTATCATAGGGTACAGCCAAAAGAACCCACCAAACCCCACAAAAGGCAAAACAAGCGAATTACAAAAAAATAGAATCAGATAAACCCCAAGACTGGTGGAGCCACCTATTAGTAGGAGAAGGCATCACACCAGATAAGGAATTAAGACGCATACAAACATCTCTGACAATGGAACGAACAACCATGGTAACAGGTTTAGGTAACTCACCATGCATCCTAGCATTCCTGATGAGAATAAGGGAGCTGCACCAAGGGATCCATTGCATGTTCCGATTGGGCCAATAACAAGGGCAAGGGCTAAGAGATTCAAAGAAGCACTCAATGGCCTAATTCAAGATACATGGGCTGATTCTGAATTATTAAAGCCCAAGATGAACCCACATGAAGACCAAGGCTTGATTAACATCATCAAGGCAATTGAGTGGGCTGAATAAGAGAAAGCTTGGCATAATTTCGGTTTGGGCTTGATTTCATAGTTGTTTGTTTTAGTTTGGGTCCATTTGTAAGGCAATTATGACCATTCTAGTTTTCTATTTGTAAGGCCTTAATGTCTATCTTGTTTTCTTTCCTTTGTTTTAGGGTTTCATTATATAAGGATATTGATGGATGTAAGAAAAGTAATTATTGATTTTGAATGAAATTTGAGAGAGGTTTTCTCTTTGTTCTTTGAGAACTCACTAGAACTTATCAGAATTCTCTGTGGCGTTCCTCCTTGACTTATCAATCGAGTATTTCATCCTTGATTGTGGCGTCCTCCTTTATACCAAGGTTCACATCTCGATATAGGTGTTGGGTCGCGGTTTCCATCCGAACCAGAGGTTAGAACGAATATTGGCTTCAATCTTGATACAATCGACGGGGTTCGTATCAATTCCGCTCACACCAAATAGCATAGACAGCAACCGCAAGCATAATACGCACCACTCACCCACGAAGTTGCCGACCGCGGAAATGGCAAGACCAAAGAATAGTATCCTCCCAACTCCGAGCACGCAGAGGTAATCTGCACATCCTTAAAAGAGCAAACCAAACCTCGCAAGAATAAGAACACTCAAAAAAGAGATGAGGGACATCCTCACAACTCCCTCCACAAAACACACAACGAATAGCCGGAATCAAGCCATAAACAAGAAGCTTATCCTGAGTAGAAAGAGCACCCCTAATGGCCAACCAGAAAATGAAAGCATGTCTAGGAATTGATTTAGAATGACAAACGGACCTAAACCAATCCACCGCTGGCTGCCGGGACCGAAGAGCCTCCCAAGCATTACGAATAGAGAAAGCCCCCCGAGAGTCCTCAACCCAACACAAAGTATCAGCTTGAGAGTTATTAGGCCTGAAGGAAGCAGGGATACCACTGATAATGTCCATCCAATTCCCGGTCAGGGAACGAGGCCAAGCCCAATCCCTCCCCTAAACAACATCCACCACCCTAGCATGAAGACCAAAACCAGAATCATAAATAATCCGTCGCCCAAACACCTCCACCAAAGGACCCAACGGATGCCAATAATCAAACCAAAGAGAAATATCCTCCCCATTACCCACCCGAAACTGCATCAACCGCCGCACAAGACACCGAAGGCCTAGAATTTTCCTCCAACTCCAAGAGCAATCCCCAGGGCACCTAATCTCCTACACATTCTTTCCCTTAAGCAGAGTAGATCTAACCCACGAGACCCAGACAGAAGACCTCAAATTGCTACAGACAGCCCACAAATGCTTACTTATGGCAGCTTTATTCCAACACTCAACGCTATTAATACCGAGACCACCCTCTTCCTTTGGTAAACACACCGAAGACCATGCAACCTTTGCCCCACCTTTACCTAAATCTGAACCCTTCCAAAGAAAACTACGCAAAGTAGTTTCAACCTTAATCACCACTGACTTAGGCAAGATAAAAATGGAGGACCAATACACCTGAATAGAGAACAATACAGATTGAATGAGCTGAAGCCTCCCTGCAAAAGAAAGAACTACTAGTCCAACTCTTAACTCTCGCTACAATCCTGTCAATAACAACCCTACAATCCACTGCCGTAAGCTTAGTAGAAATCAGAGGAACCCCAAGATATCTGACAGGTAATACCCCTTCCTGAAAACCAAGAATCCCAAGTAACTCTTGCTTAGTCTCAGAAGACACACCAGCCACAAAAAGATTGCTCTTGCTAGGATTAGGAATCAACCCAGAAAGAGCTTGGAACTGACCAAGGACAACATTAACTGCAGCAACTGACTCCCTCTCTGCCCTACAGAAAACCATAAGATCATCCGCAAAGCATAAATGCGAAATACCAATCTTCCCACACCGCCAATGGTATGCAAACTGACCCTCCTGCTCCATAATATGCATCAACCCCGAGAAGACCTCCATAGCCAGCACAAATAAATAAGGGGACATAGGATCCCCCTGCCTCAAACCTCGGCCACTAGCAAAGAAACCATTCAACTCGCCATTGATAGAAATCGAGAAACGGGGAGTGGAAATGCACTCATAAATATCATCTGCTCTGAGAAGCCTAAAATCTGTAAAATAGCCACTAAGAAATCCCACCGCACAGAATCATAAGCTTTCATTAAATCGACCTTCAGCGCACACCTAGGATGACCCCCATCACGATGATAGTTCCTTAACAATTCCTGCGACAGTAATATATTATCACTAATCCTCCTACCAGCAACGAAGGCCGACTGAAAAGGACTAACAACATCAGGCAGCACCATCTGAACACGATTCGCAATAATTTTGGCAATGCATTTGTAGATAGTGTTACAACACGAAATAGGCCTAAAATCCCCAACCTTAGAAGGATTAGGAACCTTTGGAATAAGAGCAACCACAGTAGCATTCACTTGCTTGAGCAATCTCCCGGAGCTAAAAAAACGAATGAATAGCACGAAGAAAATCATCACCAACAACAGACCAAGCTTTCTTGAAGAAAGTAGCATTATACCCATCCGGACCAGGAGCTTTATTATCTTTTAAAGAGAACAAAACCGCCTTAATTTCAACATCACTAACCTCTCTACCCAAGGTAGCACACTGATCACCAGAAATACGCTTCGGGAGAGCCCGCCTCACTAAATCAAGGTCAATCCTAGGGCATCCAGCAGGCTGTCTCAGAAGTGTCTCAAAAAAGTTCACCACCAATGATTTAACTTCACTAGGCTCCTCCACACGACTACCATGCTCATCGGTAAGAGATAATACCTTACTCCTACTATATCTTTGTCTCATCGATCGAAAAAAGAACTTAGAATTCCTATCTCCCAAATTAATCCACTGAACCCGGGACTTTTGTCTCAAAAAACTCTCTTCATCTCTACTCAAATCACCATAAAGCTTCACCAACCGAGACTCCTCCCCATGTAAAGAAATGTTCGTAGGCTGCCTCTGAATATCCCATTGCACAGACTCTAAATCATGCTTAGCTTGCTGCACCCTAGAAGACAAGTCAGAATAACACTCCCTATTAAGTTTCTTAAGCTCCACTTTCAATCTTTTTAGCTTCTTACATAGCTGAAACATAGGAGACCCATCCACCCTGTACGCCCAAACTCGATCCACCAAGGATAAAAATTCTGGATGATCCGCCCAGAAATCAAAAAACTTAAAAGGCACCCGTCGCCAAGGGATATCCACAATGTTAACAATCATAGGAGAGTGATCAGAAACACTGGAAGGAAGAAAATGCGCCTCAGAACCTTGAAATGAAATATCCCACTTCAAATTGACCAAAGCTCGATCTAACTTTCGAAGAATAGGATCAACCGTACGATGATTAGACCATGTATAGAAGCACCCATTAAATCGCAGATCATCCAACCCAGACTCAGCTAAACAATTAGAAAAGTCGTCTTTCCAATGTGGCCAAGAATTGGATCCTCCAACACTCTCAACCGAAGACTTAATAGCATTAAAGTCACCCATCACAATCCAAGCACTATTCTCCCATTCCACTCCGCGCGCCACTAAATCAGCCCACAACGCCTCCCTACGAACATTACAATTATCACCGTACACTATTGATATCATACACTCCCAAGTGGAATCAACAGAAGAAACTCTACAATGGATAACTTGTTCAGAAGATCCGACAACCAAAACAGTAACATCGAACGGATTCCAACAAACCCAAATCCTCCCCAAAGAGGAAAAATTATAATTGCACTCCACCTTCCAGGACCGGTCAATGGTCTTAAGAATAACATCTTTATTTTTCTCCAGAACTTTCATTTCCACTAAACCACACAAAGACAATTTCTCATCTTTAATCAAATTGCGAACCTCCCTTTGCTTCATAGGGTCATTAAGACCCCTAATATTCCAGCATCCAAAAATCATAATAAATATACAAAGATAAGAAGAATCCCCCACAAATCTATCTCCACTTACCCCCCTTAGGGGAGGAGTGCTTCTTATTCTTCTTACCCTTACTACTATAACCTTTCTTCTTCTTTTTCTTTTCCAGAGAATCCTTAACTTTTGAAGCCAAAGCATTACGAGGAGGACTAGAATCACTACCATCCTCACCATGACCAGCCTCATCCTTATCACAAAGAGCATCTCCATCATCACAAAGAGCATCCCTGTCATCAACATAACCATTAGCCCCATCCTTACAAAGAACAGCCTCTGCATCACAAACAGTGTCCAGAATTGCTAAAGGAGTACCTTCTTCCGTTACTTCCAAATTCAGAGTATGGTCATTGCCCTCCATTGGCACTAAATTAAGATGATTATCAATATTTTCCACAAGCGGAACACTAGCACTGTTCCCCATAGTAGATAATTCTCCACCCTTGTTCCTTTTTTTAACCTCAACCCAAACCGGTCGTTTAGGCCCCAACGAGTCTTCTTGCCTCTTCTTCATATCATGAACATCAACCCCTCTATTTCCTGTAACCAGATTCACATTGTCACCCAAATCTTGAACACTTGGTTTACATATACCCGACGCATGCCCAAACACCCTACAAATATTACACCTAGAAGGAAGCCACTCATAAACAGCATAAATAGTTTTCCACTCCCCATTAGCACATTGAATATCAAACTCATTAATGACATCCTTCGAAGCATCAACCTCAACACACACACGAGCAAAGCTAAGACGTTTCCTAGCTAATGTAATGTGATCGGCAAGTAATGGGATGCCCAAAGCATTAAAACCATTACCAAAAGTGACCCATTCTCCATCCTTCATCACAAGATTTTCAAAAACATTTTTATCTCCGGACATGTGCCTAGAACAACCACTATCAAGGTACCAAGAATTTGCATTAATGACTGATTTCATACCCATGCTTTTCCCATTTTTTTTTAAGTTCTTTCTTGTAGTTTTGAATTAACAACATTGTTAGGCATTTGTTTAGAAAATCTTTCAAAATGACAATCCCTAGATTCCATTTCATTATGGCACATTTGAATGTAGTTAAAACATCTAGGTCTAATATGTCATTTCCTACCATAAAAATGACAAATAGGAATGAAGTTAGAAAATGTACCTTGTTGATTTGGTTGCCATTCATTTCTTTGGCGTCGGAATGATGTGGTGTTAGAAACTTTACCTTGTGCTTGTGGTTGTCTAAGAGGTGCCTTCTTGGGGTTGCTCGTTATCCTTGGTTGTTCAAGTGTTTGCTTTAAATTTTCTCCCTTGAAACATGTTGTCTTACTTGATGAAGGAGTGATTTCTTCACTTGCATAGCCTATGCCTCTCTTGTCTCCATAAGCCTTGCCAAGATTAATTATTTGATCAACTTTTATTGCACCCAAAGTCAGCCCCTCGATTGATTTCCTTGCATCCTCCAATTCCTTGAGACATTCTTGTTCCCTATGTCTCACAATTTGCAAGGTCTTCTCTTTCTCACTCAGTTTCTTCTTCATTAGAATAATTCTTTGATCATCATCTTCTTTTTCTTTCTTGAGTTTTTGGATGGCTTCTTCAACAATCTGAGCCCTTGATAATGCCTCTTGCTTCTCTTTCTCAAGGTTCTTGAGTTTGACCTTGTAAGAAACATTTTCCTTCTTTATCTTGAGGCTTTCTGTATATAACTCATTAAAAGCTTCCTTAAGGCTTTCTTCATCTGATTCCTCTCTCTCACTCATGCTCATTTCACCTTCACTAGCTTCTTCCTCATTGCTATGATGACTTGCAACAAAGGAAGTGAAGTTACTCACTAGCTCCTCTGAACTTGTGGAGCTTGTATCATCTTCCTCATCACTATCACTCCATGATACCTTCATTGCCTTACCTTTCTTATTTTTCTTCAAATTGTTGGCACATTCGGTTGAGATATGCCCATAGCCTCCACATTCATAACATTGGACGCTTCTCTTGTTGATCTTTTCTTTTGAGGTGTCAACTTTCTTTGGAAAGCTTTTCCTTGTATCTTTGGTTCTTGTGGAGTTCTCAGCCTTCTTTTTGTTTGTTTTGAGGAATTTTTTGAACCTCTTGGCAAACATGGCAATCTCGGCTTTATTGAGATCATTATCATCTTCTGAATTTTCAGCTTCCTTGATTGCTTTCAGGGCAATACTCATGTGTTTCTTGACTGGTTTCAATCCCATTTCAAAAGTCTTCAAGGAACTAACAAGTTCTTCTACTCTCATGGAATTAACATCCTTGCTTTCTTCAATAGCTGTAACTTTAGCTTGAAATCTTTCGGGCAAGGATCTTAGAATCTTCCTAACAATCTTCGAGCTAGAATAGACTTCTCCCAACATATAACTCTTACTGGTGATGTCTGTGAGCTTGGTTTCAAATTCTGCAAAGGTCTCATTCTCTTCCATTCGAAGATCTCAAATTGAGATGTTAGCATTTGAAGCTTGGACCTCTTTACAGCTGTAGTTCCTTCATGTGTGATTTGGAGGATTTCCCATGCTTCCTTGGCACTTTCACATTTTTGAATGTGCCTATATTGACTGTCATCAATGCCATAGAAAATAGCGTTCAACCCCTTTGAATTCCAAGTTGCAAAACTGTAATCTGTAGGTGTCCAAGTTGATTTAGGTTTCAATGTTCTTCTCCCATCTTCACTTGTGGTTGTGGGAGGTGTGTACCCCTCTTCAATGCTTGTCCATACATGTTCATCTATGGACTTCAAGTATGCTGATGAGGATAAGAGAGCTGCACCAAGGGATCCATTGCATGTTCCGATTGAGCCAATAACAAGGGCAAGGGCTAAGAGATTCAAAGAAGCACTCAATGGCCTAATTCAAGATACATGGGCTGATTCTGAATTATTAAAGCCCAAGATGAACCCACATGAAGACCAAGGCTTGATTAACATCATCAAGGCAATTGAGTGGGCTGAATAAGAGAAAGCTTGGCATAATTTCGGTTTGGGCTTGATTTAATAGTTGTTTTTTTTTTTATAATGTAAGTATATTAACCAAAGAGACAAAACAAAAGCAAAGGGGCATACCCCAGCGAGAAGATCACAAGGTCTGACAAGGGACAGGCCCCCTACCAACCGAAACTCAAAAAACAGCAAAGCAATAAAAGCTAAGCACAAACCCTGTCATAGGATACAGCCAAAAGAACCCACCAAACCCCATAAAAGGCAAAACAAGCGAATTACAAAAAAATAGAATCAGATAAACCCAAGACTGGTGGAGCCACCTATTAGTAGGAGAAGGCATCACAACATATAAGGAATTAAGACGCATACAAACATCTCTGACAATGGAACGAACAACCATGGTAACAGGTTTAGGTAACTCGCCATGCATCCTAGCATTCCGCTCACGCCAAATAGCATAGACAGCAGCCGCAAGCATAATACGCACCACCCACCCACGAAGTTGCCGACCGCGGAAATGGCAAGACCAAAGAATAGTATTCTCCCAGCTCCGAGCACGCAGAGGTAATCTGCACTTCCTTAAAAGAGCAAACCAAACCTCGCAAGAATAAAAACAATCAAAAAAGAGATGAGGGACATCCTCACAGCTCCCTCCACAAAACACACAACGAATAGCCGGAATCAAGCCATAAAGAAGAAGCTTATCCTGAGTAGAAAGAGCACCCCTAATGGCCAACCAGAAGATGAAAGCATGTCTAGGAATTGATTTAGAATGCCAAACAGACCTAAACCAATACACCGCTGGCAGTTTTGAGTGTTCTTCTTGATTTTTTTTTCTATTCTCTCTTTGGGATCATTATTGATTTCTTTTGATGATTACAAGCTCAATTTTCGTTCTTCTTTAGCTTTAGGTTTGTTGGTCATTTTCTGGGCAGTTTTTTAGCTTGTTTTGTGCCATGGTATGCTTGTGATTTTGGGTTGGGTTTATGATCTTCATCTTCCTCTTGGTGATCACGAGCTCATCTCCCTCTCTTTTAGTGTTATTTTGCTGGTCCATTTTCCCTTATTTTCTGGGCAGTTCTGGATTGCTTGTTTGCCATGGTGGATGATTCTACTTTGGCCAATCTTGTGACTGATTTTGCTTGTGATTTTGAGCTGCGTTTTGTCTTTATTGTTGGGTGGTGATCATCATCTTCTTCTTGTTATATTGGTTGGAGCCATGGTTGGTGGTTCTTTAGCTGCTGGTGATGTAAAGAAGGGTGGTATGAAGAGTGGAGACATTGTTTCCGGGTGTTGCGTGTCTACAAAACTTGTTCCTTCGAATTTGCCTCATGGTATTGGTGCTGTAGAAGGAAGAAGTCCGAATTTGGGTGAGAATTGCTCAAAGGATGGTTGTTTTGCTACTGTTTCGGGATTGCAATCAAATAAAACAACACATGATAGGCATGGAGCTGTTGGTTGTGTAAATGGGATTGAATCCAAGCATGATGATGTTCTTCATGGGGTGTTGCATGATGAGGAAGATGAAAATCTGGATTTGGGTGAAGGTAGAAATATGGTTTTGGGTGAAAACCATGTGAAGGCTGGTTGTCTCTCAACAATTTCGGGATTGGACAAGAAGAAAGCTATGGTTGACAATGATGAAAAGAGTGAAGACTTGTTGCATGAGATCATGTGCAATGGGCAATTAATTCAAATGATGAATGATTCTCATGGACAAGTTTTTCAAAATAAGGTGGCTAGTATTGACCTTAATAGCCAAAATTGTCAAAGGAAGGTGGTTGGTGATGACTTTCCTTCACTAAATAATACTAGTCAGCAAGGAATGGGGGTAATAGAGTCAAATTTTGGTGCTTTGGGCTCAATTTCGGGTATTGGAGCTAATAGGACTGATTCCACAAAATTAGATGGGCCAAGGATTAATGTTATTGAATCACCTTCGAATTATGGTGGATTTGGGCTTGCAAGAGATGATCATAGAAAGGAAAAGCTTGGTAACTTGCATTTTGGGTCTGATGTGGGCGTAATTGGGCCGAAATCGAGTGCTTTGGGTTCAATTTCCGGTCTTGGTAGCTTTGGACAAGGAGGGGCTGATCTTGGACCATTTTCAACACCTTCTTCCATGCATGATCAAGGGCTGAAACCATCTTATGCTAAGGCTGTCCAGAATTCTTCTCCTATTGCTTGTGAGGTACGATCTTCTACCTTTGAATCCTTACAATATTTTAAACCAACTGAAGAAAATGGAAGAATTAAAGTTAGCCCTCCGGTTGAGGTAGCTATTGAGGGAAGTGAAGAATGGAGAACTTCCTTGATAGGGTACTTTGTGGATAAGAGAATTCCTTTCCCCGTAGTGAATTCAGTAGTTCATAAAATTTGGGGTAGGTTTGGCCTTAAAGAAGTTTTATCTTCGGAACAAGGGTTCTTTATTTTCAAGTTTGATAGTCTTGACCATGCTTGTGAAGTTCTTGAAAAAGGTCCATGGCATATAGTGAATAAATTGCTTGTTCTTAAACGGTGGCAGCCTAGTTTATCCTTATCTAAAGATGAGTTACGCAATATTCCTGTATGGGTTAAACTTTACAATCTTCCGTTTGAATATTGGACTTCTAAGGGCCTGAGTTTTGTAGTTAGTGCTTTGGGCATTCCATTGCATGCCGATCACATTACATTAGCTAGGAAACGTCTTAGCTTTGCTCGTGTGTGTGTTGAGATTGATGCTTCGAAGGATGTCATTAATGAGTTTGATATTCAATGTGCTAATGGGGAGTGGAAAACTATTTATGCTGTTTATGAGTGGCTTCCTTCTAGGTGTAATATTTGTAAGGTGTTTGGGCATGCGCCGGGTATATGTAAACAAAGCGTTCAAGATTTGGGTGACAATGTGAATATGGTTACCGGAAATGGAGGGGTTGATGTTCATGATATGAAGAAGAGGCACGAAGACTCGTTGGGGCCTAAACGACCGGTTTGGGTTGAGGTTAAAAAAAAGAACAAGGGTGGAGAATTATCTACTATGGGGAATAGTGCTAGTGTTCCGCTTGTGGAAAATGTTGATAATCATCTTAATTTAGTACCAATGGAGGGCAATGACCATACTCCGAATTTGGAAGTAATGGAAGAGGGTACTCCTTTAGCAATTTTGGACACTGTTTGTGATGCAGGGGCTGCGCTTTGTAAGGATGGGGCTAATGGTTATGTTGATGACAGGGATGCTCTTTGTGGTGATGGGGGTGCTATTTGTGGTAATGATGAGGCTGGTCATGGTGAGGATGGTAGTGATTCTAGCCCTCCTCGTAATGCTTTGGCTTCAAAAGTTAAGGATTCTCTGGAAAAGAAAAAGAAGAAGAAAGGTTCCAGTAGTAAGGGTAAGAAGAATAAGAAGCACTCCTCCCCTAAGGGGGGTAAGTGGAGATAGATTTGTGGGGGTTTCTTCTTATCTTTGTATATTTATTATGATTTTTGGGTGCTGGAATATTAGGGGTCTTAATGACCCTTTGAAGCAAAGAGAGGTTCGCAATTTGATTAAAGATGAGAAATTGTCTTTGTGTGGTTTAGTGGAAATGAAAGTTCTGGAGAAAAATAAAGAGGTTATTCTTAAGACCATTGACCGGTCTTGGAAGGTGGAGTGCAATTATAATTTTTCCTCTTTGGGGAGGATTTGGGTTTGTTGGAATCCGTTCGATGTTACTGTTTTGGTTGTCGGATCTTCTGAACAAGTTATCCATTGTAGCGTTTCTTCTGTTGATTCTACTTGGGAGTGTATGATTTCGATTGTGTACGGTGATAATTGTAATGTTCGTAGGGAGGCGTTGTGGGCTGATTTAGTGGCGTGCGGAGTGGAATGGGAGAATAGTGCTTGGATTGTGATGGGTGACTTTAATGCTATTAAGTCTTCGGTTGAGAGTGTTGGAGGCTCCAATTCTTGGCCTCATTGGAAAGATGACTTTTCTAATTGTTTAGCTGAGTCTGGGTTGGATGATCTGCGATTTAATGGGTGCTTCTATACTTGGTCTATTCATCGTACGATTGATCCTATTCTTCGAAAGTTAGATAGAGCTTTGGTCAACTTGAATTGGGATATTTCCTTTCGAGGTTCAGAGGCGCATTTTCTTCCTTCTAGTGTTTCTGATCACTCTCCTATGATTGTTAAGATTGTGGATCTCCCTCGGCGACGGGTGCCTTTTAAGTTTTTTGATTTCTGGGCGGATCATCCAGAATTTTTATCCTTGGTGGATCAGGTTTGGGCGGACAGGGTGGATGGGTCTCCTATGTTTCAGCTATGTAAAAAGCTAAAAAGATTGAAAGTAGAGCTTAAGAAACTTAATAGGGAGTGTTATTCTAACTTGTCTTCTAGGGTGCAGCAAGCTAAACATGATTTAGAGTCTGTGCAATGGGATATTCAGAGGCAGCCTACGAACGCTTCTTTACATGAGGAGGAGTCTCGGTTGGTGAAGCTTTATGGTGACTTGAGTAGAGATGAGGAGTGTTTTTTGAGACAAAAGTCACGGGTTCAGTGGATTAATTTGGGAGATAGGAATTCTAAGTTCTTTTTTCGATCGATGAGACAAAGATGTAGTAGGAGTAAGGTATTATCTCTTACCGATGAGCATGGTAATCGTGTGGAGGAGCCTAGTGAAGTTAAATCAATGGTGGTGAACTTCTTTGAGACACTTCTGAGACAGCCTGCTGGATGCCCTAGGATTGACCTTGATTTAGTGAGGCGGGCTCTCCCGAAACGTATTTCTGGTGATCAGTGTGCTACCTTGGGTAGAGAGGTTAGTGATGTTGAAATTAAGGCAGTTTTGTTCTCTTTAAAAGATAATAAAGCTCCTGGTCCGGATGGGTATAATGCTACTTTCTTCAAGAAAGCTTGGTCTGTTGTTGGTGATGATTTTCTTCGTGCTATTCGTTCATTTTTTAGCTCCGGGAGATTGCTCAAGCAAGTGAATGCTACTGTGGTTGCTCTTATTCCTAAGGTTCCTAATCCTTCTACGGTTGGGGATTTTAGGCCTATTTCGTGTTGTAACACTATCTACAAATGCATTGCCAAAATTATTGCGAATCGTGTTCATATGGTACTGCCTGATGTTGTTAGTCCTTTTCAGTCGGCCTTCGTTGCTGGTAGGAGGATTAGTGATAATATATTACTGTCGCAGGAATTGTTAAGGAACTATCATCGTGATGGGGGTCATCCTAGGTGTGCGCTGAAGGTAGATTTAATGAAAGCCTATGATTCTGTGCGGTGGGATTTCTTAGTGGCTATTTTACAGATTTTAGGCTTCCCGGAGCAGATGATAGCTTGGATTTCTGAGTGCATTTCTACTCCCCGTTTCTCTATTTCTATCAATGGCGAGTTGAATGGTTTCTTTAATAGTAACCGAGGTTTGAGGCAGGGGGATCCTATGTCCCCTTATTTATTTGTGCTGGCTATGGAGGTCTTCTCGGGGTTGATGCGTATTATGGAGCAGGAGAGTCAGTTTGCGTACCATTGGCGGTGTGGGAAGATTGGTATTTCGCATTTATGCTTTGCGGATGATCTTATGGTTTTCTGTAGGGCAGAGAGGGAGTCAGTTGCTGCAGTTAATGTTGTCCTTGGTCAGTTCCAAGCTCTTTCTGGGTTGATTCCTAATCCTAACAAGAGCAATTTTTTGTGGCTGGTGTGTCTTCTGAGACTAAGCAAGAGTTACTTGGGATTCTTGGTTTTCAGGAAGGGGTATTACCTGTCAGATATCTTAGGGTTCCTCTGATTTCTACTAAGCTTACGGTAGTGGATTGTAGGGTTCTTGTTGACAGGATTGTAGCGAGAGTTAAGAGTTGGACTAGTAGGGTTCTTTCTTTCGCAGGGAGGCTTTCAGCTCATTCAATCTGTATTGTTCTCTATTCAGGTGTATTGGTCCTCCATTTTTATCTTGCCTAAGTCAGTGGTGATTAAGGTTGAAACTACTTTGCGTAGTTTTCTTTGGAAGGATTCAGATTTAGGTAAAGGTGGGGCCAAGGTTGCATGGTCTTCGGTGTGTTTACCAAAGGAAGAGGGTGGTCTCGGTATTAAGAGCGTTGAGTGTTGGAATAAAGCTGCCAAAAGTAAGCATTTGTGGGCTGTCTGTAGCAATTTGAGGTCTTCTGTCTGGGTCTCGTGGGTTAGATCTACTCTGCTTAAGGGAAAAAATGTGTGGGAGGTTAGGTGCCCTGGGGATTGCTCGTGGAGTTGGAGGAAAATTCTAGGCCTTCGGTGTCTTGTGCGGCGGTTGATGCAGTTTCGGGTGGGTAATGGGGAGGATATTTCTCTTTGGTTTGATTATTGGCATCCGTTGGGTCCTTTGGTGGAGGTGTTTGGGCGACGGATTATTTATGATTCTGGTCTTGGTCTTCATGCTAGGGTGGCGGATGTTGTTCAGGGAAGGGATTGGGCTTGGCCTCGTTCCCTGACCGGGAATTGGATGGACATTATCAGTGGTATCCCTGCTTCCTTCAGGCCTAATAACTCTCAAGCTGATACTTTGTGTTGGGTTGAGGACTCTCGGGGGGCTTTCTCTATTCGTAATGCTTGGGAGGCTCTTCGGTCCCGGCAGCCAGCGGTGGATTGGTTTAGGTCCGTTTGGCATTCTAAATCAATTCCTAGACATGTTTTCATCTTCTGGTTGGCCATTAGGGGTGCTCTTTCTACTCAGGATAAGCTTCTTATTTATGGCTTGATTCCGGCTATTCGTTGTGTTTTGTGGAGGGAGTTGTGAGGATGTCCCTCATCTCTTTTTTTATTGTTCTTATTCTTGCGAGGTTTGGTTTGCTCTTTTAAGGAAGTGCAGATTACCTCTGCATGCTCGGAGCTGGGAGGATACTATTCTTTGGTGTTGCCATTTCCGCGGTCGGCAACTTCGTGGGTGGGTGGTGCGTATTATGCTTGCGGCTGCTGTCTATGCTATTTGGCGTGAGCGGAATGCTAGGATGCATAGCGAGTTACCTAAACCTGTTACCATGGTTGTTCGTTACATTGTTAGAGATGTTTGTATGCGTCTTAATTCCTTATCTGGTGTGATGCCTTCTCCTACTAATAGGTGGCTCCACCAGTCTTGGGGTTTATCTGATTCTATTTTTTTGTAATTCGCTTGTTTTGCCTTTTTTGGGGTCTGGTGGATTCTTTTGGTTGTACCTATGACAGGGTTTGTGCTTAGCTTTTATTGCTTTGCTGTTTTTTGAGTTTCGGTTGGTAGGGGGCCTGTCCCTTGTTTGACCTTGTGATCTTCTCGCTGGGGTATGCCCCTTTGCTTTTGTTTTGTCTCTTTGGTTAATATACTTACATTATCCAAAAAAAAAACCAATCCACCGCTGGCTGCCGGGACCGAAGAGCCTCCCAAGCATTACGAATAGAGAAAGCCCCCCGAGAGTCCTCAACCCAACACAAAGTATCAGCTTGAGAGTTATTATGCCTGAAGGAAGCAGGGATACCACTGATAATGTCCATCCAATTCCCGGTCAGGGAACGAGGCCAAGCCCAATCCCTCCCCTGAACAACATCCGCCACCCTAGCATGAAGACCAAAACCAGAATCATAAATAATCCGTCGCCCAAACACCTCCACCAAAGGACCCAGCGGATGCCAATAATCAAACCAAAGAGAAATATCCTCCCCATTACCCACCCAAAACTGCATCAACCGCCGCACAAGACACCGAAGGCCTAGCATTTTCCTCCAACTCCACGAGCAATCCCTAGGGCACCTAATAGTTGAAAGACAACCAATTCTTCCTTTGGAGACAGCTCCTACTCCATCACAATTATCATCCATTTCAAGAGACCTACTACTTACACCAAAAGAGACATTTTTCATTGCACCACCATTACCAAATTCAGTTTTAACAACTCCAGCTGAAGCTTTATCATGACAGCCCTTCATACCATTGAATTTCAAAGAAGAAACATGGTTGCCATCCTTCATACCACCATCAACAATAGAGGGCATATCATGGCAGCCCTTCATTACCCCTTCATGACAGCTCTTTATCCCATTGATCATCAAAGAAGAAGAAGAAACATGGTCTCCATCCTTCTTGACACCACTATCTATAGATGATATATCATGACAGCCCATGACTAGCCCTTCATGATAACCATTCACTCCATTGGAACTCAAAGAAGAAACATGGTCTCCACCCTTCTTCACACCACCATCAGCTATATGATAGCCCTTCATTCCATTTGAGATCAAAGAAGAAACATGGTCTCTATCCTTCTTCACACCACTAGCAGTAGGATTTTGGGTTTGATCTACCAAAACCCTACATCCCTTCATTCCATTGGTTGAAGACAAGTTGCAGCTCGAATTAGCCTTAAAACCACCAAGATTGGCCACATTAAAATCATCCATAGTAGTAAAAACAAACTAAACAACTTCTAATGAATTAAAGAAAACGAACCAGCAAACCTAAAACTAAAGAAAACGAAAATTGAGCTCGTAATCATCAAAGAACTGATCACCAGAAAACACACAACAAACATGGGTTTTAGAGAGAGAAAATGCTCTGCCTTCTCTCTAGAATTTTTTGAGTGTTCTTCTTAATTTTTTTCTATTCTCTCTTTGGGATCATTATTGATTTCTTTTGATGATTACAAGCTCAATTTTCGTTCTTCTTTAGTTTTAGGTTTGCTGGTCCGTTTTCTTTAATTTATTAGAAGTTTTAGTTTGCTTTTCTGCTATGGATGATTTTAATGTGGCCAATCTTGGTGGTTTTAAGGCTAATTCGAGCTGCAAATTGTCTTCAACCAATGGAATGAAGGCTAATTCGAGCTGCAACTTGTCTTCAACCAATGGAATGAAGGGATGTAGGGTTTTGGTAGATCAAACCCAAAATCCTACTGCTGGTGGTGTGAAGAAGGATGGAGACCATGTTTCTTCTTTGATCTCAAATGGAATGAAGGGCTATCATATAGCTGATGGTGGTGTGAAGAAGGGTGGAGACCATGTTTCTTCTTTGAGTTCCAATGGAGTGAATGGTTATCATGAAGGGCTAGTCATGGGCTGTCATGATATATCATCTATAGATGGTGGTGTCAAGAAGGATGGAGACCATGTTTCTTCTTCTTCTTTGATGATCAATGGGATAAAGAGCTGTCATGAAGGGGTAATGAAGGGCTGCCATGATATGCCCTCTATTGTTGATGGTGGTATGAAGGATGGCAACCATGTTTCTTCTTTGAAATTCAATGGTATGAAGGGCTGTCATGATAAAGCTTCAGCTGGAGTTGTTAAAACTGAATTTGGTAATGGTGGTGCAATGAAAAATGTCTCTTTTGGTGTAAGTAGTAGGTCTCTTGAAATGGATGATACTTGTGATGGAGTAGGAGCTGTCTCCAAAGGAAGAATTGGTTGTCTTTCAACTATTTCGGGATTGGACAAGAAGATAGGTGTGGTTGACATTGGTGACAAGGGTGAAGACTTGTTGAATGAGGTGTTGCATAGAGATAATAATGGACACAATTTTCAAGTGGTGGTTGGAGACATGTGCAAGGGGCAAATAATTCAAAGGATGGAAGATTCTCATGGGCGGATTTTTCAACATAAGGATGCTAATATTGACATTAATGGCCAAAATTGTCAAAGGAAGGTGGTTGTTGATGACCTTCCTCCACTAAATAAAAGTATTCAGCAAGGAATGGGGGTAATAGAGTCAAAATGTGGTGCTTTGGGTTCAATTTCGAGTATTGGTAATGTTGGGCACGAAATTGGAGCTAATGGGGCTGATTCTACAAAATTAGATGGGCCAAGGATTAATCTTATTGAATCACCTTCGAATTATGGTGGAGTTGGGCTTGCAAGAGATGATAATAGAAAGGAAAAGCTTGGTAACTTGCATTTTGGGTCTGATGTGGGTGTAATTGGGTCGAAATCGAGTGCTTTGGGCTCAATTTCGGGTCTTGGTAGCTTTGGACACGGAGGGGCTGATCTTGGACCATTTTCAACACCTTCTTCCATGCATGATCAAGGGCTGAAACCATCTTATGCGAAGGCTGTCCAGAATTCTTCTCCTATTGCTTGTGAGGTACGATCTTCAACCTTTGAATCCTTACAATATTTTAAACCTACTGAAGAAAATGGAAGAATTAAAGTTAGCCCTCCGGTTGAGGTAGCTATTGAGGGAAGTGAAGAATGGAGAACTTCCTTGATAGGGTACTTTGTGGATAAGCGAATTCCATTCCCCGTAGTGAATTCAATAGTTCATAAAATTTGGGGTAGGTTTGGCCTTAAAGAAGTCTTATCTTCGGAACAAGGGTTCTTTATTTTCAAGTTTGATAGTCTTGACCATGCTTGTGAAGTTCTTGAAAAAGGTCCATGGCATATAGTGAATAAATTGCTTGTTCTTAAAAGGTGGCAGCCTAGTTTATCCTTGTCTAAAGATGAGTTACGCAATATTCCTGTATGGGTTAAACTTTATAATCTACCTTTTGAATATTGGACTTCTAAGGGCCTGAGTTTTGCAGTTAGTGCTTTGGGCATTCCATTACATGCCGATCACATTACGTTAGCTAGGAAACGTCTTAGCTTTGCTCGTGTGTGTGTTGAGGTTGATGCTTCGAAGGATGTCATTAATGAGTTTGATATTCAATGTGCTAATGGGGAGTGGAAAACTATTTATGCTGTTTATGAGTGGCTTCCTTCTAGGTGTAATATTTGTAAGGTGTTTGGGCATGAGTCGGGTATATGTAAACCAAGTGTTCAAGATTTGGGTGACAATATGAATCTGGTTACAGGAAATAGAGGGGTTGATGTTCATGATATGAAGAAGAGGCAAGAAGACTCGTTGGGGCCTAAACGACCGGTTTGGGTTGAGGTTAAAAAAAAGAACAAGGGTGGAGAATTATCTACTTTGGGGAACAGTGCTAGTGTTCCGCTTATGGAAAATATTGATAATCATCTTAATTTAGTGCCAATGGAGGGCAATGACCATTCTCTGAATTTGGAAGTAACGGAAGAGGGTACTCCTTTAGCAATTCTGGACACTGTTTGTGATGCAGGGGCTGTTCTTTGTAAGGATGGGGCTAATGGTTATGTTGATGACAGGGATGCTCTTTGTGATGATGGAGATGCTCTTTGTGATAAGGATGTGGCTGGTCATGGTGAGGATGGTAGTGATTCTAGTCCTCCTCGTAATGCTTTGGCTTCAAAAGTTAAGGATTCTCTGGAAAAGAAAAAGAAGAAGAAAGGTTCTAGCAGTAAGGGTAAGAAGAATAAGAAGCACTCCTCCCCTAGGGGGGTAAATGGAGATAGATTTGTGGGGGTTTTCTTCTTATCTTTGTATATTTATTATGATTTTTGGGTGCTGGAATATTAGGGGTCTTAATGACCCTTTGAAGCAAAGAGAGGTTCGCAATTTGATTAAAGATGAGAAATTGTCTTTGTGTGGTTTAGTGGAAACGAAAGTTCTGGAGAAAAATAAAGATGTTATTCTTAAGACTATTGACCGGTCTTGGAAGGTGGAGTGCAATTATAATTTTTCCTCTTTGGGGAGGATTTGGGTTTGTTGGAATCCGTTCGATGTTACTGTTTTGGTTGTCGGATCTTCTGATCAAGTTATCCATTGTAGAGTTTCTTCTGTTGATTCTACTTGGGAGTGTATGATATCGATAGTGTACGGTGATAATTGTAATGTTCGTAGGGAGGCGTTGTGGGCTGATTTAGTGGCGCGCGGAGTGGAATGGGAGAATAGTGCTTGGATTGTGATGGGTGACTTTAATGCTATTAAGTCTTCGGTTGAGAGTGTTGGAGGATCCAATTCTTGGCCACATTGGAAAGACGACTTTTCTAATTGTTTAGCTGAGTCTGGGTTGGATGATCTGCGATTTAATGGGTGCTTCTATACATGGTCTAATCATCGTACGGTTGATCCTATTCTTCGAAAGTTAGATCGAGCTTTGGTCAATTTGAAGTGGGATATTTCATTTCGAGGTTCTGAGGCGCATTTTCTTCCTTCCAGTGTTTCTGATCACTCTCCTATGATTGTTAAGATTGTGGATCTCCCTCGGCGACGGGTGCCTTTTAAGTTTTTGATTTCTGGGCGGATCATCCAGAATTTTTATCCTTGGTGGATCGAGTTTGGGCGGAAAGGGTGGATGGGTCTCCTATGTTTCAGCTATGTAAGAAGCTAAAAAGATTGAAAGTGGAGCTTAAGAAACTTAATAGGGAGTGTTATTCTGACTTGTCTTCTAGGGTGCAGCAAGCTAAGCATGATTTAGAGTCTGTGCAATGGGATATTCAGAGGCAGCCTACGAACATTTCTTTACATGGGGAGGAGTCTCGGTTGGTGAAGCTTTATGGCGATTTGAGTAGAGATGAAGAGAGTTTTTTGAGACAAAAGTCCCGGGTTCAGTGGATTAATTTGGGAGATAGGAATTCTAAGTTCTTTTTTCGATCGATGAGACAAAGATGTAGTAGGAGTAAGGTATTATCTCTTACCGATGAGCATGGTAATCGTGTGGAGGAGCCTAGTGAAGTTAAATCAATGGTGGTGAACTTCTTTGAGACACTTCTGAGACAGCCTGCTGGATGCCCTAGGATTGACCTTGATTTAGTGAGGCGGGCTCTCCCGAAGCGTATTTCTGGTGATCAGTGTGCTACCTTGGGTAGAGAGGTTAGTGATGTTGAAATTAAGGCAGTTTTGTTCTCTTTAAAAGATAATAAAGCTCCTGGTCCGGATGGGTATAATGCTACTTTCTTCAAGAAAGCTTGGTCTGTTGTTGGTGATGATTTTCTTCGTGCTATTCATTCGTTTTTTAGCTCCGGGAGATTGCTCAAGCAAGTGAATGCTACTGTGGTTGCTCTTATTCCTAAGGTTCCTAATCCTTCTAAGGTTGGGGATTTTAGGCCTATTTCGTGTTGTAACACTATCTACAAATGCATTGCCAAAATTATTGCGAATCGAGTTCAGATGGTGCTGCCTGATGTTGTTAGTCCTTTTCAGTCGGCCTTCGTTGCTGGTAGGAGGATTAGTGATAATATATTACTGTCGCAGGAATTGTTAAGGAACTATCATCGTGATGGGGGTCATCCTAGGTGTGCGCTGAAGGTAGATTTAATGAAAGCTTACGATTCTGTGCGGTGGGATTTCTTAGTGGCTATTTTACAGATTTTAGGCTTCCCAGAGCAGATGATAACTTGGATTTCTGAGTGCATTTCCACTCCCCGTTTCTCGATTTCTATCAATGGCGAGTTGAATGGTTTCTTTGTTAGTGGCCGAGGTTTGAGGCAGGGGGATCCTATGTCCCCTTATTTATTTGTGCTGGCTATGGAGGTCTTCTCGGGGTTGATGCATATTATGGAGCAGGAGGGTCAGTTTGCATACCATTGGCGGTGTGGGAAGATTGGTATTTCGCATTTATGCTTTGCGGATGATCTTATGGTTTTCTGTAGGGCAGAGAGGGAGTCAGTTGCTGCAGTTAATGTTGTCCTTGGTCAGTTCCAAGCTCTTTCTGGGTTGATTCCTAATCCTAGCAAGAGCAATCTTTTTGTGGCTGGTGTGTCTTCTGAGACTAAGCAAGAGTTACTTGGGATTCTTGGTTTTCAGGAAGGGGTATTACCTGTCAGATATCTTGGGGTTCCTCTGATTTCTACTAAGCTTACGGCAGTGGATTGTAGGGTTCTTGTCGACAGGATTGTAGCGAGAGTTAAGAGTTGGACTAGTAGGGTTCTTTCTTTTGCAGGCAGGCTTCAGCTCATTCAATCTGTATTGTTCTCTATTCAGGTGTATTGGTCCTCCATTTTTATCTTGCCTAAGTCAGTGGTGATTAAGGTTGAAACTACTTTGCGTAGTTTTCTTTGGAAGGGTTCAGATTTAGGTAAAGGTGGGGCAAAGGTTGCATGGTCTTCGGTGTGTTTACCAAAGGAAGAGGGTGGTCTCGGTATTAAGAGCGTTGAGTGTTGGAATAAAGCTGCCATAAGTAAGCATTTGTGGGCTGTCTGTAGCAATTTGAGGTCTTCTGTCTGGGTCTCGTGGGTTAGATCTACTCTGCTTAAGGGAAAGAATGTGTGGGAGGTTAGGTGCCCTGGGGATTGCTCGTGGAGTTGGAGGAAAATTCTAGGCCTTCGGTGTCTTGTGCGGCGGTTGATGCAGTTTCGGGTGGGTAATGGGGAGGATATTTCTCTTTGGTTTGATTATTGGCATCCGTTGGGTCCTTTGGTGGAGGTGTTTGGGCGACGGATTATTTATGATTCTGGTTTTGGTCTTCATGCTAGGGTGGCAGATGTTGTTCAGGGGAGGGATTGGGCTTGGCCTCGTTCCCTGACCGGAAATTGGATGGACATTATCAGTGGTATCCCTGCTTCCTTCAGGCCTAATAACTCTTAAGCTGATACTTTGTGTTGGGTTGAGGACTCTCGGGGGGCTTTCTCTATTCGTAATGCTTGGGAGGCTCTTCGGTCCCGGCAGCTAGCGGTGGATTGGTTTAGATCCGTTTGGCATTCTAAATCAATTCCTAGACATGCTTTCATCTTCTGGTTGGCCATTAGGGGTGCTCTTTCTACTCAGGATAAGCTTCTTGTTTATGGCTTGATTCCGGCTATTCGTTGTGTGTTTTGTGGAGGGAGTTGTGAGGATGTCCCTCATCTCTTTTTTGATTGTTCTTATTCTTGCGAGGTTTGGTTTGCTCTTTTAAGGAAGTGCAGATTACCTCTGCGTGCTCGGAGCTGGGAGGATACTATTCTTTGGTCTTGCCATTTCCGCGGTCGGCAACTTCGTGGGTGGGTGGTGCGTATTATGCTTGCGGCTGCTATCTATGCTATTTGGCGTGAGCGGAATGCTAGGATGCATGGCGAGTTACCTAAACCTGTTACCATGGTTGTTCGTTCCATTGTCAGAGATGTTTGTATGCGGCTTAATTCCTTATCTGGTGTGATGCCTTCTCCTACTAATAGGTGGCTCCACCAGTCTTGGGGTTTATCTGATTCTATTTTTTTGTAATTCGCTTGTTTTGCCTTTTATGGGGTTTGGTGGGTTCTTTTGGCTGTACCCTATGACAGGTTTTGTGCTTAGCTTTTATTACTTTACTGTTTTTTGAGTTTCGATTGGTAGGGAGCCTGTCCCTTGTCTGACCTTGTGATCTTCTCGCTGGGGTATGCCCCTTTGCTTTTGTTTTGTCTCTTTGGTTAATATACTTACATTATCCAAAAAAATCATCAAAGAAATCAATAATAATCACGAAGAGAGAATAGAAAAGAGAGAAGAGAAGAACACTCAAAGAAATTCTAGAGAGAAGTCAGAGCATTTTCTCTCACTAAAATGACCCTAGATGTTTTGCATGAACACTTCTTTTGGCCTCATATGAAACGTGATGTAGAAAGAATTTGTGAGAAATGCATTACGTGTAGACAAGCTATTAATAGTTGTTTGTTTTAGTTTTGGTCCATTTGTAAGGCAATTATGGCCATTCTAGTTTTCTATTTGTAAGGCCTTAATGGCTATCTTGTTTTCTTTCCTTTGTTTTAGGGTTTCATTATATAAGGATATTGATGGATGTAAGAAGGGTAATTATTGATTTTGAATGAAAAGTGAGAGAGTTTTCTCTTTGTTCTTTGAGAACTAACTGGAACTTATCAGAATTCTCTGTGGCGTTCCTCCTTGACTTATCAATCAAGTATTTCATCCTTGATTGTGGCGTCCTCCTTTATACCAAGGTTCACATCTCGATATAGGTGTTGGGTCACGGTTTCCATCCGAACCAGAGGTTAGAACGAATATTGGCATCAAATCTTGATACAATCGACGAGGTTCATATCATATGCTCTCATGCGGACTTTCCAAAATGAGTAGTTTGTGTCATTTAGAAGTGGAGGTTTGGTGTGGGATACACCCTCTCTTACTACAGAGTCCATAGGATCAAGAATAGACAAAGATTGCACACAAATAGCAAACAAGCAAATAAACACCCAAAGATCTAGCTATGTATGTCTAGCTACCCGCTCTGATACCAATTGAAAGTTTAAGTGCAACGGTCTAATATGAACCTAGAGGGGGGGGGGGGGGGGGGGGTGAATAGGTTTTTACTCAATTTTTTTATTACCAACAATTTAATTAGAACAATTCAACAATTATAAACACATAACAAATGCGGAAGAGATAAACAAAATCAACACAAGGATTTTAGCGTGAAAAACCCCTTCCAACAAGGGATCAAAAACCACGAGACCACTCTTGGCCACTTAACGGACAATCTACTAGTAATAAATGTAGTACACCCTCAAGTTGAAATTATAAGGACTCACTCCTCTTTGACTATCTCGCTCTAGCCTACCCGTAGGCCTTTTCCCTAATGATCTCGCAAGATCCACTAGGTGACTAAACGTATATCCTCAAGCTATCCTATAATTCACACTCCTATTGGCGTGAGCCTACACCTATCGTCTCGCAAGAGCCAACTAGTGAAATTCCACACAAATGCAACTTTTTCACAAGAAGCAAACCTTGAGCTCATTCACAAGACTTCACCAAAGTCACATAAGCTCTTCCAACAACACAAAGGATTATAGTTCAAGTATTCAATGATGCATGAACATACAATTATGATGCATGACTAATACAACCTATAATGATAAGTGAACTAGTGCACACAATCTACTTAAATAACATTTAGCATAAACACATTTCAAGACCTAACAAATTTTGCAACAAATTCAACACTTTCAAGTCATGAAACAAACATATTAAATGCATGAACTTTATAAGGCAGCCAACTTATGAATTCAAATTTATATGAATGTGATTCTAACAATAAGCAGATTATTATCACAACAACTAACACTCTTGATCCAACCTAGATTAGTACCAATCCACTAAAACATATGTGAGATAGAGGTTTAATTCATTCAAGCATGACATGCACTCTAAATCACAACATGAAGTTGTCTAGATACTAATTCAACTTCCTAAACCCCTTATCATGCATTAAACACAAAACCCACAAGCTTTCAACATTCAATCAATAACTAACTCTTATTCAAGAACAATAAAGAGATTTAAATGAAATGAAGCATAAAACTTCAACATATAAGAAAAACACTTGCCACAAGTCTATAGTTTGATTCCATGGACATACAAGAGAGATTGGGTGAGTTTTGAGAGTTTGGAGTTGGGAGAGCATGAAGAGAGGGAGCTACTAGGGTTCTTCTTTCTGATATTTGGATGAAAAAGATGAAGTGACCTTTATATAGGAAGAGCCACGGGTCGGGTTGCCACACAAAACGGGTCGGGAGCACATGTTGGGTTGGGTGCACTGACCTATGTTCGGTTTCAAGCTAATATCTAAAGAAACGCCATCCAGAAAATTCTAAAACAATAACTGAAGAAAGTAGACACATATATGAACAACTTTCATGAAGCACACCATTTAAAATTCGGACATTAAGGGTACCATATTGGACACATACATAAACCACAAAAACTGTCTCCCCTGTTTTTTCAGCACTGACCTATGTCTGGTTTTTAGCTATTATCTAGAGATGTGCCACCTAGAAAATTCTGAAAAAATTAGAGAAGAAGGCAGACACTGTGTCTTCTGAGATTAAGCAAGAGTTGCTTGGGATTCTAGGTTTTCAGGAAGGGGTATTACTAAGCTTATGGCAGTGGATTGTAGGGTTCTTGTCGATAGGATTGTAGCGAGAGTTAAGAGTTGGACTAGTAGGGTTCTTTCTTTTGCAGGGAGGCTTCAGCTCATTCAATCTGTATTGTTATCTATCCAGGTGTATTGGTCTTCCATTTTTATCTTGCCTAAGTCAGTTGTGATTAAGGTTGAAACTATTTTGCGTAGTTTTCTTTGGAAGGGTTCAGATTTAGGTAAAGGTGGGGCAAAGGTTGCGTGGTCTTCGGTGTGTTTAGCGTAGGAAGAGGGTGGACTGGGTATTAAGAGTGTTGAGTGTTGGAATAAATCTGCCATAAGTAAGCATTTGTGGGCTATCTGTAGTAATTTAAGGTCTTCTGTCTAGGTGTCGTGGGTTAGATCTACTCTGCTTAAGGGAAAGAATGTGTGGGAGGTTAGGTGCCCCGGGGATTGCTCGTGGAGTTGGAGGAAAATTCTGGGCCTTCGGTGTCTTGTGCAGCGGTTGATGCAGTTTCGGGTTGGTAATGGGGAAGATATTTCCTTTTGGTAGGGGTGGGCATGGTTCGGTTTTGGGTAAAACCGATAAAAAACCGAACCGTGAACGGTTTTAAAAAAAATAAACCGAACCGAGAGCCGAGATTATAGTGAACCGAACAAAACTAAACCGGATTGAACCGGTTTGGTTCGGTTCGGTTTGATTGGTTTGTGGGCCTATTGGGCCATAAAAAATAATGGGCTTTTAATTTTTTTTACATCCAAATATGATTAATTTTTATTTTAAAAAATACAAATTCAATCCAAATCGAATAATCAATCCAATATACAAAATCAATTATGTTAAAATGTAAAATAAATCAAACATTAGTAATATCACTAATATATCAAACACCACCTTCAGTTTTTTATATCAAAATATAATTTAAAAAAATGCATAATTCCAAAACCTGAACAGTCCAAAAACACATTATAATAATCTGAATAAAGTTCTAGAAATAAATCAATAATAGTTGACAAATAAGTCCAAATATAATTCATAGTCCAAAAATAATACATAAAATAAAATAGTATAAATAACAATTAAAAATAAAAGTCTTTAGTACTTGACTGCTCAAGTGCTCAGTACGATATCTCTTCTCCATCCACCATTGTTAATAATTTTTTTGGATAATGTAAGTATATTAACCAAAGAGACAAAACAAAAGCAAAGGGGCATACCCCAGCGAGAAGATCACAAGGTCAGACAAGGGACAGGCTCCCTACCAACCGAAACTCAAAAAACAGTAAAGTAATAAAAGCTAAGCACAAAACCTGTCATAGGGTACAGCCAAAAGAACCCACCAAACCCCATAAAAGGCAAAACAAGCGAATTACAAAAAAATAGAATCAGATAAACCCCAAGACTGGTGGAGCCACCTATTAGTAGGAGAAGGCATCACACCAGATAAGGAATTAAGCCGCATACAAACATCTCTGACAATGGAACGAACAACCATGGTAACAGGTTTAGGTAACTCGCCATGCATCCTAGCATTCCGCTCACGCCAAATAGCATAGATAGCAGCCGCAAGCATAATACGCACCACCCACCCACGAAGTTGCCGACCGCGGAAATGGCAAGACCAAAGAATAGTATCCTCCCAGCTCCGAGCACGCAGAGGTAATCTGCACTTCCTTAAAAGAGCAAACCAAACCTCGCAAGAATAAGAACAATCAAAAAAGAGATGAGGGACATCCTCACAACTCCCTCCACAAAACACACAACGAATAGCTGGAATCAAGCCATAAACAAGAAGCTTATCCTGAGTAGAAAGAGCACCCCTAATGGCCAACCAGAAGATGAAAGCATGTCTAGGAATTGATTTAGAATGCCAAACGGATCTAAACCAATCCACCGCTAGCTGCCGGGACCGAAGAGCCTCCCAAGCATTACGAATAGAGAAAGCCCCCCGAGAGTCCTCAACCCAACACAAAGTATCAGCTTGAGAGTTATTAGGCCTGAAGGAAGCAGGGATACCACTGATAATGTCCATCCAATTCCCGGTCAGGGAACGAGGCCAAGCCCAATCCCTCCCCTGAACAACATCTGCCACCCTGGCATGAAGACCAAAACCAGAATCATAAATAATCCGTCGCCCAAACACCTCTACCAAAGGACCCAACGGATGCCAATAATCAAACCAAAGAGAAATATCCTCCCCATTACCCACCCGAAACTGCATCAACCGCCGCACAAGACACCGAAGGCCTAGAATTTTCCTCCAACTCCACGAGCAATCCCCAGGGCACCTAACCTCCCACACATTCTTTCCCTTAAGCAGAGTAGATCTAACCCACGAGACCCAGACAGAAGACCTCAAATTGCTACAGACAGCCCACAAATGCTTACTTATGGCAGCTTTATTCCAACACTCAACGCTCTTAATACCGAGACCACCCTCTTCCTTTGGTAAACACACCGAAGACCATGCAACCTTTGCCCCACCTTTACCTAAATCTGAACCCTTCCAAAGAAAACTACGCAAAGTAGTTTCAACCTTAATCACCACTGACTTAGGCAAGATAAAAATGGAGGACCAATACACCTGAATAGAGAACAATACAGATTGAATGAGCTGAAGCCTCCCTGCAAAAGAAAGAACCCTACTAGTCCAACTCTTAACTCTCGCTACAATCCTGTCGACAAGAACCCTACAATCCACTGCCGTAAGCTTAGTAGAAATCAGAGGAACCCCAAGATATCTGACAGGTAATACCCCTTCCTGAAAACCAAGAATCCCAAGTAACTCTTGCTTAGTCTCAGAAGACACACCAGCCACAAAAAGATTGCTCTTGCTAGGATTAGGAATCAACCCAGAAAGAGCTTGGAACTGACCAAGGACAACATTAACTGCAGCAACTGACTCCCTCTCTGCCCTACAGAAAACCATAAGATCATCCGCAAAGCATAAATGCGAAATACCAATCTTCCCACACCGCCAATGGTATGCAAACTGACCCTCCTGCTCCATAATATGCATCAACCCCGAGAAGACCTCCATAGCCAGCACAAATAAATAAGGGGACATAGGATCCCCCTGCCTCAAACCTCGGCCACTAACAAAGAAACCATTCAACTCGCCATTGATAGAAATCGAGAAACGGGGAGTGGAAATGCACTCAGAAATCCAAGTTATCATCTGCTCTGGGAAGCCTAAAATCTGTAAAATAGCCACTAAGAAATCCCACCGCACAGAATCGTAAGCTTTCATTAAATCTACCTTCAGCGCACACCTAGGATGACCCCCATCACGATGATAGTTCCTTAACAATTCCTGCGACAGTAATATATTATCACTAATCCTCCTACCAGCAACGAAGGCCGACTGAAAAGGACTAACAACATCAGGCAGCACCATCTGAACTCGATTCGCAATAATTTTGGCAATGCATTTGTAGATAGTGTTACAACACGAAATAGGCCTAAAATCCCCAACCTTAGAAGGATTAGGAACCTTAGGAATAAGAGCAACCACAGTAGCATTCACTTGCTTGAGCAATCTCCCGGAGCTAAAAAACGAATGAATAGCACGAAGAAAATCATCACCAACAACAGACCAAGCTTTCTTGAAGAAAGTAGCATTATACCCATCCGGACCAGGAGCTTTATTATCTTTTAAAGAGAACAAAACTGCCTTAATTTCAACATCACTAACCTCTCTACCCAAGGTAGCACACTGATCACCAGAAATACGCTTCGGGAGAGCCCGCCTCACTAAATCAAGGTCAATCCTAGGGCATCCAGCAGGCTGTCTCAGAAGTGTCTCAAAGAAGTTCACCACCATTGATTTAACTTCACTAGGCTCCTCCACACGATTACCATGCTCATCGGTAAGAGATAATACCTTACTCCTACTACATCTTTGTCTCATCGATCGAAAAAAGAACTTAGAATTCCTATCTCCCAAATTAATCCACTGAACCCGGGACTTTTGTCTCAAAAAACTCTCTTCATCTCTACTCAAATCGCCATAAAGCTTCACCAACCGAGACTCCTCCCCATGTAAAGAAATGTTCGTAGGCTGCCTCTGAATATCCCATTGCACAGACTCTAAATCATGCTTAGCTTGCTGCACCCTAGAAGACAAGTCAGAATAACACTCCCTATTAAGTTTCTTAAGCTCCACTTTCAATCTTTTTAGCTTCTTACATAGCTGAAACATAGGAGACCCATCCACCCTTTCCGCCCAAACTCGATCCACCAAGGATAAAAATTCTGGATGATCCGCCCAGAAATCAAAAACTTAAAAGGCACCCGTCGCCGAGGGAGATCCACAATCTTAACAATCATAGGAGAGTGATCAGAAACACTGGAAGGAAGAAAATGCGCCTCAGAACCTCGAAATGAAATATCCCACTTCAAATTGACCAAAGCTCGATCTAACTTTCGAAGAATAGGATCAACCGTACGATGATTAGACCATGTATAGAAGCACCCATTAAATCGCAGATCATCCAACCCAGACTCAGCTAAACAATTAGAAAAGTCGTCTTTCCAATGTGGCCAAGAATTGGATCCTCCAACACTCTCAACCGAAGACTTAATACCATTAAAGTCACCCATCACAATCCAAGCACTATTCTCCCATTCCATTCCGCGCGCCACTAAATCAGCCCACAACGCCTCCCTACGAACATTACAATTATCACCGTACACTATCGATATCATACACTCCCAAGTAGAATCAACAGAAGAAACTCTACAATGGATAACTTGTTCAGAAGATCCGACAACCAAAACAGTAACATTGAACGGATTCCAACAAACCCAAATCCTCCCCAAAGAGGAAAAATTATAATTGCACTCCACCTTCCAAGACCGGTCAATAGTCTTAAGAATAACATCTTTATTTTTCTCCAGAACTTTCGTTTCCACTAAACCACACAAAGACAATTTCTCATCTTTAATCAAATTGCGAACCTCTCTTTGCTTCAAAGGGTCATTAAGACCCCTAATATTCCAGCACCCAAAAATCATAATAAATATACAAAGATAAGAAGAAAACCCCCACAAATCTATCTCCATTTACCCCCCCTAGGGGAGGAGTGCTTCTTATTCTTCTTACCCTTACTGCTAGAACCTTTCTTCTTCTTTTTCTTTTCCAGAGAATCCTTAACTTTTGAAGCCAAAGCATTACGAGGAGGACTAGAATCACTACCATCCTCACCATGACCAGCCACATCCTTATCACAAAGAGCATCTCCATCATCACAAAGAGCATCCCTGTCATCAACATAACCATTAGCCCCATCCTTACAAAGAACAGCCCCTGCATCACAAACAGTGTCCAGAATTGCTAAAGGAGTACCCTCTTCCGTTACTTCCAAATTCAGAGAATGGTCATTGCCCTCCATTGGCACTAAATTAAGATGATTATCAATATTTTCCATAAGCGGAACACTAGCACTGTTCCCCAAAGTAGATAATTCTCCACCCTTGTTCTTTTTTTTAACCTCAACCCAAACCGGTCGTTTAGGCCCCAACGAGTCTTCTTGCCTCTTCTTCATATCATGAACATCAAACCCTCTATTTCCTGTAACCAGATTCATATTGTCACCCAAATCTTGAACACTTGGTTTACATATACCCGACTCATGCCCAAACACCTTACAAATATTACACCTAGAAGGAAGCCACTCATAAACAGCATAAATAGTTTTCCACTCCCCATTAGCACATTGAATATCAAACTCATTAATGACATCCTTCGAAGCATCAACCTCAACACACACACGAGCAAAGCTAAGACGTTTCCTAGCTAACGTAATGTGATCGGCATGTAATGGAATGCCCAAAGCACTAACTGCAAAACTCAGGCCCTTAGAAGTCCAATATTCAAAAGGTAGATTATAAAGTTTAACCCATACAGGAATATTGCGTAACTCATCTTTAGACAAGGATAAACTAGGCTGCCACCTTTTAAGAACAAGCAATTTATTCACTATATGCCATGGACCTTTTTCAAGAACTTCACAAGCATGGTCAAGACTATCAAACTTGAAAATAAAGAACCCTTGTTCCGAAGATAAGACTTCTTTAAGGCCAAACCTACCCCAAATTTTATGAACTATTGAATTCACTACGGGGAATGGAATTCGCTTATCCACAAAGTACCCTATCAAGGAAGTTCTCCATTCTTCACTTCCCTCAATAGCTACCTCAACCGGAGGGCTAACTTTAATTCTTCCATTTTCTTCAGTAGGTTTAAAATATTGTAAGGATTCAAAGGTTGAAGATCGTACCTCACAAGCAATAGGAGAAGAATTCTGGACAGCCTTCGCATAAGATGGTTTCAGCCCTTGATCATGCATGGAAGAAGGTGTTGAAAATGGTCCAAGATCAGCCCCTCCGTGTCCAAAGCTACCAAGACCCGAAATTGAGCCCAAAGCACTCGATTTCGACCCAATTACACCCACATCAGACCCAAAATGCAAGTTACCAAGCTTTTCCTTTCTATTATCATCTCTTGCAAGCCCAACTCCACCATAATTCGAAGGTGATTCAATAAGATTAATCCTTGGCCCATCTAATTTTGTAGAATCAGCCCCATTAGCTCCAATTTCGTGCCCAACATTACCAATACTCGAAATTGAACCCAAAGCACCACATTTTGACTCTATTACCCCCATTCCTTGCTGAATACTTTTATTTAGTGGAGGAAGGTCATCAACAACCACCTTCCTTTGACAATTTTGGCCATTAATGTCAATATTAGCATCCTTATGTTGAAAAATCCGCCCATGAGAATCTTCCATCCTTTGAATTATTTGCCCCTTGCACATGTCTCCAACCACCACTTGAAAATTGTGTCCATTATTATCTCTATGCAACACCTCATTCAACAAGTCTTCACCCTTGTCACCAATGTCAACCACACCTATCTTCTTGTCCAATCCCGAAATAGTTGAAAGACAACCAATTCTTCCTTTGGAGACAGCTCCTACTCCATCACAAGTATCATCCATTTCAAGAGACCTACTACTTACACCAAAAGAGACATTTTTCATTGCACCACCATTACCAAATTCAGTTTTAACAACTCCAGCTGAAGCTTTATCATGACAGCCCTTCATACCATTGAATTTCAAAGAAGAAACATGGTTGCCATCCTTCATACCACCATCAACAATAGAGGGCATATCATGGCAGCCCTTCATTACCCCTTCATGACAGCTCTTTATCCCATTGATCATCAAAGAAGAAGAAGAAACATGGTCTCCATCCTTCTTGACACCACCATCTATAGATGATATATCATGACAGCCCATGACTAGCCCTTCATGATAACCATTCACTCCATTGGAACTCAAAGAAGAAACATGGTCTCCACCCTTCTTCACACCACCATCAGCTATATGATAGCCCTTCATTCCATTTGAGATCAAAGAAGAAACATGGTCTCCATCCTTCTTCACACCACCAGCAGTAGGATTTTGGGTTTGATCTACCAAAACCCTACATCCCTTCATTCCATTGGTTGAAGACAAGTTGCAGCTCGAATTAGCCTTCATTCCATTGGTTGAAGACAATTTGCAGCTCGAATTAGCCTTAAAACCACCAAGATTGGCCACATTAAAATCATCCATAGCAGAAAAGCAAACTAAAACTTCTAATAAATTAAAGAAAACGGACCAGCAAACCTAAAACTAAAGAAGAACGAAAATTGAGCTTGTAATCATCAAAAGAAATCAATAATGATCCCAAAGAGAGAATAGAAAAAAATTAAGAAGAACACTCAAAAAATTCTAGAGAGAAGGCAGAGCATTTTCTCTCTCTAAAACCCATGTTTGTTGTGTGTGCAATTTTTGATGAGGCACCATTGTTAATAATGACATTGATTCTGACAACTTTGCAAGATTTAAGTAAAAAAAAAGAAGTACAGTATTTGTTAAAATGAAACAATATCAAATAACAATATATTCAAGTATTTAAATTGATTAGTAAACAATAACTACTTACCAGATTCCGCTTCTTCATTAAATTGCAAGTTTTCTAATAACTACTTATCAAATATTTTTATTCTTATAAAATGCTAAATTACCAAATTCAACGATTCAAGTAAATAACAAATGAACATTTAAAATTCAAACACGGCAAATCGTAAATTTTCACATTAAACATTTACTCCACAAACCCTATAGCTGCCATGTCAGCCAAGGGTGCTAATCTATGTATATTTTTGTGTATAAATATGTGAAATAAATAGGAATAAGTAAAAAATAAAGATTCAAATTGAATCTAGCAACATACGGACCTATCTCCGTAGGGAGGCGTTGTGGGCTGATTTAGTGGCGCGCGGAGTGGAATGGGAGAATAGTGCTTGGATTGTGATGGGTGACTTTAATGCTATTAAGTCTTCGGTTGAGAGTGTTGGAGGCTCCAATTCTTGGCCTCATTGGAAAGATGACTTTTCTAATTGTTTAGCTGAGTCTGGGTTGGATGATCTGCGATTTAATGGGTGCTTCTATACTTGGTCTAATCATCTTACGATTGATCCTATTCTTCGAAAGTTAGATAGAGCTTTGGTCAACTTGAATTGGGATATTTCCTTTCGAGGTTCAGAGGCGCATTTTCTTCCTTCTAGTGTTTCTGATCACTCTCCTATGATTGTTAAGATTGTGGATCTCCCTCGGCGACGGGTGCCTTTTAAGTTTTTTGATTTCTGGGCGGATCATCCAGAATTTTTATCCTTGGTGGATCGGGTTTGGGCGGACAGGGTGGATGGGTCTCCTATGTTTCAGCTATGTAAGAAGCTAAAAAGATTGAAAGTAGAGCTTAAGAAACTTAATAGGGAGTGTTATTCTGACTTGTCTTCTAGGGTGCAGCAAGCTAAACATGATTTAGAGTCTGTGCAATGGGATATTCAGAGGCAGCCTACGAACGCTTCTTTACATGAGGAGGAGTCTCGGTTGGTGAAGCTTTATGGTGACTTGAGTAGAGATGAGGAGAGTTTTTTGAGACAAAATTCCCGGGTTCAGTGGATTAATTTGGGAGATAGGAATTCTAAGTTCTTTTTTCGATCGATGAGACAAAGATGTAGTAGGAGTAAGGTATTATCTCTTACCGATGAGCATGGTAATCGTGTGGAGGAGCCTAGTGAAGTTAAATCAACGGTGGTGAACTTCTTTGAGACACTTCTGAGACAGCCTGCTGGATGCCCTAGGATTGACCTTGATTTAGTGAGGCGGGCTCTCCCGAAGCGTATTTCTGGTGATCAGTGTGCTACCTTGGGTAGAGAGGTTAGTGATGTTGAAATTAAGGCAGTTTTGTTCTCTTTAAAAGATAATAAAGCTCCTGGTCCGGATGGGTATAATGCTACTTTCTTCAAGAAAGCTTGGTCTGTTGTTGGTGATGATTTTCTTCGTGCTATTCGTTCGTTTTTTAGCTCCGGGAGATTGCTCAAGCAAGTGAATGCTACTGTGGTTGCTCTTATTCCTAAGGTTCCTAATCCTTCTACGGTTGGGGATTTTAGGCCTATTTCGTGTTGTAACACTATCTACAAATGCATTGCCAAAATTATTGCGAATCGTGTTCAGATGGTACTGCCTGATGTTGTTAGTCCTTTTCAGTCGGCCTTCGTTGCTGGTAGGAGGATTAGTGATAATATATTACTGTCGCAGGAATTGTTAAGGAACTATCATCGTGATGGGGGTCATCCTAGGTGTGCGCTGAAGGTAGATTTAATGAAAGCCTATGATTCTGTGCGGTGGGATTTCTTAGTGGCTATTTTACAGATTTTAGGCTTCCCGGAGCAGATGATAGCTTGGATTTCTGAGTGCATTTCTACTCCCCGTTTCTCTATTTCTATCAATGGCGAGTTGAATGGTTTCTTTAATAGTAGCCGAGGTTTGAGGCAGGGGGATCCTATGTCCCCTTATTTATTTGTGCTGGCTATGGAGGTCTTCTCGGGGTTGATGCGTATTATGGAGCAGGAGAGTCAGTTTGCGTACCATTGGCGGTGTGGGAAGATTGGTATTTCGCATTTATGCTTTGCGGATGATCTTATAGTTTTCTGTAGGGCAGAGAGGGAGTCAGTTGCTGCAGTTAATGTTGTCCTTGGTCAGTTCCAAGCTCTTTCTGGGTTGATTCCTAATCCTAACAAGAGCAATCTTTTTGTGGCTGGTGTGTCTTCTGAGACTAAACAAGAGTTACTTGGGATTCTTGGTTTTCAGGAAGGGGTATTACCTGTCAGATATCTTGGGGTTCCTCTGATTTCTACTAAGCTTACGGCAGTGGATTGTAGGGTTCTTGTTGACAGGATTGTAGCGAGAGTTAAGAGTTGGACTAGTAGGGTTCTTTCTTTCGCAGGGAGGCTTCAGCTCATTCAATCTGTATTGTCCTCTATTCAGGTGTATTGGTCCTCCATTTTTATCTTGCCTAAGTCAGTGATGATTAAGGTTGAAACTACTTTGCGTAGTTTTCTTTGGAAGGGTTCAGATTTAGGTAAAGGTGGGGCCAAGGTTGCATGGTCTTCGGTGTGTTTACCAAAGGAAAAGGGTGGTCTCGGTATTAAGAGCGTTGAGTGTTGGAATAAAGCTGCCATAAGTAAGCATTTGTGGGCTGTCTGTAGCAATTTGAGGTCTTCTGTCTGGGTCTCGTGGGTTAGATCTACTCTGCTTAAGGGAAAGAATGTGTGGGAGGTTAGGTGCCCTGGGGATTGCTCGTGGAGTTGGAGGAAAATTCTAGGCCTTCGGTGTCTTGTGCGGCGGTTGATGCAGTTTCCGGTGGGTAATGGGGAGGATATTTCTCTTTGGTTTGATTATTGGCATCCGTTGGGTCCTTTGGTGGAGGTGTTTGGGCGACGGATTATTTATGATTCTGGTCTTGGTCTTCATGCTAGGGTGGCGGATGTTGTTCAGGGAAGGGATTGGGCTTGGCCTCGTTCCCTAACCGGGAATTGGATGGACATTATCAGTGGTATCCCTGCTTCCTTCAGGCCTAATAACTCTCAAGCTGATACTTTGTGTTGGGTTGAGGACTCTCGAGGGGCTTTCTCTATTCGTAATGCTTGGGAGGCTCTTCGGTCCCGGCAGCCAGCGGTGGATTGGTTTAGGTCCGTTTGGCATTCTAAATCAATTCCTAGACATGCTTTCATCTTCTGGTTGGCCATTAGGGGTGCTCTTTCTACTCAGGATAAGCTTCTTATTTATGGCTTGATTCCGGCTATTCGTTGTGTGTTTTGTGGAGGGAGTTGTGAGGATGTCCCTCATCTCTTTTTTTATTGTTCTTATTCTTGCGAGGTTTGGTTTGCTCTTTTAAGAAATCAGCCCACAACGCCTCCCTACGAACATTACAATTATCACCGTACACAATCGAAATCATACACTCCCAAGTAGAATCAACAGAAGAAACGCTACAATGGATAACTTGTTCAGAAGCTCCGACAACCAAAACAGTAACATCGAACGGATTCCAACAAACCCAAATCCTCCCCAAAGAGGAAAAATTATAATTGCACTCCACCTTCCAAGACCGGTCAATGGTCTTAAGAATAACATCTTTATTTTTCTCCAGAACTTTCGTTTCCACTAAACCACACAAAGACAATTTCTCATCTTTAATCAAATTGCGAACCTCTCTTTGCTTCAAAGGGTCATTAAGACCCCTAATATTCCAGCACCCAAAAATCATAATAAATATACAAAGATAAGAAGAAACCCCCACAAATCTATCTCCACTTACCCCCCTTAGGGGAGGAGTGCTTCTTATTCTTCTTACCCTTACTACTGGAACCTTTCTTCTTCTTTTTCTTTTCCAGAGAATCCTTAACTTTTGAAGCCAAAGCATTACGAGGAGGGCTAGAATCACTACCATCCTCACCATGACCAGCCTCATCATTACCACAAATAGCACCCCCATCATCACAAAAAGCATCCCTGTCATCAACATAACCATTAGCCCCATCCTTACAAAGCGTAGCCCCTGCATCACAAACAGTGTCCAAAATTGCTAAAGGAGTACCCTCTTCCATTACTTCCAAATTCGGAGTATGGTCATTGCCCTCCATTGGTACTAAATTAAGATGATTATCAACATTTTCCACAAGCGGAACACTAGCACCATTCCCCATAGTAGATAATTCTCCACCCTTGTTCTTTTTTTTAACCTCAACCCAAACCGGTCGTTTAGGCCCCAACGAGTCTTCGTGCCTCTTCTTCATATCATGAACATCAACCCTTCCATTTCCGGTAACCATATTCACATTGTCACCCAAATCTTGAACGCTTTGTTTACATATACCCGGCGCATGCCCAAACACCTTACAAATATTACACCTAGAAGGAAGCCACTCATAAACAGCATAAATAGTTTTCCACTCCCCATTAGCACATTGAATATCAAACTCATTAATGACATCCTTCGAAGCATCAATCTCAACACACACACGAGCAAAGCTAAGACGTTTCCTAGCTAAAGTAATGTGATCAGCATGCAATGGAATGCCCAAAGCACTAACTACAAAACTCAGGCCCTTTGAAGTCCAATATTCAAACGGAAGATTGTAAAGTTTAACCCATACAGGAATATTGCGTAACTCATCTTTAGACAAGGATAAACTAGGCTGCCACCGTTTAAGAACAGGCAATTTATTCACTATATGCCATGGACCTTTTTCAAGAACTTCACAAGCATGGTCAAGACTATCAAACTTGAAAATAAAGAACCCTTGTTCCGAAGATAAAACTTCTTTAAGGCCAAACCTACCCCAAATTTTATGAACTACTGAATTCACTACGGGGAAAGGAATTCTCTTATCCACAAAGTACCCTATCAAGGAAGTTCTCCATTCTTCACTTCCCTCAATAGCTACCTCAACCGGAGGGCTAACTTTAATTCTTCCATTTTCTTCAGTTGGTTTAAAATATTGTAAGGATTCAAAGGTAGAAGATCGTACCTCACAAGCAATAGGAGAAGAATTCTGGACAGCCTTAGCATAAGATGGTTTCAGCCCTTGATCATGCATGGAAGAAGGTGTTGAAAATGGTCCAAGATCAGCCCCTCCTTGTCCAAAGCTACCAAGACCCGAAATTGAACCCAAATCACTCGATTTCGGCCCAATTACGCCCACATCAGACCCAAAATGCAAGTTACCAAGCTTTTCCTTTCTATGATCATCTCTTGCAAGCCCAAATCCACCATAATTCGAAGGTGATTCAATAACATTAATCCTTGGCCCATCTAATTTTGTGGAATCAGTCCCATTAGCTCCAATACCCGAAATTGAGCCCAAAGCACCAAAATTTGACTCTATTACCCCCATTCCTTGCTGACTAGTATTATTTAGTGAAGGAAAGTCATTACCAACCACCTTCCTTTGACAATTTTGGCTATTAAGGTCAATACTAGCCACCTTATTTTGAAAAACTTGTCCATGAGAATCATTCATCATTTGAATTAATTGCCCATTGCACATGATCTCATGCAACAAGTCTTCACTCTTTTCATCATTGTCAACCATAGCTTTCTTCTTGTCCAATCCCGAAATTGTTGAGAGACAACCAGCCTTCACATGGTTTTCACCCAAAACCATATTTCTACCTTCACCCAAATCCAGATTTTCATCTTCCTCATCATGCAACACCCCATGAAGAACATCATCATGATTGGATTCAATCCCATTTACACAACCAACAGCTCCATGCCTATCATGTGTTGTTTTATTTGATTGCAATCCCGAAACAGTAGCAAAACAACCATCCTTTGAGCAATTCTCACCCAAATTCGGACTTCTTCCTTCTACAGCACCAATACCATGAGGCAAATTCGAAGGAACAAGTTTTGTAGACACGCAACACCCGGAAACAATGTCTCCACTCTTCATACCACCCTTCTTTACATCACCAGCAGCTAAAGAACCACCAACCATGGCTCCAACCAATATAACAAGAAGAAGATGATGATCACCACCCAACAATAAAGACAAAACGCAGCTCAAAATCACAAGCAAAATCAGTCACAAGATTGGCCAAAGTAGAATCATCCACCATGGCAAACAAGCAATCCAGAACTGCCCAGAAAATAAGGGAAAATGGACCAGCAAAATAACACTAAAAGAGAGGGAGATGAGCTCGTGATCACCAAGAGGAAGATGAAGATCATAAACCCAACCCAAAATCACAAGCATACCATGGCACAAAACAAGCTAAAAAACTGCCCAGAAAATTACCAGCAAACCTAAAGCTAAAGAAGAACGAAAATTGAGCTTGTAATCATCAAAAGAAATCAATAATGATCCCAAAGAGATAATAGAAAAAAAATCAAGAAGAACACTCAAAAAATTCTAGAGAGAAGGCAGAGCATTTTCTCTCTCTAAAACCCTTATGGGAGCATTGGGTCTGGAAGGGTGAATAATCTAATTTTTGGGAGTTCTTGGGCGTGAGGATGTCCCTCATCTCTTTTTTGATTGTTCTTATTCTTGCGAGGTTTGGTTTGCTCTTTTAAGGAAGTGCAGATTACCTCTGCGTGCTCGGAGCTGGGAGGATACTATTCTTTGGTGTTGCCATTTCCGCGGTCGGCAACTTCGTGGGTGGGTGGTGCGTATTATGCTTGCGGCTGCTGTCTATGCTATTTGGCGTGAGCGGAATGCTAGTGATGAAGACTTATCTAGCACAAAGGCGAGGCAACCTGCTGATTCGAAGGGATAACTTTGGAAACTCATAACGTGTGAACGGCTAGGTTTCTGGAGGCGTGTGAGTAGGTCTTTTCAAAGTTGATGATCTTATCTTCAACTTTCATGTTGGAATCAGATCCATTGGAGGCCACACGAGGAAGATATGGTCGGTTATTTCAAAGTATCCAGAAGCTGTCTTACTTTGACAATTGTTGTCTTACTTTGACAATTGTGTTATCTTCATTTGATAATTGTGTTGCACGTTTTTATTGAGTTCAAAGCTTCCTAGTCAACAAATCACACCTTCCTTTACTTGTTTTCGTTTCCCATGCTTGGAGGGTTGTTCCAAGACATTTCATTTTCTATTTAAACTCATTTGTAAGTCATTTTATGGGACCATTGATCATTAATACAAAAACTGAGTGAAATTTCATTTCACCTACTTGTTCTTGATAGAACTACTGAACTTATCAAAGGAAGGCTTCCTTTGTGGCGTTCTTGAGTGTTTATACTTCCGGGTTCGTGGATTGAGTATTCATCGGGTCTAGAAGGTTGAAGAATCTGATTTTTGGGAGTTCTTGGGTGTAAAACAAATTGAGTGTGGGTTTGGGGGTTATATAACCTTACGGGTTCACATCATTTGGTATCAGAGCTGGTTCCGGGTTTCGTCACAAGTTGGCGGGGTTCGTATCATTTGGTATCAGAGCTTGTTACGGGTTTCGTCACAAGTTGGCGGGGTTTGTATCATTTGGTATCAGAGACTGGTTTCGGGTTTCGTCACAAGTTGGCGGGGTTCGTATCATTTGGTATCAGAGCCAAAGTTCCAAAATTAGGTTTGATTTATCTTTGAATTTTTCGTCCTTTTAATTCATAGCTTCTGCATTTTATTGTTTGCTCTTTTTTCTTGCTTGTTCTTCTTGAAGATTTTTGTGTATTGATTATATTAAAATTCCAAAAAAAAAAAAAAATTAGAACAAGACTTCTACACAAATTTTTGCTTGTATCCTAAGACTTCTTTGAGTTCTACACCAATTCGTGCTTGTATCCTAAGATTTCTTTGAGTTCTACACAAATTCGTGCTTGTATCCTAAGACTTCTTTGAGTTCTACACCAATTCGTGCTTGTATCCTAAGATTTCTTTGAGTTCTACACAAATTCGTGCTTGTATCCTAAGTTCTTTTCTTTGTTGACTATTCTAGGTTGTGTTGTGAGTTGTGTTCATTATCCAAAAAAAAATATAAGAAAAAAAATCATTATCCAAAAAATATATATATATTCTGGTTGTGTTGTTATTTCGTGGGTTTTTTGTTGGTTAGAATATTCATACATTGGTTATTTCTTCTTTGTTAAGTTCAATTAGTTCTTATAGGACTTGAGGGTGAAAATAAAGAGTGGAAAAAGGCAAGAGAGTGTGAGCACAGCATCGAGAAAAGCCTATTAGAGTGAAACACGAGTGGAGTGGTATCTTGAGTGCAAACACGTGAGGATTGTGAGGATTTTTTTCTAACTCTTTCATTGCAGCTTTCTATAATGTCGAACCAAAGTGATTCAACACCTAGAGAGGAGAACATGTCCATTGTTCTGAAGGCCATGCAGCAGCAATTCGAGCGAATGAACGTGGTTTTTGGGGATATTAGAGATAGGATGGATCAACAAGATGAGGTTATAGCTCGTATACAAAGGGAACAGCCTTTGAACTTAGGTAGACAAAATAGGCGTGGTGTTTTCGGAGATGTATCTGAGAGAGAACGTGAGCTTAGAAGTGGGGATGATGATGATTTCGAATCTGAAGTTGAAATGGGTAGAAATAGGCCTAGAGGAGGTAGGCATGAAGGAGTACCGAGAAGAGGATTTCGGGGTCAAAATGGGGTAGTTAGGAATCGTGAAGATAATAACTTGGGTAGTATCAAAATGAAGATTCCATCGTTTCAAGGGAAAAATGATCCGGAGGTTTATCTCGAATGGGAAAAGAAGGTGGAGCTAGTGTTCGATTGCCACAATTATTCCGAGAATAAGAAGGTAAAACTTGCTGCCATTGAATTTTCTGAATATGCTATTGTTTGGTGGGATCAATTGGTGATGAACAGGAGGAGAAATAGGGACCGTCCAATAGAGACGTGGGAGGAGATGAAAGCAGTGATGAGAAAGCGATTCGTCCCGAGCTACTACTACCGGGAGCTATACAACAAGTTGCAAAGTCTTCGACAAGGCAACCGAAGTGTGGAGGAATATTATAAGGAGATGGAGGTCGCTATGATTCGAGCAAATATAGAGGAGGATCGGGAAGCAACAATGTCTAGGTTCTTGGCAGGTTTGAATCGTGAAATTACCAATGTGGTGGAATTGCAACATTATGTGGAGTTGGAGGACATGGTTCACATGGCAATAAAAATAGAAAACCAGCTCAAAAGAAGGGGTAATACACGTCCAAGCCAAAATTCTAGTTCATTAGCTTGGAGACCAAATCATTGGAAGAAAGATGAGAAGCAGCCGATGATGAAGCCTAAGGCCGAGCAAAAGCCAGAAGCAACAAACAATGGAAATCAAGGTAAATCCGATTCTTCCACTTCTAGGAATCGTGATATTAAGTGTTTTAAGTGTCAAGGCAGGGGTCACATAGCTAGCCAATGTCCAAACAAAAGAGTTATGGTGATACGAGATAATGGAGAGGTCGAATCAGAAGATGACGAAGAAAACACCGACTCTATGCCACCATTGGAGGATGCTGATAATGAAGAATACGCTGTCCAAGGAGAGATGTTGGTGGCAAGGCGAGCGCTAAGTGTCCAAGTCAAAAAAGAAGAAGAAGTACAACGAGAAAATATTTTCCATACTAGGTGCCATGTTAATAACAAGGTATGTAGTATGATAATAGATGGTGGTAGTTGTACTAATGTTGCTAGCACTCTTATGGTGGAAAGGTTAGGCTTGCCAATAATTAAACACCCCCGACCTTACAAGTTGCAATGGCTAAACGATAGTGGTGAGGTAAAGGTGAACAAACAAGTTATGATTTCTTTTCAAATCGGAAAATATGAAGACAAAGTGTTATGCGACGTAGTTCCAATGCAAGCAGGGCACTTGTTACTAGGACGACCATGGCAGTTTGACCGACGTGTTAGTCATGATGGCTTCACCAACAAGTACTCTTTCGTGCATAACCAAAGGACAATCACTCTAGTTCCTTTGGCACCACAACAAGTTTATGAGGATCAATTGAGATTGCAACAAGAGAGTGAGAAAAAGAAAATGAGAGCAAAAGAAAAAGAGGCCGAGACAAAAAAGAAAGAGAAAAATGAGAGAGAAACGGCCATTGAAAGAAAAGAAGAGAGAAAAACAAATTTTTATGCTAGAGCGAGTGATGTTAAAAGAGCGATGTTGTCCAACAAACCCATACTTATACTTATGTATAAGGAAGAATGTTTAAATGTTAACCAACTTGAGGCTTCTTTGCCTAGCTCTGTTTTATCTCTCTTGCAGGAATTTGATGATGTTTTTCCCGAGGAAATTCCAGATGGTTTGCCACCTATTCGAGGGATTGAGCATCAAATTGATTTTGTACCCGGCGCAACCATTCCAAACCGACCAGCCTATCGCAGTAATCCTGAGGAGACAAAGGAGCTTCAAAGGCAGGTTGATGAATTAATGAAAAAAGGGTATGTTCAGGAAAGCATGAGTCCTTGTGCTGTTCCAGTTATTTTGGTTCCTAAGAAGGACGGCTCATGGAGAATGTGTGTTGATTGCCGAGCTGTTAACAATATAACGGTAAAGTATCGACATCCTATTCCTCGCTTAGATGATATGCTAGATGAATTGCATGGTTCTTGTGTATTTTCTAAAGTTGATTTGAAAAGTGGATACTGATATGAACCTCGTTGATTGTATCAAGATTGATGCCAATATTCGTTCTAACCTCTGGTTCGGATGGAAACCGCGACCCAACACCTATATCGAGATGTGAACCTTGGTATAAAGGAGGACGCCACAATCAAGGATGAAATACTCGATTGATAAGTCAAGGAGGAACGCCACAGAGAATTCTGATAAGTTCCAGTTAGTTCTCAAAGAACAAAGAGAAAACTCTCTCAAATTTCATTCAAAATCAATAATTAACCTTCTTACATCCATCAACATCCTTATATAATGAAACCCTAAAACAAAGGAAAGAAAACAAGATAGCCATTAAGGCCTTACAAATAGAAAACTAGAATGGTCATAATTGCCTTACAAATGGTCCCAAACTAAAACAAACAACTATTAAATCAAGCCCAAACCGAAATTATGCCAAGCTTTCTCTTATTCAGCCCACTCAATTGCCTTGATGATGTTAATCAAGCCTTGGTCTTCATGTGGGTTCATCTTGGGCTTTAATAATTCAGAATCAGCCCATGTATCTTGAATTAGGCCATTGAGTGCTTCTTTGAATCTCTTAGCCCTTGCCCTTGTTATTGGCCCAATCGGAACATGCAATGGATCCCTTGGTGCAGCTCCCTTATTCTCATCATTCCCTCCCTCTTGAAAAGGATTTGTCCTCAAATCGTCACCTACATCAAAAGGAGACAAATCAGAAACATTGAAGCTTGCACTAACATTATACTCACCTGGAAGATCTAACTTGTAGGCATTGTCATTGATCCTTTCAATCACTTGAAATGGGCCATCTCCCCGTGGAAGTAGTTTAGAACGCCTCTGGACTGGAAACCGTTCCTTCCTCATATGCAACCACACCCAATCACCGGGTTCAAACACAACTTTCTTGCGCCCTTTATTAGCTTGGTTGGCATATTGCTCAGTTCTCCTCTCGATGTTTTGCCTAGTCTTTTCATGGATTTGCTTAACAAACTCTGCCTTTTTCTTTCCATCCAAGTTAACATGCTCAGTTACAGGGTATATCATGGCAGCTCTTCATTACCCCTTCATGACAGCTCTTTATCCCATTGATCATCAAAGAAGAAACATGGTCTCCATCCTTCTTCACACCATCATCTATAGATGATATATCGTGACAGCCCATGACTAGCCCTTCATGATAGCCATTCACTCCATTGGAACTCAAAGAAGAAATATGGTCTCCACCCTTCTTCACACCACCAGCAGTAGGATTTCGGGTTTGATCTACCAAAACCCTACATACCTTCATTCCATTGGTTGAAGACAATTTGCAGCTCGAATTAGCCTTAAAACCACCAAGATTGGCCACATTAAAATCATCCATAGCAGAAAAGCAAACTAAAACTTCTAATAAATTAAAGAAAATGGACCAGCAAACCTAAAACTAAAGAAGAACGAAAGTTGAGCTTGTAATCATCAAAAGAAATCAATAATGATCCCAAAGAGAGAATAGAAAAAAATTAAGAACACTCAAAAAATTATAGAGAGAAGGCAGAGCATTTTCTCTCTCTAAAACCCTCATTGCCCCTTTGCCAAGGATTAATGTTGACTTGAAGAAGATTCAATTGCACTAAGCATAAGCCCAACCATTTCTCTTAGCTTTAGATTTTGTTTTGAAGATGTTGTAGTATCAGCCCTATTGGCTCCTATCCTCTGCCCAAGTCCACCACTAATCAAAGAAGAACCAATTGGAGAGAGTCCATTAGTAACCCTAGCAAAAACCCCAGTAGTAACCAATTTTTTAGTTGACTGAGAATTTTCTTTACCACTGCCATCTTCACCTACCAAATTAGAGCACATCTCCTTGCATAAATCTTGCTGACTAATTATCTTTCTTGAAGAAAAGTCAACAATAGAATCAGCTACATTTTGAAAAATCTGTCCATTATTGTCTCTTTCCAACACCTCATTCAGACAAGGAGATGACTCTCCTATTGCTGCACCATCAGCTTTATTAGCAAGCTTTCTATCACTCAAATATGTCAACTCACCATGTCTTGTTTTATCTTGCACGCCAGCTCCTTCTCTACAATTGGAAACATGTTTTGTACCCTTCTTCACACTACCAGCAGCGCTTTGTTCTCCTCTTTCCAGATTTCCTTCATGACAGCCCTTCATTTCATTGCGCATCAAAGAAGAAACATGGTCTCCATCCTTCTTCACACCACCATCAATAGATGATATATCATGACAGCCCATGACCAGCCCTTTATGATAGCCTTTCATTCCATTGGAACTCAAAGAAGAAACATAGTCTCCACCCTTCTCCACACCACCATCAGCTTCATGATAGCCCTTCATTCCATTTGAGATCAAAGAAGAAACATGGTCTTCATCCTTCTTCACACCACCAGCAGTAGAATTTCGGGTTTGATCTACCAAAACCCTACATCCCTTCATTCCATTGGACAACAAAGAAGAAACATGGTCTTCACCCTTCTTCACACCACCAGCAGCTAATGAATCACCAACCATGGCACCAACCAACACACCAAGAAAAAGATAGCAGTCACAAACCAACAATAAGAAACAAACACAACACAAACTCACAACAAATAAAACACCATTATTCCCAAAAATTTAAAAATAAAATGAAAATAGTTCAGCAAAACCTTAAACTAAAGAAAATAAAAAATTGAACTCATAAATATCAACGAAATCAATGATATTCACGAAGAGAGAATAGAAAATTGAGAAGAACACTCAAAGAAATTCTAGTGGTAAAGGTAAGAAGAATAAGAAACATTCCTCCTCCTTGTGCACTCACAACAAAACCAAGAAACACAAGCTTGTCAGTGCAAAAGGTGTACTTCTTTAGGTTAGCAAATAACTTCTCTTTTCTAAGCACATCCAAAACTGATTTCAAATGCATCAAATGGTCATCCAAATTTTTGCTGTAAATGAGGATATCATCAAAATAGACAACTACAAATTTTCCAATAAAAGCACGCAAAATATGGTTCATTAATCTCATGAAGGTATTAGGAGCATTTTTTTTTTGGATAATGTAAGTATATTAACCAAAGAGACAAAACAAAAGCAAAGGGGCATACCCCAGCGAGAAGATCACAAGGTCAGACAAGGGACAGGCCCCCTACCAACCGAAACTCAATAAACAGCAAAGCAATAAAAGCTAAGCACAAAACCTGTCATAGGGTACAGCCAAAAGAACCCACCAAACCCTATAAAAGGCAAAACAAGCGAATTACAAAAAAATAGAATCAGATAAACCCCAAGACTGGTGGAGCCACCTATTAGTAGGAGAAGGCATCACACCAGATAAGGAATTAAGCCGCATACAAACATCTCTGACAATGGAACGAACAACCATGGTAACAGGTTTAGGTAACTCGCCATGCATCCTAGCATTTCGCTCACGCCAAATGGCATAGACAGCAGCCGCAAGCATAATACGCACCACCCACCCACGAAGTTGCCGACCGCGGAAATGGCAAGACCAAAGAATAGTATCCTCCCAGCTCCGAGCACGCAGAGGTAATCTGCACTTCCTTAAAAGAGCAAACCAAACCTCGCAAGAATAAGAACAATCAAAAAAGAGATGAGGGACATCCTCACAACTCCCTCCACAAAACACACAACGAATAGCCGGAATCAAGCCATAAACAAGAAGCTTATCCTGAGTAGAAAGAGCACCCCTAATGGCCAACCAGAAGATGAAAGCATGTCTAGGAATTGATTTAGAATGCCAAACGGATCTAAACCAATCCACCGCTAGCTGCCGGGACCGAAGAGCCTCCCAAGCATTACGAATAGAGAAAGCCCCCCGAGAGTCCTCAACCCAACACAAAGTATCAGCTTGAGAGTTATTAGGCCTGAAGGAAGCAGGGATACCACTGATAATGTCCATCCAATTCCCGGTCAGGGAACGAGGCCAAGCCCAATCCCTCCCCTGAACAACATCCGCCACCCTAGCATGAAGACCAAAACCAGAATCATAAATAATCCGTCGCCCAAACACCTCCACCAAAGGACCCAACGGATGCCAATAATCAAACCAAAGAGAAATATCCTCCCCATTACCCACCCGAAACTGCATCAACCGCCGCACAAGACACCGAAGGCCTAGAATTTTCCTCCAACTCCACGAGCAATCCCCAGGGCACCTAACCTCCCACACATTCTTTCCCTTAAGCAGAGTAGATCTAACCCACGAGACCCAGACAGAAGACCTCAAATTGCTACAGATAGCCCACAAATGCTTACATATGGCAGCTTTATTCCAACACTCAACGCTCTTAATACCGAGACCACCCTCTTCCTTTGGTAAACACACCGAAGACCATGCAACCTTTGCCCCACCTTTACCTAAATCTGAACCCTTCCAAAGAAAACTACGCAAAGTAGTTTCAACCTTAATCACCACTGACTTAGGCAAGATAAAAATGGAGGACCAATACACCTGAATAGAGAACAATACAGATTGAATGAGCTGAAGCCTCCCTGCAAAAGAAAGAACCCTACTAGTCCAACTCTTAACTCTCGCTACAATTCTGTCGACAAGAACCCTACAATCCACTGCCGTAAGCTTAGTAGAAATCAGAGGAACCCCAAGATATCTGACAGGTAATACCCCTTCCTGAAAACCCAGAATCCCAAGTAACTCTTGCTTAGTCTCAGAAGACACACCAGCCACAAAAAGATTGCTCTTGCTAGGATTAGGAATCAACCCAGAAAGAGCTTGGAACTGACCAAGGACAACATTAACTGCAGCAACTGACTCCCTCTCTGCCCTACAGAAAACCATAAGATCATCCGCAAAGCATAAATGCGAAATACCAATCTTCCCACACCGCCAATGGTATGCAAACTGACCCTCCTGCTCCATAATATGCATCAACCCCGAGAAGACCTCCATAGCCAGCACAAATAAATAAGGGGACATAGGATCCCCCTGCCTCAAACCTCGGCCACTAGCAAAGAAACCATTCAACTCGCCATTGATAGAAATCGAGAAACGGGGAGTGGAAATGCACTCAGAGATCCAAGTTATCATCTGCTCTGGGAAGCCTAAAATCTGTAAAATAGCCACTAAGAAATCCCACCGCACAGAATCATAAGCTTTCATTAAATCTACCTTCAGCGCACACCTAGGATGACCCCCATCACGATGATAGTTCCTTAACAATTCCTGCGACAGTAATATATTATCACTAATCCTCCTACCAGCAACGAAGGCCGACTGAAAAGGACTAACAACATCAGGCAGCACCATCTGAACTCGATTCGCAATAATTTTGGCAATGCATTTGTAGATAGTGTTACAACACGAAATAGGCCTAAAATCCCCAACCTTAGAAGGATTAGGAACCTTAGGAATAAGAGCAACCACAGTAGCATTCACTTGCTTGAGCAATCTCCCGGAGCTAAAAAACGAATGAATAGCACGAAGAAAATCATCACCAACAACAGACCAAGCTTTCTTGAAGAAAGTAGCATTATACCCATCCGGACCAGGAGCTTTATTATCTTTTAAAGAGAACAAAACTGCCTTAATTTCAACATGACTAACCTCTCTACCTAAGGTAGCACACTGATCACCAGAAATACGCTTCGGGAGAGCCCGCCTCACTAAATCAAGGTCAATCCTAGGGCATCCAGCAGGCTGTCTCAGAAGTGTCTCAAAGAAGTTCACCACCGTTGATTTAACTTCAATAGGCTCCTCCACACGATTACCATGCTCATCGGTAAGAGATAATACCTTACTCCTACTACATCTTTGTCTCATCGATCGAAAAAAGAACTTAGAATTCCTATCTCCCAAATTAATCCACTGAACCCGGGACTTTTGTCTCAAAAAACTCTCTTCATCTCTACTCAAATCACCATAAAGCTTCACCAACCGAGACTCCTCCCCATGTAAAGAAATGTTCGTAGGCTGCCTCTGAATATCCCATTGCACAGACTCTAAATCATGCTTAGCTTGCTGCACCCTAGAAGACAAGTCAGAATAACACTCCCTATTAAGTTTCTTAAGCTCCACTTTCAATCTTTTTAGCTTCTTACATAGCTGAAACATAGGAGACCCATCTACCCTTTCCGCCCAAACTCGATCTACCAAGGATAAAAATTCTGGATGATTCGCCCAGAAATCAAAAAACTTAAAAGGCACCCGTCGCCGAGGGAGATCCACAATCTTAACAATCATAGGAGAGTGATCAGAAACACTGGAAGGAAGAAAATGCGCCTCAGAACCTCGAAATGAAATATCCCACTTCAAATTGACCAAAGCTCGATCTAACTTTCGAAGAATAGGATCAACCGTACGATGATTAGACCATGTATAGAAGCACCCATTAAATCGCAGATCATCCAACCCAGACTCAGCTAAACAATTAGAAAAGTCGTCTTTCCAATGTGGCCAAGAATTGGATCCTCCAACACTCTCAACCGAAGACTTAATAGCATTAAAGTCACCCATCACAATCCAAGCACTATTCTCCCATTCCACTCCGCGCGCCACTAAATCAGCCCACAACGCCTCCCTACGAACATTACAATTATCACCGTAAACTATCGATATCATACACTCCCAAGTAGAATCAACAGAAGAAACTCTACAATGGATAACTTGATCAGAAGATCCGACAACCAAAACAGTAACATCGAACGGATTCCAACAAACCCAAATCCTCCCCAAAGAGGAAAAATTATAATTGCACTCCACCTTCCAAGACCGGTCAATGGTCTTAAGAATAACATCTTTATTTTTCTCCAGAACTTTCGTTTCCACTAAACCACACAAAGACAATTTCTCATCTTTAATCAAATTGCGAACCTCTCTTTGCTTCAAAGGGTCATTAAGACCCCTAATATTCCAGCACCCAAAAATCATAATAAATATACAAAGATAAGAAGAAACCCCCACAAATCTATCTCCACTTACCCCCCCTAGGGGAGGAGTGCTTCTTATTCTTCTTACCCTTACTACTAGAACCTTTCTTCTTCTTTTTCTTTTCTAGCGAATCCTTAACTTTTGAAGCCAAAGCATTACGAGGAGGACTAGAATCACTACCATCCTCACCATGACCAGCCTCATCCTTATCACAAAGAGCATCTCCATCATCACAAAGAGCATCCCTGTCATCAACATAACCATTAGCCCCATCCTTACAAAGAACAGCCCCTGCATCACAAACAGTGTCCAGAATTGCTAAAGGAGTACCCTCTTCCGTTACTTCCAAATTCAGAGTATGGTCATTGCCCTCCATTGGCACTAAATTAAGATGATTATCAATATTTTCCACAAGCGGAACACTAGCACTGTTCCCCATAGTAGATAATTCTCCACCCTTGTTCTTTTTTTTAACCTCAACCCAAACCGGTCGTTTAGGCCCCAACGAGTCTTCTTGCCTGTTCTTCATATCATGAACATCAACCCCTCTATTTCCTGTAACCAGATTCATATTGTCACCCAAATCTTGAACACTTGGTTTACATATACCCGACGCATGCCCAAACACCTTACAAATATCACACCTAGAAGGAAGCCACTCATAAACAGCATAAATAGTTTTCCACTCCCCATTAGCACATTGAATATCAAACTCATTAATGACATCCTTCGAAGCATCAACCTCAACACACACACGAGCAAAGCTAAGACGTTTCCTAGCTAATGTAATGTGATCGGCATGTAATGGAATGCCCAAAGCACTAACTGCAAAACTCAGGCCCTTAGAAGTCCAATATTCAAAAGGTAGATTATAAAGTTTAACCCATACAGGAATATTGCGTAACTCATCTTTAGACAAGGATAAACTAGGCTGCCACCTTTTAAGAACAAGCAATTTATTCACTATATGCCATGGACCTTTTTCAAGAACTTCACAAGCATGGTCAAGACTATCAAACTTGAAAATAAAGAACCCTTGTTCCGAAGATAAGACTTCTTTAAGGCCAAACCTACCCCAAATTTTATGAACTATTGAATTCACTACGGGGAATGGAATTCGCTTATCCACAAAGTACCCTATCAAGGAAGTTCTCCATTCTTCACTTCCCTCAATAGCTACCTCAACTGGAGGGCTAACTTTAATTCTTCCATTTTCTTCAGTAGGTTTAAAATATTGTAAGGATTCAAAGGTAGAAGATCGTACCTCACAAGCAATAGGAGAAGAATTCTGGACAGCCTTAGCATAAGATGGTTTCAGCCCTTGATCATGCATGGAAGAAGGTGGTGAAAATGGTCCAAGATCAGCCCCTCCTTGTCCAAAGCTACCAAGACCCGAAATTGAGCCCAAAGCACTCGATTTCGGTCCAATTACACCCACATCAGACCCAAAATGCAAGTTACCAAGCTTTTCCTTTCTATTATCATCTCTTGCAAGCCCAACTCCACCATAATTCGAAGGTGATTCAATAACATTAATCCTTGGCCCATCTAATTTTGTAGAATCAGCCCCATTAGCTCCAATTTCGTGCCCAACATTACCAATACCCGAAATTGAACCCAAAGCACCACATTTTGACTCTATTACCCCCATTCCTTGCTGAATACTTTTATTTAGTGGAGGAAGGTCATCAACAACCACCTTCCTTTGACAATTTTGGCCATTAATGTCAATATTAGCATCCTTATGTTGAAAAATCCGCCCATGAGAATCATCCATCCTTTGAATTATTTGCCCCTTGCACATGTCTCCAACCACCACTTGAAAATTGTGTCCATTATTATCTCTATGCAACACCTCATTCAACAAGTCTTCACCCTTGTCACCAATGTCAACCACACCTATCTTCTTGTCCAATCCCGAAATAGTTGAAAGACAACCAATTCTTCCTTTGGAGACAGCTCCTACTCCATCACAATTATCATCCATTTCAAGAGACCTACTACTTACACCAAAAGAGACATTTTTCATTGCACCACCATTACCAAATTCAGTTTTAACAACTCCAGCTGAAGCTTTATCAAGACAGCCCTTCATACCATTGAATTTCAAAGAAGAAACATGGTTGCCATCCTTCATACCACCATCAACAATAGAGGGCATATCATGGCAGCCCTTCATTACCCCTTCATGACAGCTCTTTATCCCATTGATCATCAAAGAAGAAGAAGAAACATGGTCTCCATCCTTCTTGACACCACCATCTATAGATGATATATCATGACAGTCCATGACTAGCCCTTCATGATAACCATTCACTCCATTGGAACTCAAAGAAGAAACACGGTCTCCACCCTTCTTCACACCACCATCAGCTATATGATAGCCCTTCATTCCATTTGAGATCAAAGAAGAAACATGGTCTCCATCCTTCTTCACACCACCAGCAGTAGGATTTTGGGTTTGATCTACCAAAACCCTACATCCCTTCATTCCATTGGTTGAAGACAAGTTGCAGCTCGAATTAGCCTTCATTCCATTGGTTGAAGACAAGTTGCAGCTCGAATTAGCCTTAAAACCACCAAGATTGGCCACATTAAAATCATCCATAGCAGAAAAGCAAACTAAAACTTCTAATAAATTAAAGAAAACGGACCAGCAAACCTAAAACTAAAGAAGAACGAAAATTGAGATTGTAATCATCAAAAGAAATCAATAATGATCCCAAAGAGAGAATAGAAAAAAATTAAGAAGAACACTCAGAATTTCTAGAGAGAAGGCAGAGCATTTTCTCTCTCTAAAACCCTCGTATTAGGAGCATTAGTTAATCCAAAAGGCATAACTAACCATTCATATAAACCATATTTTGTCTTAAATGCAGTTTTCCATTCATTGCCTTCTTTCGTCCTAATTTGATCATATCCACTTTTCAAATCAATCTTAGAAAAGACACAAGAATCATGCAACTCATCAAACATATCATCTAAGCGAGGAATAGGGTGACGATACTTTACCGTGATATTGTTAATTGCTCGACAATCAACGCACATCCTCCACGTCCCATCCTTCTTGGAAACCAAAATCATCGGAATGGCGCATGGACTCATGCTTTCTCTCACGTAACCCTTTTCCATCAACTCACTAACCTGCCTTTGTAGTTCCTTTGTCTCCTCAGGATTACTCCTATAGGCTGATCGGTTTGGAATGGTAGCACAGGGTACAAAATCAATTTGATGTTCAATCCCTTGGATAGGAGGTAAACCATTATGAATTTCCTCAGGAAAGACATCCTCAAAGTCCTACAAGATAGAAACAACCGAACTAGGCAAAGAAGCATCAAGTTGGTTAGTGTTCAAAAACGTCTCTTTATACAAAAGTACAATCATAGGCTTATTAAGAAACAATGCCCTCTTCATTTCAATCGCCTTTGCATAGATGTTTGTTTTTCTCTCTTCTTTTCTCTCATGTTTTTCGGCCTCTCTTTCTTTTCTATTTTCACTCATTTTATTTTTTTCAATCTCTCTCTTTTGCTCACCCTTTTTTGTACTCTTTATTTTGTTCACTCTCTTTTTGCAACCTCACTTGATCTTCATAAACCTAATTTGGCATCAAAGGTACAAGAGTAATTGTTCTTTGATTGTGGACAAATGAGTACTTGTTGGTGAAGCCATCATGCTTAACTCGCCGATCAAATTGCCATGGTCTTCCTAGTAACAAGTGTCCAGCTTGCATTGGAACCACATCACATAACACTTCATCTTCGTATTTTTCAATGCGAAAAGAAACTAACACTTGTTTATACACCCTTACTAACACTATCATTTAACCATTGCAATTTATAAGGTCGAGGATGCTTAATTATTTTCAGTGCTAACTTCTCCACCATTGTAGTACAACTTCCTCCATCAATAATCACACTACAAACCTTGTTTTGGACATGGCACCTTGTATGAAAGATGTTTTCCCATTGCACTTCGTCATCTCCTTTGAATTCCAAACTCAGAGCTCTCCTTGCCACCAACAATTCACCTTGGGCAACGTACTCCTCATCATTGGCATCTTCTAATGGCGGCATAGAGTCGTTGTCCGATTCATTGTCGGTTTCAATTTCACCATCTTCTCGCATCACCATAATTCTTTTGTTCGGACTTTGACTTACTATGTGACCCCCTGCCTTGACCGTTAAAACACTTAATGTCACAATTCCGAGTAGTGGAAGAATCAGATTTACCTTGATTCCCATGGCTGGTCACTTCTTGCTTTTGCTCGGTCTTCAGCTTCGAAGTGGATTGCTTTTCATCTTGCTTCCATTGATTCGGCTTCCAATTGGATGTACTTGGATTTTGGCTTGCACGTGTACTACCCCTCCTCTTGAATTGATTCTCAATCTTTATGGCTATGTGCACCATATCTTCCAACTCCACATAATGATGCAACTCCACCGCATTTTGAATTTCTCTATTCAGACCAGCCAAAAATCTTTCCATAGTAGCCTCTCGATCCTCCTCAATATTTTCCCGAATCACTGTGACCTCCATCTCCTTATAATACTCCTCTACACTCCGATTTCCCTGCCTAAGGTTTTGCAACCTATTATACAACTCCTGGTAGTAGTAACTAGGAATAAATCGTTTCCTCATCACCCTTTTCATATCCTCCCATGTCTCTATAGGTGGTTCTCAATTCCTCTGCCTATTTAGCACTAATTGATCCCACCACACTATTGCATAATCCGAGAATTCAATGGCTGCCAATTTGACTTTCTTAAGCTCAGAATAATTATGGTAATCAAATACCAACTCCACCTTTTTCTCCCACTCAAGGTATATTTCGGGATCATTCTATCCTTGGAAGGATGGAATTTTCATCTTAATACCCCCCAAATTATTATCTTCCCAGTTCCTAATTTCTCTAAACCTCCCACCATATCTTCTATTACTAACAAATGATTCTTGGTCATCTTTCTCTCCAAACCCGAACCCCTCATACTCATCATCATCTATCCTAACGCCCCTTCGTGGAACCCTCTCCCTCCTATGCACAATGAGTAGCATTTTGTGGCTACTCCACACATGTATTTTCTACCCGATCTAATCGTTCATGAATCGGTTCCATCTCCGCCCTTAACATTCTCCCCATCTCCCTCGTCAATGCTTTCATTATAAACTTTGTATCAACCTTTTCCAACACATCTTCCGAAGCACTGTCTTTCGACATATTCGCTGCAAAGAAAACGTTAGTAGAAATGTAAAAGAAGGTCCTCACTTCACTCCCTCACGTGTTTCCCTCAATAAACGGTTCAACAATTGCACTCGTGTTTTTTTTTTTTTTTTTTTAACACACAAAATTTTCAACTTTTATTAACTCTAATGTTTTTTTTTGGATAATGTAAGTATATTAACCAAAGAGACAAAACAAAAGCAAAGGGGCATACCCCAGCGAGAAGATCACAATGGTCAGACAAGGGACAGGCCCCCTACCAACCGAAACTCAAAAAACAGCAAAGCAATAAAAGCTAAGCACAAACCCTGTCATAGGGTACAACAAAAAGAACCCACCAAACCCCATAAAAGGCAGAACAAGCGAATTACAAAAAAATAGAATCAGATAAACCCCAAGACTGGTGGAGCCACCTATTAGTAGGAGAAGGCATCACACCAGATAAGGAATTAAGCCGCATACAAACATCTCTAACAATAGAACGAACAACCATGGTAACAGGTTTAGGTAACTCGCCATGCATCCTAGCATTCCGCTCACGCCAAATAGCATAGACAGCAGCCGCAAGCATAATACGCACCACCCACCCACGAAGTTGCCGACCGCGGAAATGGCAACACCAAAGAATAGTATCCTCCCAGCTCCGAGCACGCAGAGGTAATCTGCACTTCCTTAAAAGAGCAAACCAAACCTCGCAAGAATAAGAACAATCAAAGAAGAGATGAGGGACATCCTCACAACTCCCTCCACAAAACACACAACGAATAGTCGGAATCAAGCCATAAATAAGAAGCTTATCCTGAGTAGAAAGAGCACCCCTAATGGCCAACCAGAAGATGAAAGCATGTCTAGGAATTGATTTAGAATGCCAAACGGATCTAAACCAATCCACCGCTAGCTGCCGGGACCGAAGAGCCTCCCAAGCATTACGAATAGAGAAAGCCCCCCGAGAGTCCTCAACCCAACACAAAGTATCAGCTTGAGAGTTATTAGGCCTGAAGGAAGCAGGGATACCACTGATAATGTCCATCCAATTCCCGGTCAGGGAACGAGGCCAAGCCCAATCCCTCCCCCGAACAACATCGGCCACCCTAGCATGAAGACCAAAACCAGAATCATAAATAATCCGTCGCCCAAACACCTCCACCAAAGGACCCAACGGATGCCAATAATCAAACCAAAGAGAAATATCCTCCCCATTACCCACCCGAAACTGCATCAACCGCCGTACAAGACACCGAAGGCCTAGAATTTTCCTCCAACTCCACGAGCAATCCCCAGGGCACCTAACCTCCCACACATTCTTTCCCTTAAGCAGAGTAGATCTAACCCACGAGACCCAGACAGAAGACCTCAAATTGCTACAGACAGCCCACAAATGCTTACTTATGGCAGCTTTATTCCAGCACTCAACGCTCTTAATACCGAGACCACCCTCTTCCTTTGGTAAACACACCGAAGACCATGCAACCTTTGCCCCACCTTTACCTAAATCTGAACCCTTCCAAAGAAAACTACGCAAAGTAGTTTCAACCTTAATCACCACTGACTTAGGCAAGATAAAAATGGATGACCAATACACCTGAATAGAGAACAATACAGATTGAATGAGCTGAAGCCTCCCTGCAAAAGAAAGAACCCTACTAGTCCAACTCTTAACTCTCGCTACAATCCTGTCGACAAGAACCCTACAATCCACTGCCGTAAGCTTAGTAGAAATCAGAGGAACCCCAAGATATCTGACAGGTAATACCCCTTCCTGAAAACCAAGAATCCCAAGTAACTCTTGCTTAGTCTCAGAAGACACACCAGCCACAAAAAGATTGCTCTTGCTAGGATTAGGAATCAACCCAGAAAGAGCTTGGAACTGACCAAGGACAACATTAACCGCAGTAACTGACTCCCTTTCTGCCCTACAGAAAACCATAAGATCATCCGCAAAGCATAAATGCGAAATACCAATCTTCCCACACCGCCAATGGTACGCAAACTGACTCTCCTTCTCCATAATACGCATCAACCCCGAGAAAACCTCCATAGCCAGCACAAATAAATAAGGGGACATAGGATCCCCCTGCCTCAAACCTCGGCTACTAGTAAAGAAACCATTCAACTCGCCATTGATAGAAATAGAGAAACGGGGAGTGGAAATGCACTCAGAAATCCAAGCTATCATCTGCTCTGGGAAGCCTAAAATCTGTAAAATAGCCACTAAGAAATCCCACCGCACAGAATCATAGGCTTTCATTAAATCTACCTTCAGCGCACACCTAGGATGACCCCCATCACGATGATAGTTCCTTAACAATTCCTGCGACAGTAATATATTATCACTAATCCTCCTACCAGCAACGAAGGCCGACTGAAAAGGACTAACAACATCAGGCAGTACCATCTGAACACGATTCGCAATAATTTTGGCAATGCATTTGTAGATAGTGTTACAACACGAAATAGGCCTAAAATCCCCAACCGTAGAAGGATTAGGAATCTTAGGAATAAGAGCAACCACAGTAGCATTCACTTGCTTGAGCAATCTCCCGGAGCTAAAAAATGAACGAATAGCACGAAGAAAATCATCACCAACAACAGACCAAGCTTTCTTGAAGAAAGTAGCATTATACCCATCCGGACCAGGAGCTTTATTATCTTTTAAAGAGAACAAAACTGCCTTAATTTCAACATCACTAACCTCTCTACCCAAGGTAGCACACTGATCACCAGAAATACGCTTCGGGAGAGCCCGCCTCACTAAATCAAGGTCAATCCTAGGGCATCCAGCAGGCTGTCTCAGGAGTGTCTCAAAGAAGTTCACCACCGTTGATTTAACTTCACTAGGCTCCTCCACACGATTACCATGCTCATCGGTAAGAGATAATACCTTACTCCTACTACATCTTTGTCTCATGGATCGAAAAAAGAACTTAGAATTCCTATCTCCCAAATTAATCCACTGAACTCGGGACTTTTGTCTCAAAAAACTCTCCTCATCTCTACTCAAGTCACCATAAAGCTTCACCAACCGAGACTCCTCCTCATGTAAAGAAGCGTTCGTAGGCTGCCTCTGAATATCCCATTGCACAGACTCCAAATCGTGTTTAGCTTGCTGAACCCTAGAAGACAATTCAGAATAACACTCCCTATTAAGTTTCTTAAGCTCTACTTTCAATCTTTTTAGCTTCTTACATAGCTGAAACATAGGAGACCCATCCACCCTGTCCGCCCAAACCCGATCCACCAAGGATAAAAAATCTGGGTGATCCGCCCAGAAATCAAAAAACTTAAAAGGTACCCGTCGCCGAGGGAGGTCCACAATCTTAACAATCATAGGAGAGTGATCAGAAACACTAGAAGGAAGAAAATGCGCCTCTGAACCTCGAAAGGAAATATCCCAATTCAAGTTGTTCAAAGCTCGATCTAACTTTCGAAGAATAGGATCAACCGTACGATGATTAGACCAAGTATAGAAGCACCCATTAAATCGCAGATCATCCAACCCAGACTCAGCTAAACAATTAGGAAAGTCATCTTTCCAATGAGGCCAAGAATTGGAGCCTCCAACACTCTCAACCGAAGACTTAATAGCATTGAAGTCACCCATCACAATCCAAGCACTATTCTCCCATTCCACTCCGCGCGCCACTAAATCAGCCCACAACGCCTCCCTACGAACATTACAATTATCACCGTACACTATCGATATCATACACTCCCAAGTTGAATCAACAGAAGAAACTCTACAATGGATAACTTGTTCAGAAGATCCGACAACCAAAACAGTAACATCGAACGGATTCCAACAAACCCAAATCCTCCCCAAAGAGGAAAAGTTATAATTGCACTCCACCTTCCAAGACCGGTCAATGGTCTTAAGAATAACATCTTTATTTTTCTCCAGAACTTTCGTTTCCACTAAACCACACAAAGACAATTTCTCATCTTTAATCAAATTGCGAACCTCTCTTTGCTTCAAAGGGTCATTAAGACCCCTAATATTCCAGCACCCAAAAATCATAATTAATATACAAAGATAAGAAGAAACCCCCACAAATCTATCTCCACTTACCCCCCTTAGGGGAGGAGTGCTTCTTATTCTTCTTACCCTTACTACTGGAACCTTTCTTCTTCTTTTTCTTTTCCAGAGAATCCTTAACCTTTGAAGCCAAAGCATTACGAGGAGGGCTAGAATCACTACCATCCTCACCATGACCAGTCTCATCATTACCACAAATAGCCCCCCCATCATCACAAAGAGCATCCCTCTCATCAACATAACCATTAGCCCCCTCCTTACAAAGAACAGCCCCTGCATCACAAACAGTGTCCAAAATTGCTAAAGGAGTGCCCTCTTCCATTACTTCCAAATTCAGAGAATGATCATTGCCCTCCATTGGTACTAAATTAAGATGATTATCAACATTTTCCACAAGCGGAACACTAGCACTATTCCCCATAGTAGATAATTCTCCACCCTTGTTCTTTTTTTTAACCTCAACCCAAACCGGTCGTTTAGGCCCCAACGAGTCTTCGTGCCTCTTCTTCATATCATGAACATCAACCCCTCCATTTCCGGTAACCATATTCACATTGTCACCCAAATCTTGAACGCTTTGTTTACATATACCCGGCGCATGCCCAAACACCTTACAAATATTACACCTAGAAGGAAGCCACTCATAAACAGCATAGATAGTTTTCCACTCCCCATTAGCACATTGAATATCAAACTCATTTATGACATCCTTCGAAGCATCAATCTCAACACACACACGAGCATAGCTAAGACGTTTCCTAGCTAATGTAATGTGATCGGCATGCAATGGAATGCCCAAAGCACTAACTACAAAACTCAGGCCCTTAGAAGTCCAATATTCAAATGGAAGATTGTAAAGTTTAACCCATACAGGAATATTGCGTAACTCATCTTTAGACAAGGATAAACTAGGCTGCCACCGTTTAAGAACAAGCAATGTATTCACTATATGCCATGGACCTTTTTCAAGAACTTCACAAGCATGGTCAAGACTATCAAACTTGAAAATAAAGAACCCTTGTTCTGAAGATAAAACTTCTTTAAGGCCAAACCTACCCCAAATTTTATGAACTACTGAATTCACTACGGGGAAAGGAATTCTCTTATCCACAAAGTACCCTATCAAGGAAGTTCTCCATTCTTCACTTCCCTCAATAGCTACCTCAACCGGAGGGCTAACTTTAATTCTTCCATTTTCTTCAGTTGGTTTAAAATATTGTAAGGATTCAAAGGTAGAAGATCGTACCTCACAAGCAATAGGAGAAGAATTCTGGACAGCCTTCGCATAAGATGGTTTCAGCCCTTGATCATGCATGGAAGGTGTTGAAAATGGTCCAAGATCAGCCCCTCCTTGTCCAAAGTTACCAAGACCCGAAATTGAACCCAAAGCACTCGATTTCGGCCCAATTACGCCCACATCAGACCCAAAATGCAAGTTACCAAGCTTTTCCTTTCTATGATCATCTCTTGCAAGCCCAACTCCACCATAATTCGAAGGTGATTTAATAACATTAATCCTTGGCCCATCTAATTTTGTGGAATCAGTCCCATTAGCTCCAATACCCGAAATTGAGCCCAAAGCACCAAAGTTTGACTCTATTACCCCCATTCCTTGATGACTAGTATTATTTAGTGAAGGAAAGTCATCACCAACCACCTTCCTTTGACAATTTTGGCTATTAAGGTCAATACTAGCCACCTTATTTTGAAAAGCTTGTCCATGAGAATCATTCATCATTTGAATTAATTGCCCATTGCACATGATCTCATTCAACAATTCTTCACTCTTTTCATTAATGTCAACCATAGCTTTCTTCTTGTCCAATCCCGAAATTGTTGAGAGACAACCATTCTTCACATGGTTTTCACCCAAAACCAGATTTTCATCTTCTTCATCATGCAACACCCCATGAAGAACATCATCATGCTTGGATTCAATCCCATTTACACAACCAACAGCTCCATGCCTATCATGTGTTGTTTTATTTGATTGCAATCCCGAAACAGTATCAAAACAACCATCCTTTGAGCAATTCTCACCCAAATTCGGACTTCTTCCTTCTACAGCACCAATACCATGAGGCAAATTCGAAGGAACAAGTTTTGTAGACACGCAACACCCGGAAACATCCTTAATATCACCATCTATCAGCCCCAAAATAGAATGAGTTGTTGAAGACAAGTTGGATCCCGAATTTGCCTCCTTACGTTGAATCTCCATATTCTGATCAAAACCGTGATCCTTCTTGTTTTCAAGCAGTCCCGAGGCATATATTCCATTTGAGATCAGAGAAGAAACATGGTATCCTTCCTTCTTCACACCACCAGCAGTAGAAATTCGGGTTTGATCTACCAAAACCCTACCTTTCTTCATTCCAATGGACATTAAAGAAGAAACATGGTATTCACCATTCTTCACACCACCAGCAGCTAATGAATCACCAACCATGACACCAACCAACACACCAAGAAGAAGATAGCAGTCACAAACCAACAATAAGAAAAAAACACAACACAAACTCACAACAAACAAAGCACCATTGGAATGAAACCAGCAAACTTAAATCTAAAGAAGAAAGAAAATTGAGCTTGTAATCATCAAAAGAAGTCAATAATGATCACAAAGAGAGAATAGAAAAAAATCAAGAAGAACACTCAAAAATATTCTAGAGAGAAGGCAGAGCATTTTTTAATATATGCATCAGGCTGATAAGAGTAATTTCAATTACGAAATGTGAGATTGAATTCAGTAGACAAGCGGGATTGAATTAACCCGTCATCTGTGGATATCATCCCTACGGTTGTCTGGCCGCTGCCTAATCACACACTTTTACTTCCAGAAAACAAAGTAAATATGATCAGACTTTCTCTGTTGCACTGTTGTTGAAGCCAAAAAAACACAAATGTAAAAAAATACACTGTTTTCCCGCAACAAACACAACAAGTGCTAAACAAAAACACCCTCAATAACAAAAACAAATTTTCAAAAAAAAAAAAGAAAAAAACAAAACAATGGGGCTCATATCAAGTGTATAAGAATTTACAAGTCTATCATCGTGAACCAAAAAAATAAAAACCCAAATCGAGAAGGGGAAAAAAAGAAAAAAGAAAAAAATATTCTTCTTCTCCAACAAAATCGATTTGGGATTTTCTCTCTTTTGATATTTAACAATTTGTTCCAACTCAAGCCTCTCTCTTTGTAATCACAGCCCCCCTCAACACAAAATCTTAAATTTCCTTAAAGCGTAAAACAAAAACAAAACGTAATGGAGAGCCAATGTGGGTGCATACAGTTCAGATGTGAGAAAAGAGAGACTGTTTTATTAACTCTAATGTTCTCACCACTCTTGCCTTTTTCGCTCAATAAATTCTCTTGCAGTTCTTCTCGAACTAAACAAACACGAATTAGATTTTTTTGTAACAATTCAATCAAGAGCTTGTCGAATGAAGCTTTTGTGTAGGGTTCTAAACAGAACAAATTGGAGCCAAAACAAAAACACCAAGATTTCAGAATTTTGCCCGAAATTTTTTTTTTTTTTTTACCTAGGTTGGAACCTTGATTTTCTTGTAAGGAATACGATAGGAAGCTTGAATGCAAAAATTGTTTTTTTATAAACGGCCTCCAGACTTTGGGGAGGATTTGGGTTTGTTGGAATCCGTTCGATGTTACTGTTTTGGTTGTCGGATCTTCTGAACAAGTTATCCATTGTAGAGTTTCTTCTATTGATTCTACTTGGGAGTGTATGATTTCGATTGTGTACGGTGATAATTGTAATGTTCGTAGGGAGGCGTTGTGGGCTGATTTAGTGGCGCGCGGAGTGGAATGGGAGAATAGTGCTTGGATTGTGATGGGTGACTTTAATGCTATTAAGTCTTCGGTTGAGAGTATTAGAGGCTCCAATTCTTGGCCACATTGGAAAGATGACTTTTCTAATTGTTTAGCTGAGTCTGGGTTGGATGATCTGCGATTTAATGGGTGCTTCTATACTTGGTCTAATCATCGTACGGTTGATCCTATTCTTCGAAAGTTAGATCGAGCTTTGGTCAACTTGAATTGGGATATTTCCTTTCGAGGTTCAGAGGCACATTTTCTTCCTTCTAGTGTTTCTGATCACTCTCCTATGATTGTTAAGATTGTGGATCTCCCTCGGCGACGGGTGCCTTTTAAGTTTTTTGATTTATGGGCGGATCATCCAGAATTTTTATCCTTGGTGGATCGGGTTTGGGCGGACAGGGTGGATGGATCTCCTATGTTTCAGGTATGTAAGAAGCTAAAAAGATTGAAAGTAGAGCTTAAGAAACTTAATAGGGAGTGTTATTCTGACTTGTCTTCTAGGGTGAAGCAAGCTAAACATGATTTAGAGTCTGTGCAATGGGATATTCAGAGGCAGCCTACGAACGTTTCTTTACATGAGGAGGAGTCTCGGTTGGTGAAGCTTTATGGTGATTTGAGTAGAGATGAGGAGAGTTTTTTGAGACAAAAGTCCCGGGTTCAGTGGATTAATTTGGGGATAGGAATTCTAAGTTCTTTTTTCGATCGATGAGACAAAGATGTAGTAGAAGTAATGTATTATCTCTTACCGATGAGCATGGTAATCGTGTGGAGGAGCCTAGTGAAGTTAAATCTATGGTGGTGAACTTCTTTGAGACACTTTTGAGACAGCCTGCTGGTTGCCCAAGGATTGACCTTGATTTAGTGAGGCGGGCTCTGTCGAAGCAGATTTCTAGTGATCAGTGTGCTACCTTGGGTAGAGAGGTTAGTGATGATGAAATTAAGGCAGTTTTGTTCTCTTTAAAAGATAATAAAGCTCCTGGTCCGGATGGGTATAATGCTACTTTCTTCAAGAAAGCTTGGTCTGTTGTTGGTGATGATTTTCTTCGTGCTATTCGTTCGTTCTTTAGCTCCGGGAGATTGCTCAAGCAAGTGAATGCTACTGTGGTTGCTCTTATCCCTAAGGTTCCTAATCCTTCTACGGTTGGGGATTTTAGGCCTATTTCGTGTTGTAACACTATCTACAAATGCATTGCCAAAATTATTGCGAATCGTGTTCAGATGGTACTGCCTGATGTTGTTAGTCCTTTTCAGTCGGCCTTCGTTGCTGGTAGAAGGATTAGTGATAATATATTACTGTCGCAGGAATTGTTAAGGAACTATCATCGTGATGAGGGTCATCCTAGGTGTGCGCTGAAGGTAGATTTAATGAAAGCCTATGATTCTGTGCAGTGGGATTTCTTAGTGGATATTTTACAGATTTTAGGCTTCCCGGAGCAGATGATAGCTTGGATTTCTGAGTGCATTTCTACTCCCCGTTTCTCTATTTCTATCAATGGCGAGTTGAATGGTTTATTTACTAGTAGCCGAGGTTTGAGGCAGGGGGATCCTATGTCCCCTTATTTATTTGTGCTGGCTATGGAGGTCTTCTCGGGGTTGATGCGTATTATGTAGTAGGAGAGTCAGTTTACGTACCACTGGCGGTGTGGGAAGATTGGTGTTTCGCATTTATGCTTTGCGGATGATCTTATGGTTTTCTGTAGGGCAGAAAGGGAGTCAGTTGCTACGGTTAATGTTGTCCTTGGTCAGTTCCAAGCTTTTTCTGGGTTGGTTCCTAATCCTAGCAAGAGCAATTTTTTTGTGGCTGGTGTGTCTTCTGAGACTAAGCAAGAGTTGCTTGGGATTCTAGGTTTTCAGGAAGGGGTATTACTTGTTAGATATCTCGGGGTTCCTCTGATTTCTACTAAGCTTATGGCAGTGGATTGTAGGGTTCTTGTCGATAGGATTGTAGCGAGAGTTAAGAGTTGGACTAATAGGGTTCTTTCTTTTGCAGGGAGGCTTCAGCTCATTCAATCTGTATGGTTCTCTATCTAGGTGTATTGGTCCTCCATTTTTATCTTACCTAAGTCAATGGTGATTAAGGTTGAAACTATTTTGTGTAGTTTTCTTTGGAATGGTTCAGATTTAGGTAAAGGTGGGGCAAAGGTTGCATGGTCTTCAGTGTGTTTACCGAAGGAAGAGGGTGGACTCGGTATTAAGAGCGTTGAATGTTGGAATAAAGCTGCCATAAGTAAGCATTTGTGAGCTGTCTGTAGCAATTTGAGGTCTTCTGTCTGGGTGTCGTGGGTTAGATCTACTCTGCTTAAGGGAAAGAATGTGTGGGAGGTTAGGTGCCCTGGGGATTGCTCGTGGAGTTGGAGGAAAATTCTGGGCCTTTGGTGTCTTGTGCGGCGGTTGATGCAGTTTTGGGTGGGTAATGGGGAGGATATTTCCCTTTGGTTTGGTTATTGGCATCCGCTGGGTCCTTTGGTGAAGGTGTTTGGGCGTCGGATTATTTATGATTCTGGTTTTGGTCTTCATGCTAGGGTGGCAGATGTTATTCAGGGGAGGGATTGGGCTTGGCCTCGTTCCCTGACCGGGAATTGGATGGATATTATCAGTGGTACCCCTGATTCCTTCAGGCCTAATAACTCTCAAGCTGATACTTTGTGTTGGGTTGAGGACTCTCAGGGGGCTTTCTCTATTCGTAATGCTTGGGAGGCTCTTCGGTCCCGGCAACCAGCGGTGGATTGGTTTAGGTCCGTTTGGCATTCTAAATCAATTCCTAGACATGCTTTCATCTTCTGGTTGGCCATTAGGGGTGCTCTTTCTACTCAGGATAAGCTTCTTGTTTATGGCTTGATTCCGGCTATTCGTTGTGTGTTTTGTGGAGGGAGTTGTGAGGATGTCCCTCATCTCTTTTTTGATTGTTCTTATTCTTGCGAGGTTTGGTTTGCTCTTGGAAGTCTGAATTACTTAGCTGACTTTTACAAAGATCTAGCCAACGACGCTAAGCCTTTATTCGCAAGGCTTAAGAAAAGTCCTGGACTCTGGACAGAGGCTTATACTAAAGCTGTCCAGAAGATTAAATCCAAGGCCAAGGAATTACCATGCCTGGCCATCCCTCATCCAGATGCCTTCAAAATAGTAGAGACTGATGCATCTGAATACGGTTATGGGGGTATTCTGAAACAGGGTCTATCTGGGAAAACTTCCCTAGTTAGATTCACATCTGGGGTGTGGAAACCGGCCCAGCAAAACTACTCAACAGTCAAAAAAGAAATCCTTGCGATTTTACTTTCTGTTTCAAAGTTTCAAAGCGATTTACTAAATCAAAAGCTTTTTATTAGGGTAGATTGCAAATCTGCAAAAGAAATTTTGAAAAAGGATGTTAAAAACCTAGCCTCTAAACAAATCTTTGCTAGGTGGCAAGCAATTCTTTCTATCTTTGATTTTGACATTGAGTTCATTAAGGGCGAGAATAACTCCTTGCCTGATTTTCTAACCAGAGAATTCTTGCAGGGCTCCAAAGAGAACTCAGGAAGCTGCTCTTCCAAGCAGCACTAAAAGAGTTTCTGCAAATTCAACCTCCTCTAATCCTAAGAGGATGGACGATGGGTACAAGCGTATAACTAGGACGCTTGCATCTTTTATTGAAGCTGAGCACTGGGGATTAGACCTAGAATTGATTGCTCAAATCTATCTTTGAGACCATCTATCTCCTACCATTGATTCTCAAAAATCAAGACAATGGTTTGAGACTATTTTGATGGAAACAGGCTGTGCTAGAATCACCCACTACTACAAAAGTAACAAGCAAATCAGTTACTCTAAGCTGATCATCTTGGATGTATTTTCTCATCAGGATTGGGGTGATAATCTTTTCAGCAAACAAAAGTTTAAAGAATCAAGAGTTTATCCTAGCTCTTACAACTTCTTTGACTATGTTCAGGCCTGGAATGAAGTTCTGAATTACCAGAACAAAAGTTATGGTCATAGTTGGTTCATCAAGCTTTCCATCACTACTAAAGATTTCAGTAGGGTTCCTATCCCTTTCTGGTTTTAGCAGTGGTTATTACAGTATAGAATCATTGGTGATGCTCTTCCAGAATGTGTACTAGAAGCTTCTAATAAATTTTACCAGCATAACCAGAAGAAAGTTCCTATAGAACTCTCATTCCTTTATTTCGTGGTTCTATATCAAGTTCCATGGATATTAATGTGGGAGTATCAGTTCAATGAAGATTCATTCAGTCTTGAAGCAGAAAAAGGTATTACTCCAGCTTTTCTGCGCGTCTTCTACACTCGATGGTGCAAAAGTATCCAGTTGAAGACTTCTATGCTAGAACCTTCAACCTTATTACTCTTTTTCCATCTAAGCGATTACTTGAACGCCTTAATGAGAAGGCTAAAGGAAAGGAGGTTATGTCTACCTCCTCCTCATCCAAAGAAGAGAAGGAAGTTTCGTCTCTAGCTAGGACATTACTTAAAGAGGGAACATCACCAGCCACAATTAAAAGCAAACTAGCCAGCTGTGTGATTCGACCTACTTAAGTGGATGAAGATGAAGACTCTGAAGGAATGCCCTTTGGTAGTTTTCACCCCTGTGAGGCTGGATACAGCCAGGATCCTATGGATGACGTGTACGATGATTAGCACAATTCAGATCCCTATAAAGTTTGAGATTCCTTTCAGATAAGGTCCAGCTCGACTCCATTACCTTTATATTAAGGTGTCAAGGACACGAGACCTTAGTGGGCATCTTCCTGTCATCATCACCTTTTCTTTACTTTGCTTTAGTTAAAGTTGTTTTAACTTTACGCAAAGTTATTTGTTTGTTTTGATAGTTGTCATACTTTATTAAAGTAGAGGTCATTTTATGATCTATTTTATTAAAGTTGTTTGTTTTTTGTAATCATGGAAATCATTCAGATATTTCTCGATCCTATCCTCAGAGTATGCTCTCCCTATAAAAGGGTATGACACTTCTTTGGTTAAGCAACTTGAAAATTATCTTAATCTATTTCCTATAGTTTGTATAATCTTTCTTCTCCTGTAATCTTTACTCTCTTAATGTAAGATACAGTTTTCTTCTTCAATTTTCTTTCTTTACTTTTATTTTCCACATTTATTATTTTATTTTAGCTTTCTTACTCTGAAATTCAGACTCAGTGTTAGTATGCTCTAAGCTCGCAGACATAGTCTGATCTTGCTTATCAGAAAGCTCCGGGAATGATATATCATTCCCGGAGCTTTCTGATAAGCAAGATCAGACTATGTCTGCGAGCTTAGAGCATAGTTACTGAGTATGAAATTCAGAGTAAGAAAGCCTAAAATAAAATAATAAATGTGGAAAAAGAAAATATATCTTACATTGATAGATTACAGATGAGGAAAGATTGTACAGAAGCTCTTATGAAATATTGTTGGTATTTTTCGTGATGTTCCAAAAGCTTTTCAAAGATTTCAAAAGATACTTAACCAAAGAGGTGCCTTGCCCTTATATAGGGAGAGCATGCTCTGAAGATAAGATCTTAAGAGACTATCTAGCAATATTCATGATTGCTAAAATCCAAAAGCTAGGAAAAGCAAGCCAAATAAGTCAAATGACTTTTACAAAAAGTAGAAATAAAACAAACTACTTTATTAAAGCAGATTGGTGATGAGAAATAAAGATTCCCACCAAGGTCACGTGTCCTTATTACCTTGACATAAAGGTGGTGGAGTCGATCAGGACCTTATCTAAAAGGAATCAAAACTTTATTGGGATCTGGAAAGTGCTCATCACCAGGCACAAAATCCAAAGGATCCTAGCTGTATTCAGCTGTTAGTAGGGTCCACGATGCCATTATTAATTCCACTAGCTTTTCTCAGTGGGGAACTACTGAGTAGTGATTGAAAGGGAATCAAACAAGGCTGGGCTCATGGCATGGGCCAGCTTATCACATGCTTCATAGTGATCTGCAATAGATGATACCATACTAGAGCATAAAATATTAGGTCCACGGGGTACCCATGGTATCATGTTATCAATAATGGTGGAGAATTCACCATAAACACGAAGACCATCTTCTTCTGCAAGTAGGGGAAAATTCCTAAACTTGCCATATCGTTCAAAAAGAACAAATGCTTTGTATCTCTCAAGATCAGTATGAGAGAATAAATATCTTCTTCCAATAGCCTCTGAGAATTTGTCCGCTGTGACTGAGGAGAGGAAGAACGGATCAGCTTCTTTAGGTTGATGAATGAGGAACTTATGAACACCTTTCAGATTGATCTTTGAATTGTATCCATCTTCATCACGAGTCCACTCTGGTGGAGTAGAAACACAAGAAAGTCTGATGATGACTTCATCAAGAGAAATATTATTCTCAATGATGACATCCTTAATAATTGGAGGCAGATCATCAGGAAGCTTGCTGCCTTTGATAAGGACTCTGTTTACTATTCCTAAGTCAAGAAGATCTTGGAAAGTAACAGTATTCTCCATGAATGACATAGCTTGAAACTCAGGATAGAATATATCAGCACGAGGAAAACAGAAGGGAAATATACCTTCCTTCCTTACCATGTGAACCAATATCCTGGGTATATTCCGAAGATGCTCAGCGAGGAAGTCTAGAATAAATAAACTTCTCCTCAATTGGCTTTCAAAACTCATCAGGCAAATTTAAGCTTTGATTTCTTCTGGTAGATTCAGAAGATTTGATGTCTGGACTTCATCTCCTTTAAGAGCTTGCTCGAGGAGAGCAGTATGATACTAAAGTCGCTCAATCTGAAATTCCAATTCTTGAATTTCTGATTGATGTTTCTACTTAAGCTCTACAGTCTGAACTATCAAAACTTGAGACCTGGCTTCTATAGTATGATGGTTACCAGCTTGACTTCTCACATCAATGGATACTTGATATGAGTGAAGAGCAGCCTTAGCTTCATCTTCAGAATAGAAACCTTGCCATAAAGGTTTCTCAACACCATTGATGCTGCTTGAAACGTCTGACCAGTTGGAGAAGACGCCTGTCTGTCTACCATTGAAGACAGCGTAAAAGTCAAAGTTAAATTTAGATTGGGCTTTGACTTCTACCTTGTTATTGGGCCTGAAGGATACAGGCTGTTCACTTCTTTGAAGAGGCTTATTTCTGGCCATATTGTAGAAATATTTGTTGAGGTAGAGAAGCACTCGTATAAACTTGGGCTTCCTGACTTTATCGTACGGAGAGAGCCTCCAAAGATGATCCATCAAGGTTTGCTATTATTGATTAAGGACAGTACCCTAAATGGCCCTGTAACTAGGCTCAAGTAAATCAAGATTAAATCTATCATTACTTGGGTCATATCTAACTTGTGGTTTATAGTCCACAAAGCTAGACTGGCTAGATCCTGCCATGACGAAAGCTGCAAATAAACAATCGTTAGCAAAATCATAAAAAGAATATAATTTTTTTTTCTTTTAAAACAGTTTAAAGGAAAACAATTTGGATTTGTAATCCTTTCTACCGTGAGATAGGATCTGAACACAGATCTATTATAATAATAATAAATACTGTAAAATAGTACTGGACCAAGTCCATATGCTAAAGAACCGCAGAGGGGTCCTGACTTGCTTACCTTAAGAGTAGATGACTCAGCAAGGTGGATATGTTCAGATGGAACATAACCCTAATCCAAGTGATTCTATTCTATTCTAGAAAGAAGTTGAAGTGTCAACTTTCATTCTCATAAAAATAAAATACAAAGGATATCAAACTATTATCTGATTCCTTCTTTTTATAGAGGCCCAAGAATTGCTTCTATAAATATGTATGATTAAGATTAGTCCCAAGAAAGGAACTAAACTCTTCATCCTATTGGCTTTCTTCAGCATTACTGAACAACCTGTTTGATCTTAATCAAAAGACTGAAACAGACTGGTTAGCTATAAATAAGAATTTAATGCACAGCTCAAAACAGAAATGGTAATAATAATATAAAATCTTTATAAACTTAATCAGTTAAGACCAAGCTTATAATTGCCAAGAAAGATAGAAATATCATAACCTGACAAAAAAGAGAAAAGGTAAAACCTTTAACTCTTAACTAAACAACTTCAGAAAGCAAGGATGAAATTATCCTTTGAAGATGTTATGGCCGAAGTACAAAGTACTAAAGCTTTAAGGCAAAGTTGAAAGAGTAAAGTAACTCTAAAAACCCATACAAGGTTAAAAGAGTGAAGTGACTCAAAAAACTAAGCAAAGTTTTAACAGAACCAAAGACTGTCCCAGATAAGCTTGAAATTGTCAAAAACATTATTAAGATCTTAACAGAACAGAAACTGTCCCAGACAGAGCTGCTACTATCAAGAATATTAATAATATTCTTTTCTAAGACTATAATTATAGTCTTGGATATAAACAAATGTTGTTCATTGATCCTTTGAAGAATTTAAAAGGAATTCCCTTTGAATCTTACTAGAGTATTGCCAGAGAAGTCTAATCGAAGAATTCAACTCTAGTATTCTATAGAGAGATAAAATAATCTCAATGGCTACATCACAACACAAGGCTGTAATGTCTATCTCTAAATGAAAATGAAGATTCTTTCATTTCAAGATAGGAGAACACAAGAGTATGCATAAGCAGATAAGGAAGAATACCTTAATGATCATACAACTCAAAGTATCTTAGATAAATGTATAGAAAAATACTATAACAAATCTCACAGATATAGACACTGAGAAATGTGTAGGTTTCTCAGATATAAATACTGGATTCAGTATTTGACTAATTAGAATATTTCTCTGTAATAGAATACTGCTAAAGAGAGTACTCTAAAAGACTTTAAAGCTTTTAATCCTAAAATAATGATTAAATCAAGGAAAATTCTAAATGGAAGTGTTTCCAAGAATTATGGACCTTAAATAGATCTACTAACAGATTCAATTAGATTTCATATATCTTGTGACACTAAAAGTGTTCACATATGATCTAATCAGCAAATCTAATAAAGACCAGAGAAAAACACAGACTCTTAGGAAAAAACTAAAACTCAAAAAGCTTAACTCCAGACATCAAAAATGTCCAGAATTATTTTAGACAATAAAATACTTGCCTAAAACTTGAAGTGGTGGCTAACCGACTCAGAGGTGGTTAACCAGGTAGCTAACCCTCTCCCCTTTGAAAGAAGGTACACTGCCTTTCACAAACCGGAGCCGAGCAAGGGAGGAAGATTCTAAAGATGCTTAATCATAGCGGCTTTATTCCAAGTTTCCATCCTTAAAAGAGCAAACCAAACCTCACAAGAATAGGAACAATTAAAAAAGAGATGAGGGACATCTGTTGGCTTCATTTCTTGATAAAAAATGGGCCTCCATTTATATCTATCTTTACCTACTTTTGTTCCGTTCTTTTTTTTGGATAATGTAAGTATATTAACCAAAGAGACAAAACAAAAGCAAAGGGGCATACCCCAGCGAGAAGATCACAAGGTCAGACAAGGGACAGGCCCCTTACCAACCGAAACTCAAAAAACAGCAAAGCAATAAAAGTTAAGCACAAACCCTGTCATAGGTACAACCAAAAGAATCCACCAGACCCCATAAAAGGCAAAACAAGCGAATTACAAAAAAATAGAATCAGATAAACCCCAAGACTGGTGGAGCCACCTATTAGTAGGAGAAGGCATCACACCAGATAAGGAATTAAGACGCATACAAACATCTCTGACAATGGAACGAACAACCATGGTAACAGGTTTAGGTAACTCGCCATGCATCCTAGCATTCCGCTCACGCCAAATAGCATAGACAGCAGCCGCAAGCATAATACGCACCACCCACCCACGAAGTTGCCGACCGCGGAAATGGCAACACCAAAGAATAGTATCCTCCCAGCTCCGAGCACGCAGAGGTAATCTGCACTTCCTTAAAAGAGCAAACCAAACCTCGCAAGAATAAGAACAATCAAAAAAGAGATGAGGGACATCCTCACAACTCCCTTCACAAAACACACAACGAATAGCCGGAATCAAGCCATAAATAAGAAGCTTATCCTGAGTAGAAAGAGCACCCCTAATGGCCAACCAGAAGATGAAAGCATGTCTAGGAATTGATTTAGAATGCCAAACGGACCTAAACCAATCCACCGCTGGCTGCCGGGACCGAAGAGCCTCCCAAGCATTACGAATAGAGAAAGCCCCCCGAGAGTCCTCAACCCAACACAAAGTATCAGCTTGAGAGTTATTAGGCCTGAAGGAAGCAGGGATACCACTGATAATGTCCATCCAATTCCCGGTCAGGGAACGAGGCCAAGCCCAATCCCTTCCCTGAACAACATCCGCCACCCTAGCATGAAGACCAAGACCAGAATCATAAATAATCCGTCACCCAAACACCTCCACGAAAGGACCCAACGGATGCCAATAATCAAACCAAAGAGAAATATCCTCCCCATTACCCACCCGAAACTGCATCAACCGCCGCACAAGACACCGAAGGCCTAGAATTTTCCTCCAACTCCACGAACAATCCCCAGGGCACCTAACCTCCCACACATTCTTTCCCTTAAGCAGAGTAGATCTAACCCACGAGACCCAGACAGAAGACCTCAAATTGCTACAGACAGCCCACAAATGCTTACTTATAGCAGCTTTATTCCAACACTCAACGCTCTTAATACCGAGACCACCCTCTTCCTTTGGTAAACACACCGAAGACCATGCAACCTTGGCCCCACCTTTACCTAAATCTGAACCCTTCCAAAGAAAACTACGCAAAGTAGTTTCAACCTTAATCACCACTGACTTAGGTAAGATAAAAGTGGAGGACCAATACACCTGAATAGAGAACAATACAGATTGAATGAGCTGAAGCCTCCTTGCGAAAGAAAGAACCCTACTAGTCCAACTCTTAACTCTCGCTACAATCCTGTCGACAAGAACCCTACAATCCACTGCCGTAAGCTTAGTAGAAATCAGAGGAACCCCAAGATATCTGACAGGTAATACCCCTTCCTGAAAACCAAGAATCCCAAGTAATACTCATTCTTTGTCACTTTTGTTCCGTTCTCGAGTCATTATCGGTTGTTTTTAATGTTTTTTTTTAGTGTGCAGGTTTAGGGACCCAAGTGATGATTTTATATATTTTTAGGGAAAAAGTGTAATTTCAGTAACTTGGTAATAAGGGCCTTTGTGGAAGCATCTATGACTTCTGGGCCAAAACAGTAATTTTAGAAAGTTCCACCAACTTAAGTGAAACGGTGCTTTTTGCACCAAAGGAAATTGGCTTTAGTGGAACGGCGCCGTTTTGGCACCAAATAGCTGGTGCAAAACAGCGTCGTTTTGATGTTTAGAAAAGAAAAAAAAAAAAAAAGAACCAGCAGCTTGCTTGCGCGTGGAGAAGAAAAGTACCAGTGTGCATGGCGAGCTGTCTCGTGGCCAGTCTCCTTGCGGTGAAGAAGAACTAGTAGACCAGGGAGCATGGTGAGGAAGACCGCGACCCAGCCCAGCTCGCGGTGCAGAAACCAACCAGTCCAGGGGGCAGTGCGACCATGAATGCGAGAAGAAGTAGCTCGCGGTGCAGCTCGCATGCAGAAGGTCCAAATGGACCAGTAGGCACCACGACCGCTGGTCGTGGTGGCTAGTCACGGTGGCAATTTCCAGCAGCCCTAATGCGCTGCTATAAGAAGAACACGCAGCAGCTGAGAGGGAGGTGTGCAGGTGCGGTTCCAGCAGCTCCTTGGTGCAAACTTGGCCATTTTTCCATCATCCCTTTCACCACAAAACACAACCAACATCACTCAATCATCAACACTTCACTAGTCTTGCGATTTCATCGATTAATCACCAAGAAGAGACGAAGATCGATGGTAAAGAAATCTAAGCTGGAAATGAGCGGATTTCGAGTCTTTGCGTCTTTGAATGGGTTGTATTGCATCCTTAATCTTTTCTTGTTTTTTATTTGATTGAATGAGTAGCTAGATGTTGTGTTAGGTGTACGAATCATAAACGGATTTTGTGAGTTATTGATTATGAATATATTGTTATATTATTTCATGATATAATGTGCTTAATAATAATCAATATGTTTTCCATATCCATGATTGGAACCGTGTGACCGCCTAGCATTATCTTCCATTTAATCCGTCTCGCTTTATTTAATTGTTTTAGTTAGTTTAATTTAGTTTAATAATTGTAAATCTTTGATTATGAACTAAACTTGTAAGTTAGGGTTTTGATGGATCCTTTTCTATGAAACTTGAATGATTTGATTGTTTAATTTATTATGGTTGATTATTGTGTTGTTGAATGGTATTATTATGCTTAATGCTTTTGAATGTGAAGGCCTACATTTAGATAATAAATTGGTTGTGGGTTATGTACCGAGAGGAAACGTCCACAATGTGCTCGATGTAATGTTCACCACAAGTAGAATTAGATAGAGATATACTAATTTGCTCGTGTGAATACATAGGGTGTTTATTGTGACTAATGCATTTTCATGCACTTGGATATACCATCGAGAGATAGGATATTAGTGTATGTGGAATAGGTCCGATTTACCTCGAGAGGGGACTTTAGATAATTTAGATAAACACGATCATCAAAATGAATAATTATACCACAATAATGTGCTTTCATGAAATTCAATTGGATGGATTAGGTGAATTCAAATACCCTAACTAATATCTCAATTTGGTTGTTTCTTTTACGTTTTATGTTTGTTAGTTTTATCTTTTGTTTTCTCATTTTAAACCTTTCAATTATCCAAATAGAAGTAAGCTTAGTTATTTTTAGTACTCAACACCTAAATATCCATGTGGAGACGATAATATACTCATCATTTATTACTTGTGCCGACCTCGTATACTTGCGGGTACAAAAAGGCGTAACAACATCCTCACAATTCCCTCCACAAAACACACAACGAATAGCCGGAATCAAGCTATAAATAAGAAGCTTATCCTGAGTAGAAAGAGCATCCCTAATGGCCAGCCAGAAGATGAAAACATGTCTAGGAATTGCTTTAGAATGCCAAACAGACCTAAACCACTCCACTACTGGATGCCGGGACTGAAGAGTCTCCCAAGCATTACGAATAGAGAAAGCCCCACGAGAGTCCTCAACCCAACACAAAGTGTCAGCTTGAGTGTTATTAGGCTTCAAGGAATCAGGGATACCACTAATAATGTCCATCCAATTCCCAGTTAAGGAACGAGGCCAAGCCCAATCCCTCTCCTGAATAACATCCGCCACCCTAGCATGAAGACTAAGACCAGAATCATAATAGACCCACATAAGATATTTGCATTACCAGCGCCAATATCATCTAATCCATGCTCAAGTCCATTAGTGCTTGAAGAAAGTCTAATTGCACTAAGCCTAGGCCCAACCAATTTTGTTAGCTTTGGATTTTGTTGTAAAGATGTTGTAAAATCAGCCCCATTAGCTCCAATTTCGTATGTAATGCATGTTTTAGAGAGAGAAAATGCTCTGTCTTCTCTATAGAATACAGCCGCTATGATTAAGCATCTTTGGAATCTTTGTAGTGATAGGGTGAGTTCTTTATGGGCCTCGTGGGTTCGGTCTACGTTGTTGAGAGGTAGGACTTGTTGGGAGGTTCAGGTTCCTGGTGATTGTTCTTGGAGTTAGCAGAAGATCCTTGGTCTTCGTAGTGTCCTGTAAATCTCTTTATAAACACTTCAAAATTTATGCATTTTTCTTTATCACTTCCAATTGGATCTCAGGTCTGTCTCAAATTAATTCATAACAAAGTATAAACATTTCAGAAAAAAACCTTTTCCGTAATTAAAAAAAATAAAAAATATATATATATATACACACATTCATATATGAAATTTCATAAATATTAACATGGCAAAATAGTTAGAAAAGTATTATTACAATCGCTTTGGTTCTTAACATACTATGCTAACATATAATATATACATATATCAAAAGGATTCACAACATGAATGTTAACAAAAGGTTTATTACAAGAAGACCTCCAAAAATTTGTGTGCCTCTGATACCCTGCAAATCCAATCTGATCATTGTCTATCCCCTGCGCACGAAAAACCAACGCGCCAAGCATAACGCTTAGTGGTACTTTACTTAACACAAGTTTAACTAAAATTTTTAACATGCATATAAATCAAAATTAACTCAATCAAGGATAAACATTTCATAGTTCATACAATATTATACAACATACTAACATAATACATTTCATGGAAATAAGCATTTAATACATTTCATAATACTCTATCATGAAACAATTGATTTAAACAATCATGTAATATGCATACATTCTAAAAATGTCACACCAATATGAATTTTCTCAATTGAATCGTTCAATTACACAATTATAAATTAAGTATTTTATTGCCCTTAGCCAATTCTAACCCATTTTCGATAGAATGGATAATGGGATCAACTAATACTGTCCTCAACGGAGGCTGCAGTTTGGTTATTTAATTACAACAATGTCCCGGACCGGGCACCCAAAGCCTCTCAAAGTCTGAAAAATCATCATCAAATCCAAGGATCGGGCACTCAAGCCTCTCAAAGTCCAATGATTAAATATAATAACGGTCGTAGTATTGCTAAATTCCCTATTGGCATGCTAACCTATCCAATCCCTCAAACAATGCGGTACGAATTTAACTAGGGCATTTGAGCATATAAAGTTTAAATTCAATTCATATCAATTGTTTCATTAATACTCTATTCCATAAACAAGTTTACATACTATAATTCAAAACAATCAACTCATGACCATTTTGTTCGATTTTGACTCACAAAAATCGATATCAATTCGTTTTCGACTTGCCGATATGTTATTATAAAATCTTGGGCAGCATGTGTACCATTTGGTACTCCATTCCCAACCATCATTTTCAACAAGAATTTGCTCTTAAACATTTAACATATTAGCATCATTCTAATTTTAATTTCAATTACAAACATAGACATTTAATCTTCATCAAATTTGCATATTATTTTCATACATCAAACACTTGTATGAAATTAATACAAGTGTTACCCAATTTACACACAACAGCCCCCATGTTTTTAATACTCATTTCGATGTTCATTTACATGAATTCAACACCGTAATAACAATTTTAACATGTATATAACAACCCTTAATCACTTGGCAACACTTAATGTATGTCCAACACATAAATTTTTAGATTCCTAAGCATCAAAACATACATTTGCAGCAAGCATTCAAATCACAAATTAATGTCATGCATAACCACATTCAAAACATCACAATACAATCAATTAAACTCATAACAAGTTTATCTATTTTTGACGGATCCTATTTCGCATTCTAACTTAAATTGTATCGCTCGAAATTTATTTATTTTATACAATGGCATCAATACCCATCCATCTTTCTCACAATTTTTCAATTTCAACACTTTAATTCCTTCATCCAAGCATTCAACCACACATGCAAATTTATTTCTACTTTCTAACACATCAAAACTCACAATTAAACATCCAATAACACATACAAAATTAAATTTCAAGTGTTAGTAAAGCACTAACTAAAATTGTATCAAAATCACTCTCCAAGCTTCAAAATCACTCCCTCAAGCTTGCTCTTGATTTTCCACAGCCCCTAGACACCATGAATCCATCAAAAGTGTGAAAAATAAACCCTCATCTACTATGTATATACTGAAATTTAAAAAATGCAACTTTGACCCATGAATTGAAAGTTGATTTCAAGCTTAATTCTCCCGATCGATAAAATCTACATGAGAATATAATTATTTAATTTTTATATGGCTGCCATAACATAAAATTAACTTTAAAATAATATCCTACACTTTAAAATGAGTCTGTAGACGTGTTCGAAGCCAAATTCTGAGTTCAGGAGGTCGGAAACTGTAACTCCGCCGTACGTGGCGGTCGGCGGCGACTTTCCAGCGACCTCCAAAAATGGCCGGATTTTGTTCACCACGTCCCCTCGTCAAGGTTTATAACGGTGGCAGGAGTTGGAAATGGCTAGAATCGCCAGAATCGGAGGATTTTCGAAATTGGAAAATCACTCACTTCCTCCACAAAATTGGAGACTCAAACGGCAACGAAAATCTTCAAAGTCTGTACCAATAGATTCTTTGTTAGAAGAGCTTTCTATTAGTACCAAGATCGGCCGGAATGGAGGCCGGATGTGGCCGGAATGAGAAGTTAAAGTTGAGAAGAAAATGGAGAAAAATGGAGAGAGAGAGAGAGAGAGAGAGAGAGAGAGAGAGAGAGAGAAAAAAAATGTCACCGGAGAAGAAGAACAAGATGTATATATATATAAATGTACAATTTTCATTTTGTCCCTCATCGTTTAGTAAATTACAATTTTAATTGATAACTTTTAAAATATATCTTTTAAGTCTTCACAAATTCTTCAAAAGTTTTTTTTTTTTAAATCTCAAATGCGTCCTTAATAATAAATTAAAAGTAAAATTTAAAAAGTGAGATTTAACACTAATTTTGAGGGCGTTACAACTCTTCCCCACTTAAGAAATTTCGTCCTCGAAATTTTACCTTAGGTAAATAATTAAGGATATTGTTGCCGCATAACTTCTTTGCTTTCCTAGGTTGCTTCCTCTGCTTTATGGTTTCTCCACAACACTTTCACCAATGGAATTCTTTTATTTCACAACTCTTTGACTTCTCGAGCTAAAATCTCCACTGGTTCCTTTTCATACGTCAAATCCGGACGTAATTCAATAATTTCCGAAGAAACCACATGCGATGGATCCGATCTATACCCCTTAACATCAATACATAAAATACATTATGAATCTTATCTAATTCCGGAGGTAAAGCTAATCTATATGCCACTGGACCCACTCGTTCTATCATCTCATACGGTCCGATGAATCTAGGGCTTAACTTGCCCTTCTGCCCGAATGTCATTATTTTCTTCCAAGGAGAAACTTTTAGAAAGACTTTCTCTCCTACTTCATATTCAATATCTTTTCTCTTCAAGTCTGCATAGGATTTCTGCCTATCCGCAGTGGCTTTCAATCTTCCTTTAATGACTTTCACTTTCTCCTTGGTCTCCCTAATTAAATCAGGGCCGACTATCTTACTTTCACTCAATTCAGTTCAACATAAAGGGGCCTTCATTTCCGCCCATATAAAACCTCGTAAGGTGCCATGCCAATACTTGATTGGAAGCTATTATTATAAATAAATTCAACTAAAGGAATGTGTCGATCTCAACTTCCTTCAAAATCAATCACACAATTTCTAAGCTTATCTTCCAATACTTGAATTACCCTCTCAGATTGTCCATTTTTCTGTGGGTGAAAAGCTGTACTAAAGTTCAACCGAGTCCCTAAAGCTTCTTGTAACTTTTCCCAAAATCTGGAGGTGAATCTCGGATCTCTATCGGAAATGATTGATACCGGAACTTCATGTAATCGAACTATCTCTCTTATATACAACTCTGCTAATTTGTCAAGGGAGTAATCAGTTCTGACCGGCAAAAGGTGAGTTGACTTCATCAATCTGTCGACAATCACCCAAATGGAATCATGCTTACTTCGAGTCAAGGGTAACCCCGCAACAAAATCCATGGTAATACGGTCCCATTTCTACTCAGGTATAGCTATTGGCTGTAACAAGCCCGAGGGAACCTGATGCTTTGCTTTAACCCTCTGACATACCAAGCATCTGGAGACATAATTTGAAATATCTCTTTTCATACCTGACCACCAATAATGAGTTTTTAAATCCTGATATATTTTTATACTACCAGAATGCATAGCAAAAGAACCACTGTGTGCTTCGTCTAGAATACACTTTTTCAAATCTTCATCATTAGGAACACATATCCTTTCCCTGTTGTACAAGAAACCATCCTCCGTTATTCTGAATTCACTTTCTTTCCCTTCCTTGACTTGATTAATTATCAAGACCATTTTCTTGTCATTCTTCTGAGCCTCATGAACCCGATGGAGTAGACTCGGCTTAGCTCTCAATTATGCCATAATTGCACCATCATTCATCAAGGACAAATGGGCATCATTACCCGCAGGGCTTGCATGGATTTCCTGCTTAAAGCGTCCGCCACTACATTGGCCATTCCGGGGTGATAGTCAATCACACAATCATAATCCTTAATCAGTTCCATCCATCTCCGCTGTCTCAAGTTAAGTTCTTTTTGTGAAGGCAAATACTTGAGACTTTTATGATCAGTGTAGATGAAACACTTTTCCCCATAAAGATAATGTCTCCAAATTTTTAAGGTAAACACAATAGTTGCTAATTCCAGATCATGGGTGGGATAATTCCTCTCATGGGGTTTCAACTGCCTTGAAGCATAGGTAACCACCTTGCCTTCCTACATAAGTACAGAACCAAGCCCGTTATGTGAAGCATCACTGAAAATCATATAATCCTTACCAGAAGTTGGCTGGGTGAGGATCGGGGCTTCAGTTAATAATGACTTTAGCTTTTCAAAGCTAGCCTGTGACACGGGAGTGTTCCATAGCTCAACCTCGGCCCAAAGCACAAAAGAAGTTCGAATTCTCACTATGGTTTAGATAAGCAACAGAATCTGTTCGCGATGGCAAAAATCAGTTCGCGCAGTAAGTTCGCGAGGGCCGTGCAGTGAGTTCGCGAGGGCCATAACTTTTGATTGACATGGAATCTTTGTTCGTGCCTTTATGTGTTGGAAAGATAAAAGCCTTAACTTCATTTTCTTATTTTGAAGCAAGTCATTTGGAGTATCCAAGAGAGAGTTATGACCAAATTCATTCTAGTGGTCTGCTGGTGGAGCATTTCGGGAAATGAAGAGTACAAAGGAGAAGATGATGGTACGGATGTGAGAGAAAATGCTTTGCCTTCTCTCTAGAATTTCTTTGAGTGTTCTTCTCATTTTTTCTATTCTCTCTTCGTGAATATTATTGATTTCGTTGATATTTACGAGCTCAATTTTTTGTTTTCTTCAGTTTAAGGTTTTGCTGGACTATTTTCATTTTATTTTTAAATTTTTGGGAATAATGGTGTTTTGTTTGTTTCTTATTGTTGGTTTGTGACTGCTATCTTCTTCTTGGTGTGTTGGTTGGTGCCATGGTTGGTGATTCATTAGCTGATTGTGGTGTAAAGAAAGGTGAAGACCATGTTTCTTCTTTGATGTCCAATGAAATGAAGGGATGTAGGTTTTTAGTAGATCAAACCCGAAATCCTACTGCTGGTGGTGTGAAAAAGGATGGAGACCATGTTTCTTCTTTGATCTCAAATGGAATGAAGAGCTATCATGAAGCTGATGGTGGTGTGAAGATGGGTGGAGACCATGTTTCTTCTTTGAGTTCCAATGGAATGAAGGGCTGGTCATGGGCTGTCATGATATATCATCTATTGATGGTGGTGTGAAGAAGGATGGAGACCATGTTTCTTCTTTGATGCCCAATGGAATGAAGGGCTGTCATGAAGGAAATCTAGAAAGAGGAGAACAAAACGCTGCTGGTGGTGTGAAGAAGGGTACAGAACATGTTTCCAATTGTAGAGAAGGAGCTAGCGTGCAAGATAAAACAAGACATGGTGAGTTGACATATTTGAGTGATAGTGATACGAACCCCGTCAACTTGTGACGAAACCCGTAACAATGTGACTGCCTAGGACCGTTCTACTTTCAGGTTTAGGATGGAAACCGCGACCCAACACCTATAGAGAAGGTGCGAACCTTGGTATTAGGAGGACGCCACAATCAAGGATGGCAAACTTGATTGATAAGTCAAGGTACGAACGCCACAGAGTAATCTGATAAGTTCGTAGGTTCTTCAAAGAACCCAAGAGAGACTTAAATTCACATTTCTTATTGAAATTCATCTCTGCCTCTATTAAATGACTTACAAATGAGTTTAAATAGAAAATGAAATGTCTTGGAACAACCCTCCAAGCATGGGAAACGAAAACAAGTAAAGGAAGGTGTGATTTGTTGACTAGGAAGCTTTGAACTCAATAAAAACGTGCAATACAAATGTCAAAGGAAGATAACACAATTGTCAAAGTAAGACAACAATTGTCAAAGTAAGACAGCTTCTAGATACTTTGAAATAACCAACCATATCTTCCTCGTGTGGCCTCCAATGGATGTGATTCTAACATCAAAGTTGAAGATAAGATCATGAAATTTGAAAAGACCTACTCACACTCCTCCAGAAACCTAGCCGTTCACACGTTATGAATTTCCAAAGTTATCCCTTCGAATCAGTAAGTTGCCTCGCCTTTGTGCTAGATAAGTCTTCATCATTCCCCTCCTCTTGAAAAGGATTTGTCCTCAAATCAAGGTCATCACTTATTGATGTGAAACAATACGAATTACACATGAAATGATAACGAATTATACGAACTACAAACGAACAACAATATACGATGGATTTGAATAGAAAACAAAAACATAAGGATAGAATAAACCCGAGACTAGCCTTTGGCTCTGATACCAAATGATGCGAACCCCGCCAACTTGTGAAGAAACCCGTAACCAGCTCTGATACCAAATGATACGAACCCCGTCAACTTGTGACGAAACCCGAAACCAGTCTCTGATACCAAATGATACGAACCCCGCCAACTTGTGACGAAACCCGAAACCAATCTCTGATACCAAATGATACGAACCCCGTCAACTTGTGACGAAACCCGAAACCAAGCTCTGATACCAAATGATACGAACCCCGCCAACTTGTGACGAAACCCGTAACAATGTTACTGCCTAGGACCGTTCTACTTTCAGGTTTAGGATGGAAAACCGCAACCCAACACCTATAGAGAAGGTGCGAACCTTGGTATTAGGAGGACGCCACAATCAAGGATGGCAAACTTGATTGATAAGTCAAGGTACGAACGCCACAGAGTAATCTGATAAGTTCGTAGGTTCTTCAAGGAACCCAAGAGAGACTTAAACTCACATTTCTATATTGAAATTCATCTCTGCCTCCATTAAATGACTTACAAATGAGTTTAAATAGAAAATGAAATGTCTTGGAACAACCCTCCAAGCATGGGAAACAAAAATAAGTAAAGTAAGGTGTGATTTTGTTGACTAGAAGGTTTGAACTCAATAAAAACGTGCAATACAAATGTCAAAAGAAGATAACACAATTGTCAAAGTAAGACAGCCTTTTCCGGTTGTGGAAAAGAGGCTGCCTTTTCCGGTTGTGAATTCCGTGGTACAAAAAAATTGGGGTAGATTTGGTCTTCAAGAAGTCTTATCTTCGGAGAAAGGATTCTTTATTTTTAAGTTCAATTGTTGAACATGCTTGTGAGGTTCTTGAAAGGGGTCCTTGGCATATAGTAAATAAATTGCTGGTTCTTAAACGTTGGCAACCTAGTCTTACATTATCACAAGATGAATTGCGATACATTCCTCTATGGGTTAAACTTCATAATTTTCCTTTTGAGTTTTGGACGTCTAAGGGGTTGAGTTTTGTTACTAGTGCTTTAGGGATTCCTTTGCATGCTGATCATATTACCTTAGCTAGGAAAAGACTTAGTTTTGCAAGGGTATGTGTGGAAGTGGATGCCACGAAGGATGTTGTTCATGAGTTTGATATTCAGTGTTCAAATGGAGAATGGAAAACTATATATGTTGTTTATGAATGGCTTCCTTCTAGGTGTAATATCTGTAAGGTGTTTGGTCATACGTCGGGTATGTGTAAGCAAAGTGTTCAAGATTCGAGTGATGAGGAGAATCCGGTTGCAGGAAATGGAGAGGCTGTTATTCATGATGTGAAGAAGAGGCAAGAAGACTCTTTGGTACCTAAAATACCGGTTTGGGTAGAGGTTAAAAAAAAGAATAAAGGTGGAGCGTCAAGAAGTGATAATCATCTTGCTTTAGTACCAATAGGGGGTAGTAAGAATGTTCTTGATTTGGAAGAAGGTGAAGTGGTATCCTTTGGCAATTTTAGATGCCGGTTGTAATATAGGGGCGGTTCTTTGTGATGGTGGGGCTACTACTCCTTGTGTTTATGATGGGGCTGTTCTTTGTGATGATGGGGATACTCTTTGTGATAATGACGAGACAGGTCATGGTGAGGATAATATTGATTCTAGTCCTCCTCACAATGCTTTGGCTTCTAAAACTAAGGATTCTTTGGAAAAGAAGAAGAAAAAGAGGGTTCTAATGGTAAAGGTAAGAAGAAAAAGAAACATTCCTCCCCTAGGGGTGGTAAATGGAGATAGTGTGTTTGTGGGTGTGTTTCTACTGATATTGTATATATTTTATGATTTTTGGGTGTTCGAATATTAAGGGTCTCAATGATCCTTTAAAGTAAAGGGAGGTTCGTAATTGGATTAAAGATGAGAGGTTATCTTTGTGTGGTTTGGTGGAGAATAAGGTCTTTGAGCAGAACAAAGATTTGGTTTTTAGGACTATTAATCGATCTTGGAAGGTCTTGTGTAACTATCAGTTCTCTTCTTTGGGGAGAATTTGGGTTTGTTGGAATCCTAGTGATGTTCATGTTGTGGTTATTGCCTCCTCTGCACAGGTTATGCATTGTAGAGTTTCGGCTGTTGATTCGTCTTGGGAGTGTGTAGTTTCTATGGTATATGGTGATAATTGCCATGTTCGTAGGAAGGAGTTATGGGCTGACCTTAGGGTCCCGGGGGAGGAGTTTGAGAACAACGCTTGGTTAGTTTTGGGAGATTTTAATGCAGTTTGTGATTCTTCGGAATGTGATGGGGGTTCTAGAGTTTGGCCTCCCTGAAAGGATGACTTTTCTGAATGCTTATCTGATGCGGGGTTGGATGACTTGCGTTTAGTGGTTGCTTTCTTACATGGACTAATCGTCGCTCGAACGATCCTATTCTTCGGAAATTGGATCGTGGTTTGGTTAATTTATAGTGGGAATCAAACTTTCGTAGCTTAGAGGCAATTTTCTTTCCTGCAGGTGTGTCAGATCTTTCTCCAGTGGTGGTTAAGCTTGTGGATCTTCATTCTAGGCGGGTTCCTTTTAAATTTTTTGATTTTTGGGCTGACCATCCGGAATTTCTTCCTTTAGTGGAGCGGGTTTGGGCCGACAGGGTTGATGGGTCTTCGATGTATCAACTATGTATGAAGTTCAAAAGGTTGAAGGTGGAGCTTCGGAAGTTTAATATGGAGAAATTTTCTTGTTTGCCTTCTCAAGTACAGCAAGTTAAAAATGATTTACAAATTGTGTAGCGGCGGATCCAAAGGGATCCTTTAAGTGTTTCTCTACATGAAGAGGAATCTAGATTGCTCATTAGTTATAGTGCTTTGATTAGAGCTGAGAAGAGTTTGTTGAGGCAGAAATCTAGAGTTCAGTGGATCAATCTTGGTGATCAAAACTCTAAATTTTTCTTTCAAGCTATGCATAGTCAGTTTAGTCGTAGTAAGATTGTGTCCATTTCTGATGAGCATGGGGTTCGGGTGGATGATTCAGCAGGTGTGAAGACTGTAGTGTTTAGTTTTTTCGAGAGGCTTTTTTTTTTTTGGATAATGTAAGTATATTAACCAAAGAGACAAAACAAAAGCAAAGGGGCATACCCCAGCGAGAAGATCACAAGGTCAGACAAGGGACAGGCCCCCTACCAACCGAAACTCAAAAAACAGCAAAGCAATAAAAGCTAAGCACAAACCCTGTCATAGGTACAACCAAAAGAATCCACCAGACCCCATAAAAGGCAAAACAAGCGAATTACAAAAAAATAGAATCAGATAAACCCCAAGACTGGTGGAGCCACCTATTAGTAGGAGAAGGCATCACACCAGATAAGGAATTAAGACGCATACAAACATCTCTGACAATGGAACGAACAACCATGGTAACAGGTTTAGGTAACTCGCCATGCATCCTAGCATTCCGCTCACGCCAAATAGCATAGACAGCAGCCGCAAGCATAATACGCACCACCCACCCACGAAGTTGCCGACCGCGGAAATGGCAACACCAAAGAATAGTATCCTCCCAGCTCCGAGCACGCAGAGGTAATCTGCATTTCCTTAAAAGAGCAAACCAAACCTCGCAAGAATAAGAACAATCAAAAAAGAGATGAGGGACATCCTCACAACTCCCTCCACAAAACACACAACGAATAGCCGGAATCAAGCCATAAATAAGAAGCTTATCCTGAGTAGAAAGAGCACCCCTAATGGCCAACCAGAAGATGAAAGCATGTCTAGGAATTGATTTAGAATGCCAAACGGACCTAAACCAATCCACCGCTGGCTGCCGGGACCGAAGAGCCTCCCAAGCATTACGAATAGAGAAAGCCCCCCGAGAGTCCTCAACCCAACACAAAGTATCAGCTTGAGAGTTATTAGGCCTGAAGGAAGCAGGGATACCACTGATAATATCCATCCAATTCCCGGTCAGGGAACGAGGCCAAGCCCAATCCCTTCCCTGAACAACATCCGCCACCCTAGCATAAAGACCAAGACCAGAATCATAAAAAATCCGTCGCCCAAACACCTCCACCAAAGGACCCAACGGATGCCAATAATCAAACCAAAGAGAAATATCCTCCCCATTACCCACCCGAAACTGCATCAACCGCCGCACAAGACACCGAAGGCCTAGAATTTTCCTCCAACTCCACGAGCAATCCCCAGGGCACCTAACCTCCCACACATTCTTTCCCTTAAGCAGAGTAGATCTAACCCACGAGACCCAGACAGAAGACCTCAAATTGCTACAGACAGCCCACAAATGCTTACTTATGGCAGCTTTATTCCAACACTCAACGCTCTTAATACCGAGACCACCCTCTTCCTTTGGTAAACACACCGAAGACCATGCAACCTTGGCCCCACCTTTACCTAAATCTGAACCCTTCCAAAGAAAACTACGCAAAGTAGTTTCAACCTTAATCACCACTGACTTAGGCAAGATAAAAATGGAGGACCAATACACCTGAATAGAGAACAATACAGATTGAATGAGCTGAAGCCTCCCTGCGAAAGAAAGAACCCTACTAGTCCAACTCTTAACTCTCGCTACAATCCTGTCGACAAGAACCCTACAATCCACTGCCGTAAGCTTAGTAGAAATCAGAGGAACCCCAAGATATCTGACAGGTAATACCCCTTCCTGAAAACCAAGAATCCCAAGTAACTCTTGCTTAGTCTCAGAAGACACACCAGCCACAAAAAGATTGCTCTTTTTAGGATTAGGAATCAACCCAGAAAGAGCTTGGAACTGACCAAGGACAACATTAACTGCAGCAACTGACTCCCTCTCTGCCCTACAGAAAACCATAAGATCATCCGCAAAGCATAAATGCGAAATACCAATCTTCCCACACCGCCAATGGTACGCAAACTGACTCTCCTGCTCCATAATACGCATCAACCCCGAGAAGACCTCCATAGCCAGCACAAATAAATAAGGGGACATAGGATCCCCCTGCCTCAAACCTCGGCTACTATTAAAGAAACCATTCAACTCGCCATTAATAGAAATAGAGAAACGGGGAGTAGAAATGCACTCAGAAATCCAAGCTATCATCTGCTCCGGGAAGCCTAAAATCTGTAAAATAGCCACTAAGAAATCCCACCGCACAGAATCATAGGCTTTCATTAAATCTACCTTCAGCGCACACCTAGGATGACCCCCATCACAATGATAGTTCCTTAACAATTCCTGCTGATACGAACCCCGTCAACTTGTGACAAAACCCGTAACCATCTCTGATACCAAATGATACGAACCCCGCCAACTTGTGACGAAACCCGTAACAATGTTACTGCCTAGGACCGTTCTACTTTCAGGTTTAGGATGGAAACCGCGACCCAACACCTATAGAGAAGGTGCGAACCTTGGTATTAGGAGGACGCCACAATCAAGGATGGCAAACTTGATTGATAAGTCAAGGTACGAACGCCACAGAGTAATCTGATAAGTTCGTAGGTTCTTCAAAGAACCCAAGAGAGACTTAAACTCACATTTCTATATTGAAATTCATCTCTGCCTTTTTAAATGACTTACAAATGAGTTTAAATAGAAAATGAAATGTCTTGGAACAACCCTCCAAGCATGGGAAACTAAAATAAGTAAAGCAAGGTGTGATTTTGTTGACTAGAAAGGTTTGAACTCAATAAAAACGTGCAATACAAATGTCAAAGGAAGATAACACAATTGTCAAAGTAAGACAGCTTCTGGATACTTTGAAATAACCAACCATATCTTCATCGTGTGGCCTGCAGTGGATCTAATTCAAACATCAAAGTTGAAGATAAGATTATGAACTTTGAAAAGACCTACTCACACTCCTCCAGAAACCTAGCCGTTCACACGTTATGAATTTCCAAAGTTATCCCTTCGAATCAGCAGGTTGCCTCGCCTTTGTGCTAGATAAGTCTTCATCATTCCCCTCCTCTTGAAAAGGATTTGTCCTCAAATCAAGGTCATCACTTATTGATGTGAAACAATACGAATTACACATGAAATGATAACGAATGATACAATATACGATGGATTTGAATAGAAAACAAAAACATAAGGATAGAATAAACCCGAGACTAGAGCCTTGGCTCTGATACCAAATGATGCGAACCCCGTCAACTTGTGACGAAACCCGTAACCATCTCTGATACCAAATGATATGAACCCCGCCAACTTGTGACGAAACCCGTAACAATGTTACTGCCTAGGACCGTTCTACTTTCAGGTTTAGGATGGAAACCGCGACCCAACACCTATAGAGAAGGTGCGAACCTTGGTATTAGGAGGACGCCACAATCAAGGATGGCAAACTTGATTGATAAGTCAAGGTACGAACGCCACAGAGTAATCTGATAAGTTCGTAGGTTCTTCAAAGAACCCAAGAGAGACTTAAACTCACATTTCTATATTGAAATTCATCTCTGCCTTTTTAAATGACTTACAAATGAGTTTAAATAGAAAATGAAATGTCTTGGAACAACCCTCCAAGCATGGGAAACGAAAATAAGTAAAGCAAGGTGTGATTTTGTTGACTAGAAAGGTTTGAACTCAATAAAAACGTGCAATACAAATGTCAAAGGAAGATAACACAATTGTCAAAGTAAGACAGCTTCTGGATACTTTGACAATTGTGTTATCTTCATTTGATAATTGTGTTGCACGTTTTTATTGAGTTCAAAGCTTCCTAGTCAACAAATCACACCTTCCTTTACTTGTTTTCGTTTCCCATGCTTGGAGGGTTGTTCCAAGACATTTCATTTTCTATTTAAACTCATTTGTAAGTCATTTTATGGAACCATTGATCATTAATACAAAAACTGAGTGAAATTTCGTTTCACCTACTTGTTCTTGATAGAACTACTGAACTTATCAAAGGAAGGCTTCCTTTGTGGCGTTCTTGAGTGTTTATACTTCTGGGTTCGTGGATTGAGTATTCATCGGGTCTAGAAGGTTGAAGAATCTGATTTTTTTGGGAGTTCTTGGGTGTAAAACAAATTGAGTGTGGGTTTGGGGGTTATATAACCTTACGGGTTCACATCATTTGGTATCAGAGACAAATGATACGAACCCCGTCAACTTGTGATGAAACCCGTAACAAGCTCTGATACCAAATGATACGAACCCCGTCAACTTGTGATGAAACCCGTAACAATGTTACTGCCTACGACCGTTCTACTTTCAGGTTTAGGATGGAAACAGCGACCCAACACCTATAGAGAAGGTGCGAACCTTGGTATTAGGAGGACGCCACAATCAAGGATGGCAAACTTGATTGATAAGTCAAGGTACGAACGCCACAGAGTAATCTGATAAGTTCGTAGGTTCTTCAAAGAACCCAAGAGAGACTTAAACTCACATTTCTATATTGAAATTCATCTCTGCCTTTTTAAATGACTTACAAATGAGTTTAAATAGAAAATGAAATGTCTTGGAACAACCCTCCAAGCATGGGAAACGAAAATAAGTAAAGCAAGGTGTGATTTTGTTGACTAGAAAGGTTTGAACTCAATAAAAACGTGCAATACAAATGTCAAAGGAAGATAACACAATTGTCAAAGTAAGACAGCTTCTGGATACTTTGAAATAACCAACCATATCTTCATCGTGTGGCCTGCAGTGGATCTAATTCAAACATCAACGTTGAAGATAAGATTATGAACTTTGAAAAGACCTACTCACACTCCTCCAGAAACCTAGCCGTTCACACGTTATGAATTTCCAAAGTTATCCCTTCGAATCAGCAGGTTGCCTCGCCTTTGTGCTAGATAAGTCTTCATCATTCCCCTCCTCTTGAAAAGGATTTGTCCTCAAATCAAGGTCATCACTTATTGATGTGAAACAATACGAATTACACATGAAATGATAACGAATGATACAATATACGATGGATTTGAATAGAAAACAAAAACATAAGGATAGAATAAACCCGAGACTAGAGCCTTGGCTCTGATACCAAATGATGCGAACCCCGTCAACTTGTGACGAAACCCGTAACCATCTCTGATACCAAATGATATGAACCCCGCCAACTTGTGACGAAACCCGTAACAATGTTACTGCCTAGGACCGTTCTACTTTCAGGTTTAGGATGGAAACCGCGACCCAACACCTATAGAGAAGGTGCGAACCTTGGTATTAGGAGGACGCCACAATCAAGGATGGCAAACTTGATTGATAAGTCAAGGTACGAACGCCACAGAGTAATCTGATAAGTTCGTAGGTTCTTCAAAGAACCCAAGAGAGACTTAAACTCACATTTCTATATTGAAATTCATCTCTGCCTTTTTAAATGACTTACAAATGAGTTTAAATAGAAAATGAAATGTCTTGGAACAACCCTCCAAGCATGGGAAACGAAAATAAGTAAAGCAAGGTGTGATTTTGTTGACTAGAAAGGTTTGAACTCAATAAAAACGTGCAATACAAATGTCAAAGGAAGATAACACAATTGTCAAAGTAAGACAGCTTCTGGATACTTTGAAATAACCAACCATATCTTCATCGTGTGGCCTGCAGTGGATCTAATTCAAACATCAACGTTGAAGATAAGATTATGAACTTTGAAAAGACCTACTCACACTCCTCCAGAAACCTAGCCGTTCACACGTTATGAATTTCCAAAGTTATCCCTTCGAATCAGCAGGTTGCCTCGCCTTTGTGCTAGATAAGTCTTCATCATTCCCCTCCTCTTGAAAAGGATTTGTCCTCAAATCAAGGTCATCACTTATTGATGTGAAACAATACGAATTACACATGAAATGATAACGAATGATACAATATACGATGGATTTGAATAGAAAACAAAAACATAAGGATAGAATAAACCCGAGACTAGAGCCTTGGCTCTGATACCAAATGATGCGAACCCCGTCAACTTGTGACGAAACCCGTAACCATCTCTGATACCAAATGATATGAACCCCGCCAACTTGTGACGAAACCCGTAACAATGTTACTGTCTAGGACCGTTCTACTTTCAGGTTTAGGATGGAAACCGCGACCCAACACCTATAGAGAAGGTGCGAACCTTGGTATTAGGAGGACGCCACAATCAAGGATGGCAAACTTGATTGATAAGTCAAGGTACGAACGCCACAGAGTAATCTGATAAGTTCGTAGGTTCTTCAAAGAACCCAAGAGAGACTTAAACTCACATTTCTATATTGAAATTCATCTCTGCCTTTTTAAATGACTTACAAATGAGTTTAAATAGAAAATGAAATGTCTTGGAACAACCCTCCAAGCATGGGAAACGAAAATAAGTAAAGCAAGGTGTGATTTTGTTGACTAGAAAGGTTTGAACTCAATAAAAACGTGCAATACAAATGTCAAAGGAAGATAACACAATTGTCAAAGTAAGACAGCTTCTGGATACTTTGAAATAACCAACCATATCTTCATCGTGTGGCCTGCAGTGGATCTAATTCAAACATCAACGTTGAAGATAAGATTATGAACTTTGAAAAGACCTACTCACACTCCTCCAGAAACCTAGCCGTTCACACGTTATGAATTTCCAAAGTTATCCCTTCGAATCAGCAGGTTGCCTCGCCTTTGTGCTAGATAAGTCTTCATCATTCCCCTCCTTTTGAAAAGGATTTGTCCTCAAATCAAGGTCATCACTTATTGATGTGAAACAATACGAATTACACATGAAATGATAACGAATGATACAATATACGATGGATTTGAATAGAAAACAAAAACATAAGGATAGAATAAACCCGAGACTAGAGCCTTGGCTCTGATACCAAATGATGCGAACCCCGTCAACTTGTGACGAAACCCGTAACCATCTCTGATACCAAATGATATGAACCCCGCCAACTTGTGACGAAACCCGTAACAATGTTACTGCCTAGGACCGTTCTACTTTCAGGTTTAGGATGGAAACCGCGACCCAACACCTATAGAGAAGGTGCGAACCTTGGTATTAGGAGGACGCCACAATCAAGGATGGCAAACTTGATTGATAAGTCAAGGTACGAACGCCACAGAGTAATCTAATAAGTTCGTAGGTTCTTCAAAGAACCCAAGAGAGACTTAAACTCACATTTCTATATTGAAATTCATCTCTGCCTTTTTAAATGACTTACAAATGAGTTTAAATAGAAAATGAAATGTCTTGGAACAACCCTCCAAGCATGGGAAACGAAAATAAGTAAAGCAAGGTGTGATTTTGTTGACTAGAAAGGTTTGAACTCAATAAAAACGTGCAATACAAATGTCAAAGGAAGATAACACAATTGTCAAAGTAAGACAGCTTCTGGATACTTTGAAATAACCAACCATATCTTCATCGTGTGGCCTGCAGTGGATCTAATTCAAACATCAACGTTGAAGATAAGATTATGAACTTTGAAAAGACCTACTCACACTCCTCCAGAAACCTAGCCGTTCACACGTTATGAATTTCCAAAGTTATCCCTTCGAATCAGCAGGTTGCCTCGCCTTTGTGCTAGGTAAGTCTTCATCATTCCCCTCCTCTTGAAAAGGATTTGTCCTCAAATCAAGGTCATCACTTATTGATGTGAAACAATACGAATTACACATGAAATGATAACGAATGATACAATATACGATGGATTTGAATAGAAAACAAAAACATAAGGATAGAATAAACCCGAGACTAGAGCCTTGGCTCTGATACCAAATGATGCGAACCCCGTCAACTTGTGACGAAACCCGTAACCATCTCTGATACCAAATGATATGAACCCCGCCAACTTGTGACGAAACCCGTAACAATGTTACTGCCTAGGACCGTTCTACTTTCAGGTTTAGGATGGAAACCGCGACCCAACACCTATAGAGAAGGTGCGAACCTTGGTATTAGGAGGACGCCACAATCAAGGATGGCAAACTTGATTGATAAGTCAAGGTACGAACGCCACAGAGTAATCTGATAAGTTCGTAGGTTCTTCAAAGAACCCAAGAGAGACTTAAACTCACATTTCTATATTGAAATTCATCTCTGCCTTTTTTGGAACTTTGTCTCTTGTAACCGGCCCAACGGGAACTTGGATTGGATCCGCATTCCATGCCCTTGTGCTAGATAAGTCTTCATCATTCCCCTCCTCTTGAAAAGGATTTGTCCTCAAATCAGGGTCATCACCTGCATCAAAAGGACTTAAATCAGAAACATTGAATGTAGCACTTACATTATACTCACCGGGCAAGTCTAGCTTATACGCATTATCATTGATGCGTTCTTGGACTTGAAAAGGACCATCCCCTCTAGGTAGTAGCTTGGATTTCCTCTGGGTCGGAAAGCGCTCCTTGCGCATATGCACCCAAACCCATTCTCCAGGTTCGAAGACCATCTGTCGTCGGCCCTTATTGGCTTGTTTTTCATATTGCTCCGTTCGCCGTTCAATGTTGACCTTTGCTTTCTCATGAATCTGCTTTACAAGTTCAGCTTTTCTTTTCCCATCTAAATTCACATGCTCAGACATTGGTAATGGTGATAAATCCAAAGGAGTTAAAGGATTAAAACCATAAACAATCTCAAATGGTGAAAATTTAGTAGCAGAATGAACAGAACGATTATAAGCAAACTCAACATGCGGTAAGCATTCTTCCCATGTTTTAATGTTCTTTTTGATAATTGCACGCAACAAGGTAGATAAGGTCCTATTTACTACTTCTGTTTGACCATCAGTTTGAGGATGACAAGTAGTTGAAAACAACAACTTAGTTCCTAACTTAGCCCATAAGGTCTTCCAGAAATAACTTAAGAACTTAGCATCCCTATCAGAAACAATTGTTCTAGGCACGCCATGTAAGCGAACAATTTCTTTAAAGAACAAATCTGCAACATGTGAAGCATCATCAGTCTTGTGACATGGAATAAAATGTGCCATTTTAGAAAATCTATCCACGACAACAAACACGGAATCTCTTCCCCTTTTTGACCTAGGCAAACCTAATACAAAATCCATTGAAATATCAATCCAAGGTTCACTAGGAATTGGAAGTGGTGTATATAAGCCATGGGGTTGTACTCGGGATTTCGCTTGCCTACATGTGACACATCTACCACAAAGTCTCTCAACATCTCGTTTCATGTGTGGCCAATAGAAGTGTTCTTGCAGAACGGCTAAGGTTTTAGCTACCCCAAAGTGTCCCATTAGCCCTCCCCCATGTGATTCTCTCACCAGCAAATCTCGCAAGGAACAATTTGGTATACACAATTTATTGTCTCGAAACAAGAAACCCTCATGTCTAAAATACTTACCACTGGCACTCTTTTCACAAGATACATAATCTTCAAAAAAATCACAATCTAAAGGATATAAATCTTTAATATGCTCAAAACCAAAAATCTTAGCATCAAGAGTAGATAGAAGAGTGTACCTTCGAGAAAGTGCATCAGCAACGATGTTCTCCTTACCTTGTTTATATCGAATAATGTACGGAAAAGTCTCAATGAATTCGACCCATCGTGCATGCCTCTTATTCAACTTGTGTTGGCCTTTAAGGTGTTTTAAGGACTCATGATCGGTGTGAATCACGAATTCTTTAGGCCACAAGTAATGTTGCCATGTCTGTAAAGCCCGAACCAATGCATACAGCTCTTTATCATAAGTCGGGTAGTTTAAGGCTGCCCCACTTAGTTTCTCACTGAAGTAAGCAATTGGTCGTCCCTCCTGCATTAATACTGCACCTATACCAATACCTGAAGCATCACATTCAATTTCAAACGTTTTATTAAAGTTAGGTAAAGACAATAAAGGGGCGTTGGTCAGCTTTTGCTTAATCAATTGAAACGCCTTCTCTTGTTCTTCTCCCCACTTGAATCCAACGTTCTTTTTTATTACTTCGGTAAGCGGTGCGGCCAATGAGCTAAAATCTTTCACAAACCGTCGCTAGAAACTAGCAAGTCCATGAAAACTTCTTACATTACCTATAGTTGTGGGACTCGGCCACTCTTGAATTGCACATACCTTCTCCTCATCAACCTGTATACCCTGTGCACTAATAACAAATCCTAGAAACACAAGTTTATTGGTGCAAAAGGTACACTTTTTCAGATTAGCAAACAACTTTTCTTTCCTGAGTACATCTAAGACAGATTTTAAATGCACTACATGTTCATCCAAGTTTTTGCTATATATGAGAATATCATCAAAATAAACAACTACGAATTGTCCAATGAAAGCTCGCAAAACATGGTTCATTAATCTCATGAAAGTACTAGGAGCATTAGTTAACCCAATAGGCATAACTAACCATTCATACAAACCATATTTTGTTTTAAACGCAGTTTTCCACTCATCACCTTCTTTCATTCTAATCTGATGGTATCCACTTTTCAAATCAACTTTAGAAAATACACAAGAACCATGCAATTCATCTAGCATATCATCTAAGCGAGGAATAGGATGTCGATACTTTACCGTTATATTGTTAACAGCTCGGCAATCAACACACATTCTCCATGAGCCGTCCTTCTTAGGAACCAAAATAACTGGAACAGCACAAGGACTCATGCTTTCCTGAACATACCCTTTTTTCATTAATTCATCAACCTGCCTTTGAAGCTCCTTTGTCTCCTCAGGATTACTGCGATAGGCTGGTCGGTTTGGAATGGTTGCGCCGGGTACAAAATCAATTTGATGCTCAATCCCTCGAATAGGTGGCAAACCATCTGGAATTTCCTCGGGAAAAACATCATCAAATTTCTGCAAGAGAGATAAAACAGAGCTAGGCAAAGAAGCCTCAAGTTGGTTAACATTTAAACATTCTTCCTTATACATAAGTATAAGTATGGGTTTGTTGGACAACATCGCTCTTTTAACATCACTCGCTCTAGCATAAAAATTTGTTTTTCTCTCTTCTTTTCTTTCAATGGCCGTTTCTCTCTCATTTTTCTCTTTCTTTTTTGTCTCGACCTCTTTTTCTTTTGCTCTCATTTTCTTTTTCTCACTCTCTTGTTGCAACCTCAATTGATCCTCATAAACTTGTTGTGGTGTCAAAGGAACTAGAGTGATTGTCCTTTGGTTATGCACGAAAGAGTACTTGTTGGTGAAGCCATCATGACTAACACGTCGGTCAAACTGCCATGGTCGTCCCAGTAACAAGTGCCCTGCTTGCATTGGAACTACGTCGCATAACACTTTGTCTTCATATTTTCCGATTTGAAAAGAAATCATAACTTGTTTGTTCACCTTTACCTCACCACTATCGTTTAGCCATTGCAACTTGTAAGGTCGGGGGTGTTTAATTATTGGCAAGCCTAACCTTTCCACCATAAGAGTGCTAGCAACATTAGTACAACTACCACCATCTATTATCATACTACATACCTTGTTATTAACATGGCACCTAGTATGGAAAATATTTTCTCGTTGTACTTCTTCTTCTTTTTTGACTTGGACACTTAGCGCTCGCCTTGCCACCAACATCTCTCCTTGGACAGCGTATTCTTCATTATCAACATCCTCCAATGGTGGCATAGAGTCGGTGTTTTCTTCGTCATCTTCTGATTCGACCTCTCCATTATCTCGTATCACCATAACTCTTTTGTTTGGACATTGGCTAGCTATGTGACCCCTGCCTTGACACTTAAAACACTTAATATCACGATTCCTAGAAGTGGAAGAATCGGATTTACCTTGATTTCCATTGTTTGTTGCTTCTGGCTTTTGCTCGGCCTTAGGCTTCATCATCGGCTGCTTCTCATCTTTCTTCCAATGATTTGGTCTCCAAGCTGATGAACTAGAATTTTGGCTTGGACGTGTATTACCCCTTCTTTTGAGCTGGTTCTCTATTTTTATTGCCATGTGAACCATGTCCTCCAACTCCACATAATGTTGCAATTCCACCACATTGGTAATTTCACGATTCAAACCTGCCAAGAACCTAGACATTGTTGCTTCTCGATCCTCCTCTATATTTGCTCGAATCATAGCGACCTCCATCTCCTTATAATATTCCTCCACACTTCGGTTGCCTTGTCGAAGACTTTGCAACTTGTTGTATAGCTCCCGGTAGTAGTATGATGAGAATAAGGGAGCTGCACCAAGGGATCCATTGCATGTTCCGATTGGGCCAATAACAAGGGCAAGGGCTAAGAGATTCAAAGAAGCACTCAATGGCCTAATTCAAGATACATGGGCTGATTCTGAATTATTAAAGCCCAAGATGAACCCACATGAAGACCAAGGCTTGATTAACATCATCAAGGCAATTGAGTGGGCTGAATAAGAGAAAGCTTGGCATAATTTCGGTTTGGGCTTGATTTAATAGTTGTTTGTTTTAGTTTGGGTCCATTTGTAAGGTAATTATGACCATTCTAGTTTTCTATTTGTAAGGCCTTAATGTCTATCTTGTTTTCTTTCCTTTGTTTTAGGGTTTCATTATATAAGGATATTGATGGATGTAAGAAAAGTAATTATTGATTTTGAATGAAATTTGAGAGAGGTTTTCTCTTTGTTCTTTGAGAACTCACTGGAACTTATCAGAATTCTCTGTGGCGTTCCTCCTTGACTTATCAATCGAGTATTTCATCCTTGATTGTGGCGTCCTCCTTTATACCAAGGTTCACATCTCGATATAGGTGTTGGGTCGCGGTTTCCATCCGAACCAGAGGTTAGAACGAATATTGGCTTCAATCTTGATACAATCAACGGGGTTCGTATCATTTGGTATCAGAGCTTAGGGCTCTAACATCAGGTTATTCTATCTTCTTCTTCTTTGATTTCGTTGATCATTGAATTATATCTTATTTCCAGAACTTCTTGTTAGTGTCCAGATCTAAGTTATCTATCTGTGTTATTCTTGTTCTTGTTCTTGATTTCGTAGATCCAAATCTAAGTATCTGTCTGTGATATTCTTGTTCTTGATTTCGTAGATCCAAATCTAAATATCTGTCTGTGATATTCTTGTTCTTGATTTCGTAGATCCAAATCTAAGTATCTGTCTGTGTTATACTTGTTCTTGATTTCGTAGATCCAAATCTAAGTATCTATCTGTGTTATTCCTGTTCTTGATTTCGTTGATCCAGAGAGAAGTTATCTGTCTGTATTATTCTTGTTCTTGGTTTCGTTGAACCAGATCTAAGTCTGTGTTAGTCTTGTTCTTGATTTCATTGATCCAGATCGAAGTTGTATAATCTGTTATATTCTTGTTTGTGCGTTTCCAGATCTAAGAGAGAGAGAAAAAAAAAAAAATTTTATTTTTTCACCGATCGTGTAGTTGAATATATATCAACTATTGTTATTTCCTTCTTGATTCGTGCAGTGATTATAAAAAAAAAAAAAAAAAAAAAATATCAGTTTCGTTGTGATTTGTTTCCTGTGAACCTAAGAATTTTTGTTTCCTGTGAACGTGGCTAAGAAATCCTGATTATTGTTTGGTTAGTTTGAAAAGAACTTTTGAGAAAAAAAAATTACGAGTGGAAAAAGGCAAGAGAGGTGAGGACATACTGAGGGTAAAAGCTGAATATATTGTGTGAAACAGGAGTGGAACTGAGTGAACTATTGTTTGAGGGAAACACGTGAGGGAGTGAAGTGAGGAGCTTCTTTTATTTATTTATTTTTTTTTTTTTACTAACGTTTTCTTTGCAGCGAATATGTCTAAAGAAAGTGCTTCGGATGAGGTGTTGGGAAAGGTAGATACAAAGTTTATAATGGAAGCATTGATGAGGGAGATGGGGAGATTGTTAAGGGCTGAAATGGAACCGATTCATGAACGATTAGATCGGGTAGAAAATACACGTGCGGAACAGCCACCACCCGTTCCCCAAGCACGTAGGAGAGAGAGGGTTCCGGTTAGAGAAGAAGTTCATGATTACTACGGGGATGATAATGACATAGAGGAGGATGATCGCATGTCCAGTGTGGGTGCGGGGAGATTTAGGCGTGGAATGGGAGGTAGAGGAGTTAGGTATGGGGATAGAGAAGATAGGTATGGGAATAGAGAAGATAGGTATGGGAACAGAGGAGATAGGAATGTAGAGAGGGTTGATAATAATTTGGGTAGTATAAAGGTGAAGATTCCAACCTTCCAAGGTAAAACTGATCCTGAAGCTTATTTGGAGTGGGAGAAAAGAATAGAGCTGGTGTTTGACTGCCATGAATATTCCGAAATGAAGAAGGTGAAATTGGCAGCCATAGAATTCACCGATTATGCTATTGTTTGGTGGGATCAACTGATTGTGAGTAGGAGACGGAATGGAGAAAGACCTATTGAGACATGGGAGGAGATGAAGACTGTTATGAGGAGGAGATTCATTCCAAGCCACTATTATAGGGGTTTGTTTCAAAAATTGCAAACTCTTACTCAGGGGTCCAAGTGTGTTGAAGACTACTACAAAGAGATGGAAATAGCCATGATTCGAGCTGATGTACAGGAGGACAGAGAGGCGACTATGGCTAGGTTTCTCAATGGACTACACCGAGACATTGCAAATGTAGTGGAGTTGCAGCATTATGTTGAATTGACTGACATGGTACACATGGCCATTAAAGTGGAACAACAATTGAAGAGGAAGGGTTCCACACGGGTTGGGCAAAATTCGGGTTCTTCATCAACATGGAAACCGAATTGGAGCAAGAGGGAGGACCAGCCTAGTTTCAAGGCCAAGGCCGAACCTTCCAGAGATCATAAGGCCGGAGGCACAATAAACCAAGGTAAATCAGATTCTCAACCTACTAGAAATCGTGACATTAAGTGCTTTAAGTGTTTGGGAGCAGGTCATATTGCATCACAATGCCCAAACAAGAGAGTAATGGTTTTGAAGGATGATGGTGGTATCGAATCAGAGGGTGAATCTGATGGTGAGTCCATGCCACCATTGGAGGATGCCGGTGACTTTGAGTATCCGGTGGGTGGAGAGCTTTTGGTTGCAAGACGAGCTCTTAGTGCTCAAGCAAAGGAAGATGATGAGGTACAACGTGAAAACATTTTTCACACCCGCTGCCATGTTAATGACAAGGTATGTAGTGTGATTATTGATGGGGGGAGTTGTACTAATGTGGCGAGCACTACTTTGGTAAAAAAATTGAATTTGAAAACTTTGAAGCACCCAAAACCTTATAAGCTACAATGGTTGAATGATAGTGGGGAAGTTAGGGTGAATAAACAGGTGTTGGTGTCATTTTCAATTGGCAAATACAAAGATGAAGTTGTTTGTGATGTGGTACCAATGAATGCGGGTCATATCCTTTTGGGAAGACCGTGGCAGTTTGATAGGCATGTGACTCATGATGGATACACTAATAGATACTCCTTTGTGCTCCATAAAAGGCCAATCACCCTTGTACCTTTAACCCCAAGACAAGTATATGAAGATCAAGTGAGGTTAAAAGATGAGAGGGATGTTAAAAATGAGAGTGAGAGTTCAAAAGAAAAAGAGGTTGAAGATCAAAAGGGCTTTGTTTTCAAACCAGCCAATGATTGTACTTTTGTACAAAGAGGCTTGTTTTAGTACTAATGAAATTAACTCGGGCTACTCAAGAGCAAACTTAAGGGTTTTAGAGAGAGAAAATGCTCTGCCTTCTCTCTAGAATTTTTTGAGTGTTCTTCTTGATTTTTTTTCTATTCTCTCTTTGGGATCATTATTGATTTCGTTTGATGATTACAAGCTCAATTTTCGTTCTTCTTTAGCTTTAGGTTTGTTAGTCATTTTCTGGGCAGTTTTTTAGCTTGTTTTGTGCCATGGTATGCTTGTGATTTTGGGTTGGGTTTATGATCTTCATCTTCCTCTTGGTGATCACGAGCTCATCTCCCTCTCTTTTAGTGTTATTTTGCTGGTCCATTTTTCCTTATTTTCTGGGCAGTTCTGGATTACTTGTTTGCCATGGTGGATGATTCTACTTTGGCCAATCTTGTGACTGATTTTGCTTGTGATTTTGAGCTGCGTTTTGTCTTTATTGTTGGGTGGTGATCATCATCTTCTTCTTGTTATATTGGTTGGAGCCATGGTTGGTGGTTCTTTAGCTGCTGGTGATGTAAAGAATGGTGGTATGAAGAGTGGAGACATTGTTTCCGGGTGTTGCGTGTCTACAAAACTTGTTCCTTCGAATTTGCCTCATGGTATTGGTGCTGTAGAAGGAAGAAGTCCGAATTTGGGTGAGAATTGCTCCAAGGATGGTTGTTTTGCTACTGTTTCGGGATTGCAATCAAATAAAACAACACATGATAGGCATGGAGCTGTTGGTTGTGTAAATGGGATTGAATCCAAGCATGATGATGTTCTTCATGGGGTGTTGCATGATGAGGAAGATGAAAATCTGGATTTGGGTGAAGGTAGAAATATGGTTTTGGGTGAAAACCATGTGAAGGCTGGTTGTCTCTCAACAATTTCGGGATTGGACAAGAAGAAAGCTATGGTTGACAATGATGAAAAGAGTGAAGACTTGTTGCATGAGATCATGTGCAATGGGCAATTAATTCAAATGATGAATGATTCTCATGGACAAGTTTTTCAAAATAAGGTGGCTAGTATTGACCTTAATAGCCAAAATTGTCAAAGGAAGGTGGTTGGTGATGACTTTCCTTCACTAAATAATACTAGTCAGCAAGGAATGGGGGTAATAGAGTCAAATTTTGGTGCTTTGGGCTCAATTTCGGGTATTGGAGCTAATGGGACTGATTCCACAAAATTAGATGGGCCAAGGATTAATGTTATTGAATCACCTTCGAATTATGGTGGATTTGGGCTTGCAAGAGATAATCATAGAAAGGAAAAGCTTGGTAACTTGCATTTTGGGTCTGATGTGGGCGTAATTGGGCCGAAATCGAGTGCTTTGGGTTCAATTTCGGGTCTTGGTAGCTTTGGACAAGGAGGGGCTGATCTTGGACCATTTTCAACACCTTCTTCCATGCATGATCAAGGGCTGAAACCATCTTATGCTAAGGCTGTCCAGAATTCTTCTCCTATTGCTTGTGAGGTACGATCTTCTACCTTTGAATCCTTACAATATTTTAAACCAACTGAAGAAAATGGAAGAATTAAAGTTAGCCCTCCGGCTGAGGTAGCTATTGAGGGAAGTGAAGAATGGAGAACTTCCTTGATAGGATACTTTGTGGATAAGAGAATTCCTTTCCCCGTAGTGAATTCAGTAGTTCATAAAATTTGGGGTAGGTTTGGCCTTAAAGAAGTTTTATCTTCGGAACAAGGGTTCTTTATTTTCAAGTTTGATAGTCTTGACCATGCTTGTGAAGTTCTTGAAAAAGGTCCATGGCATATAGTGAATAAATTGCTTGTTCTTAAACGGTGGCAGCCTAGTTTATCCTTGTCTAAAGATGAGTTACGCAATATTCCTGTATGGGTTAAACTTTACAATCTTCCGTTTGAATATTGGACTTCAAAGGGCCTGAGTTTTGTAGTTAGTGCTTTGGGCATTCCATTGCATGCTGATCACATTACATTAGCTAGGAAACGTCTTAGCTTTGCTCGTGTGTGTGTTGAGATTGATGCTTCGAAGGATGTCATTAATGAGTTTGATATTCAATGTGCTAATGGGGAGTGGAAAACTATTTATGCTGTTTATGAGTGGCTTCCTTCTAGGTGTAATATTTGTAAGGTGTTTGGGCATGCGCCGGGTATATGTAAACAAAGCGTTCAAGATTTGGGTGACAATGTGAATATGGTTACCGGAAATGGAGGGGTTGATGTTCATGATATGAAGAAGAGGCACGAAGACTCGTTGGGGCCTAAACGACCGGTTTGGGTTGAGGTTAAAAAAAAGAACAAGGGTGGAGAATTATCTACTATGGGGAATAGTGCTAGTGTTCTGCTTGTGGAAAATGTTGATAATCATCTTAATTTAGTACCAATGGAGGGCAATGACCATACTCCGAATTTGGAAGTAATGGAAGAGGGTACTCCTTTAGCAATTTTGGACACTGTTTGTGATGCAGGGGCTGCGCTTTGTAAGGATGGGGCTAATGGTTATGTTGATGACAGGGATGCTCTTTGTGATGATGGGGGTGCTATTTGTGGTAATGATGAGGCTGGTCATGGTGAGGATGGTAGTGATTCTAGCCCTCCTCGTAATGCTTTGGCTTCAAAAGTTAAGGATTCTCTGGAAAAGAAAAAGAAGAAGAAAGGTTCCAGTAGTAAGGGTAAGAAGAATAAGAAGCACTCCTCCCCTAAGGGGGGTAAGTGGAGATAGATTTGTGGGGGTTTCTTCTTATCTTTGTATATTTATTATGATTTTTGGGTGCTGGAATATTAGGGGTCTTAATGACCCTTTGAAGCAAAGAGAGGTTCGCAATTTGATTAAAGATGAGAAATTGTCTTTGTGTGGTTTAGTGGAAACGAAAGTTCTGGAGAAAAATAAAGATGTTATTCTTAAGACCATTGACCGGTCTTGGAAGGTGGAGTGCAATTATAATTTTTCCTCTTTGGGGAGGATTTGGGTTTGTTGGAATCCGTTCGATGTTACTGTTTTGGTTGTCGGATCTTCTGAACAAGTTATCCATTGTAGCGTTTCTTCTGTTGATTCTACTTGGGAGTGTATGATTTCGATTGTGTACGGTGATAATTGTAATGTTCGTAGGGAGGCGTTGTGGGCTGATTTAGTGGCGCGCGGAGTGGAATGGGAGAATAGTGCGTGGATTGTGATGGGTGACTTTAATGCTATTAAGTCTTCGGTTGAGAGTGTTGGAGGCTCCAATTCTTGGCCTCATTGGAAAGATGACTTTTCTAATTGTTTAGCTGAGTCTGGGTTGGATGATCTGCGATTTAATGGGTGCTTCTATACTTGGTCTAATCATCGTACGGTTGATCCTATTCTTCGAAAGTTAGATCGAGCCTTGGTCAACTTGAATTGGGATATTTCCTTTCGAGGTTCAGAGGCGCATTTTCTTCCTTCTAGTGTTTCTGATCACTCTCCTATGATTGTTAAGATTGTGGATCTCCCTCGGCGACGGGTGCCTTTTAAGTTTTTTGATTTCTGGGCGGATCATCCAGAATTTTTATCCTTGGTGGATCGGGTTTGGGCGGACAGGGTGGATGGGTCTCCTATGTTTCAGCTATGTAAGAAGCTAAAAAGATTGAAAGGAGAGCTTAAGAAACTTAATAGGGAGTGTTATTCTGACTTGTCTTCTAGGGTGCAGCAAGCTAAACATGATTTAGAGTCTGTGCAATGGGATATTCAGAGGCAGCCTACGAACGCTTCTTTACATGAGGAGGAGTCTCGGTTGGTAAAGCTTTATGGTGACTTGAGTAGAGATGAGGAGAGTTTTTTGAGACAAAAGTCCCGGGTTCAGTGGATTAATTTGGGAGATAGGAATTCTAAGTTCTTTTTTCGATCGATGAGACAAAGATGTAGTAGGAGTAAGGTATTATCTCTTACCGATGAGCATGGTAATCGTGTGGAGGAGCCTAGTGAAGTTAAATCAATGGTGGTGAACTTCTTTGAGACACTTCTGAGACAGCCTGCTGGATGCCCTAGGATTGACCTTGATTTAGTGAGGCGGGCTCTCCCGAAGCGTATTTCTGGTGATCAGTGTGCTACCTTGGGTAGAGAGGTTAGTGATGTTGAAATTAAGGCAGTTTTGTTCTCTTTAAAAGATAATAAAGCTCCTGGTCCGGATGGGTATAATGCTACTTTCTTCAAGAAAGCTTGGTCTGTTGTTGGTGATGATTTTATTCGTGCTATTCGTTCGTTTTTTAGCTCCGGGAGATTGCTCAAGCAAGTGAATGCTACTGTGGTTGCTCTTATTCCTAAGGTTCCTAATCCTTCTACGGTTGGGGATTTTAGGCCTATTTCGTGTTGTAACACTATCTACAAATGCATTGCCAAAATTATTGCGAATCGTGTTCAGATGGTACTGCCTGATGTTGTTAGTCCTTTTCAGTCGGCCTTCGTTGCTGGTAGGAGGATTAGTGATAATATATTACTGTCGCAGGAATTGTTAAGGAACTATCATCGTGATGGGGGTCATCCTAGGTGTGCGCTGAAGGTAGATTTAATGAAAGCCTATGATTCTGTGCGGTGGGATTTCTTAGTGGCTATTTTACAAATTTTAGGCTTCCCGGAGCAGATGATAGCTTGGATTTCTGAGTGCATTTCTACTCCCCGTTTCTCTATTTCTATCAATGGCGAGTTGAATGGTTTCTTTAATAGTAGCCGAGGTTTGAGGCAGGGAGATCCTATGTCCCCTTATTTATTTGTGCTGGCTATGGAGGTCTTCTCGGGGTTGATGCGTATTATGGAGCAGGAGAGTCAGTTTGCGTACCATTGGCGGTGTGGGAAGATTGGTATTTCGCATTTATGCTTTGCGGATGATCTTATGGTTTTCTGTAGGGCAGAGAGGGAGTCAGTTGCTGCAGTTAATGTTGTCCTTGGTCAGTTCCAAGCTCTTTCTGGGTTGATTCCTAATCCTAACAAGAGCAATCTTTTTGTGGCTGGTGTGTCTTCTGAGACTAAGCAAGAGTTACTTGGGATTCTTGGTTTTCAGGAAGGGGTATTACCTGTCAGATATCTTGGGGTTCCTCTGATTTCTACCAAGCTTACGGTAGTGGATTGTAGGGTTCTTGTCGACAGGATTGTAGCGAGAGTTAAGAGTTGGACTAGTAGGGTTCTTTCTTTCGCAGGGAGGCTTCAGTTCATTCAATCTGTATTGTTCTCTATTCAGGTGTATTGGTCCTCCATTTTTATCTTGCCTAAGTCAGTGGTGATTAAGGTTGAAACTACTTTGCGTAGTTTTCTTTGGAAGGGTTCAGATTTAGGTAAAGGTGGGGCCAAGGTTGCATGGTCTTCGGTGTGTTTACCAAAGGAAGAGGGTGGTCTCGGTATTAAGAGCGTTGAGTGTTGGAATAAAGCTGCCATAAGTAAGCATTTGTGGGCTGTCTGTAGCAATTTGAGGTCTTCTGTCTGGGTCTCGTGGGTTAGATCTACTCTGCTTAAGGGAAAGAATGTGTAGGAGGTTAGGTGCCCTGGGGATTGCTCGTGGAGTTGGAGGAAAATTCTAGGCCTTCGGTGTCTTGTTCGGCGGTTGATGCAGTTTCGGGTGGGTAATGGGGAGGATATTTCTCTTTGGTTTGATTATTGGCATCCGTTGGGTCCTTTGGTGGAGGTGTTTGGGCGACGGATTATTTATGATTCTGGTCTTGGTCTTCATGCTAGGGTGGCGGATGTTGTTCAGGGAAGGGATTGGGCTTGGCCTCGTTCCCTGACCGGGAATTGGATGGACATTATCAGTGGTATCCCTGCTTCCTTCATGCCTAATAACTCTCAAGCTGATACTTTGTGTTGGGTTGAGGACTCTCGGGGGGCTTTCTCTATTCGTAATGCTTGGGAGGCTCTTCGGTCCCGGCAGCCAGCGGTGGATTGGTTTAGGTCCGTTTGGCATTCTAAATCAATTCCTAGACATGCTTTCATCTTCTGGTTGGCCATTAGGGGTGCTCTTTCTACTCAGGATAAGCTTCTTATTTATGGCTTGATTCCGGCTATTCGTTGTGTATTTTGTGGAGGGAGTTGTGAGGATGTCCCTCATCTCTTTTTTGATTGTTCTTATTCTTGCGAGGTTTGGTTTGCTCTTTTAAGGAAGTGCAGATTACCTCTGCGTGCTCGGAGCTGGGAGGATACTATTCTTTGGTCTTGCCATTTCCGCGGTCGGCAACTTCGTGGGTGGGTGGTGCGTATTATGCTTGCGGCTGCTGTCTATGCTATTTGGCGTGAGCGGAATGCTAGGATGCATGGCGAGTTACCTAAACCTGTTACCATGGTTGTTCGTTCCATTGTCAGAGATGTTTGTATGCGTCTTAATTCCTTATCTGGTGTGATGCCTTCTCCTACTAATAGGTGGCTCCACCAGTCTTGGGGTTTATCTGATTCTATTTTTTTGTAATTCGCTTGTTTTGCCTTTTATGGGGTCTGGTGGATTCTTTTGGTTGTACCTATGACAGGGTTTGTGCTTAGCTTTTATTGCTTTGCTGTTTTTTGAGTTTCGGTTGGTAGGGGGCCTGTCCCTTGTCTGACCTTGTGATCTTCTCGCTGGGGTATGCCCCTTTGCTTTTGTTTTGTCTCTTTGGTTAATATACTTACATTATCCAAAAAAAAAAAAAAAAATGAAATTAACTCTTCTTTGCCTAGTGTTGTTGTTTCACTTTTGCAGGACTTTGATGAAGTGTTTCCCGAAAAGATGCCTATTGGTTTACCACCAATAAGGGGGATTGAACACCAAATTGACTTTGTCCCCGGAGCACCAATTCCAAATAGACCAGCATACCGAAGTAATCCCGAGGAGACAAAGGAACTTCAAAGGCAGGTTGATGAGCTCATGGAGAAGGGGTATGTTCGTGAGAGTATGAGTCCCTGTGCGGTTCCCGTATTGCTTGTGCCTAAGAAGGATGGAACATGGAGGATGTGTGTTGATTGTCGTGCCATCAACAATATCACTGTAAAGTATCGACATCCTATTCCTAGATTAGATGATATGCTTGATGAATTGCATGGTTCTATTGTTTTCACTAAAATTGATCTTAAAAGTGGATATCATCAAATTAGGATGAAAGAAGGTGATGAGTGGAAAACTGCTTTCAAAACAAAATATGGGTTATATGAGTGGTTAGTTATGCCCTTTGGGTTAACTAATGCACCAAGTACTTTCATGAGATTAATGAACCATGTTTTGCGTGCTTTTATTGGAAGATTTGTGGTTGTTTACTTTGATGACATTCTGATTTATAGCAAAACCTTGGATGAGCATGTTGAACATTTAAAACTTGTTTTAGGTGTTTTAAGAACCGAAAAGTTGTTTGCTAATTTTAAAAAGTGTACCTTTTGCACGGATAGATTGGTATTTTTGGGTTTTGTTGTTAGTGCTAAAGGAATTGGGGTTGATGAAGAAAAGGTTAAGGCAATTAAGGAGTGGCCGAAACCTACAACTGTGGGACAAGTGAGAAGTTTTCATGGGTTGGCTAGTTTCTATAGGAGGTTTGTGAAAGACTTTAGTAGTCTAGCTGCACCTTTAACTGAAGTTATCAAAAAGAATGTGGGTTTTAAGTGGGGTAATGAACAAGAAAAGGCATTTAACTTGATTAAGGAAAAATTAACTAATGCACCTTTGCTTGCTTTGCCTAACTTTGCTAAAGCTTTTGAGATTGAGTGTGATGCTTCAGGAATAGGTATGGGAGCTGTTCTAATGCAAGAAGGACGTCCCATTGCATTTTTTAGTGAGAAAATAAGTGGAGCAGCCTTGAATTATCCTACCTATGACAAGGAGATGTATGCTTTGGTTAGGGCATTGGAAACTTGGCAACATTACCTTTGGCCGAAAGAATTTGTGATTCACACGGATCATGAATCCTTGAAGCATCTAAAGGGGCAGCACAAGCTAAATAAGCGGCATGCCAAGTGGGTGGAGTTCATAGAAACATTTCCATACGTGATCAAGTACAAAAAAGGTAAGGAAAACGTAGTCGCTGATGCTCTGTCCAGAAGGTATGTTTTACTTTCTACTTTGGATGCGAGATTGTTTGGTTTTGACTACATTAAAGAATTGTATGTGGAAGATGCTGATTTTGGCAATGTATTCAATGCATGTGAAACATTTCAGTCGGCCTTCGTTGCTGGTAGGAGGATTAGTGATAATATATTACTGTCGCAGGAATTGTTAAGGAACTATCATCGTGATGGGGGTCATCCTAGGTGTGCGCTGAAGGTAGATTTAATGAAAGCCTATGATTCTGTGCGGTGGGATTTCTTAGTGGCTATTTTACAGATTTTAGGCTTCCCGGAGCAGATGATAGCTTGGATTTCTGAGTGCATTTCTACTCCCCGTTTCTCTATTTCTATCAATGGCGAGTTGAATGGTTTCTTTAATAGTAGCCGAGGTTTGAGGCAGGGGGATCCTATGTCCCCTTATTTATTTGTGCTGGCTATGGAGGTCTTCTCGGGGTTGATGCGTATTATGGAGCAGGAGAGTCAGTTTGCGTACCATTGGCGGTGTGGGAAGATTGGTATTTCGCATTTATGCTTTGCGGATGATCTTATGGTTTTCTGTAGGGCAGAGAGGGAGTCAGTTGCTGCAGTTAATGTTGTCCTTGGTCAGTTCCAAGCTCTTTCTGGGTTGATTCCTAATCCTAACAAGAGCAATCTTTTTGTGGCTGGTGTGTCTTCTGAGACTAAGCAAGAGTTACTTGGGATTCTTGGTTTTCAGGAAGGGGTATTACCTGTCAGATATCTTGGGGTTCCTCTGATTTCTACTAAGCTTACGGCAGTGGATTGTAGGGTTCTTGTCGACAGGATTGTAGCGAGAGTTAAGAGTTGGACTAGTAGGGTTCTTTCTTTCGCAGGGAGGCTTCAGCTCATTCAATCTGTATTGTTCTCTATTCAGGTGTATTGGTCCTCCATTTTTATCTTGCCTAAATCAGTGGTGATTAAGGTTGAAACTACTTTGCGTAGTTTTCTTTGGAAGGGTTCAGATTTAGGTAAAGGTGGGGCCAAGGTTGCATGGTCTTCGGTGTGTTTACCAAAGGAAGAGGGTGGTCTCGGTATTAAGAGCGTTGAGTGTTGGAATAAAGCTGCCATAAGTAAGCATTTGTTTGCTGTCTGTAGCAATTTGAGGTCTTCTGTCTGGGTCTCGTGGGTTAGATCTACTTTGCTTAAAGGAAAGAATGTGTGGGAGGTTAGGTGCCCTGGGGATTGCTCGTGGAGTTGGAGGAAAATTCTAGGCCTTCGGTGTCTTGTTCGGCGGTTGATGCAGTTTCGGGTGGGTAATGGGGAGGATATTTCTCTTTGGTTTGATTATTGGCATCCGTTGGGTCCTTTGGTGGAGGTGTTTGGGCGACGGATTATTTATGATTCTGGTCTTGGTCTTCATGCTAGGGTGGCGGATGTTGTTCAGGGAAGGGATTGGGCTTGGCCTCGTTCCCTGACCGGGAATTGGATGGACATTATCAGTGGTATCCCTGCTTCCTTCAGGCCTAATAACTCTCAAGCTGATACTTTGTGTTGGGTTGAGGACTCTCGGGGGGCTTTCTCTATTCGTAATGCTTGGGAGGCTCTTCGGTCCCGGCAGCCAGCGGTGGATTGGTTTAGGTCCGTTTGGCATTCTAAATCAATTCCTAGACATGCTTTCATCTTATGGTTGGCCAATAGGGGTGCTCTTTCTACTCAGGATAAGCTTCTTATTTATGGCTTGATTCCGGCTATTCGTTGTGTGTTTTGTGGAGGGAGTTGTGAGGATGTCCATCATCTCTTTTTTGATTGTTCTTATTCTTGCGAGGTTTGGTTTGCTCTTTTAAGGAAGTGCAGATTACCTCTGCGTGCTCGGAGCTGGGAGGATACTATTCTTTGGTCTTGCCATTTCCGCGGTCGGCAACTTCGTGGGTGGGTGGTGCGTATTATGCTTGCGGCTGCTGTCTATGCTATTTGGCGTGAGCGGAATGCTAGGATGCATGGCGAGTTACCTAAACCTGTTACCATGGTTGTTCGTTCCATTGTCAGAGATGTTTGTATGCGTCTTAATTCCTTATCTGGTGTGATGCCTTCTCCTACTAATAGGTGGCTCTACCAGTCTTGGGGTTTATCTGCTTCTATTTTTTTGTAATTCGCTTGTTTTGCCTTTTGTGGGGTTTGGTGGGTTCTTTTGGCTGTACCCTATGATAGGGTTTGTGCTTAGCTTTTATTGCTTTGCTGTTTTTTGAGTTTCGGTTGGTAGGGGGCCTGTCCCTTGTCTGACCTTGTGATCTTCTCGCTGGGGTATGCCCCTTTGCTTTTGTTTTGTCTCTTTGGTTAATATACTTACATTATCCAAAAAAAAAAGTATTCAATGCATGTGAAAAGGTTGCATTTGGCAAGTTTTATAGGCATGATGGATTTTTGTTTAGAGAGACTAAATTATGCGTGCCTAAGAGTTCTCTGCGTGAATTGCTTGTGAGGGAAGCTCATGGGGGTGGTTTGATGGGGCATTTTGGTATAGCCATGACCCTAGATGTTTTGCATGAACACTTCTTTTGGCCTCATATGAAACGTGATGTAGAAAGAATTTGTGAGAAATGCATTACGTGTAGACAAGCTAAGTCTAGGGTTAAGCCTCATGGTTTGTATACTCCTTTACCTATACCTAGTGGACCTTGGATTGATATTTCTATGGATTTTGTGCTGGGTTTGCCTAGGTCAAAGAGGGGTAGGGATTCTATATATGTGGTTGTTGATAGGTTTTCTAAAATGGCACATTTCATTCCTTGTCATAAAACTGATGATGCATCACATATTGCTGATTTGTTTTTCAAAGAAATTGTTAGATTGCACGGCATGCCTAAAACCATTGTTTCGGATAGAGATGCTAAGTTCTTAAGCTACTTTTGGAAAACTTTATGGGGCAAGTTAGGAACTAAACTTTTGTTTTCTACTACTTGTCATCCACAAACTGATGGTCAAACTGAAGTAGTTAATAGGACTTTATCTGCCTTGTTGCGTGCTATAATACAAAAGAACTTGAAAACATGGGAAGATTGTTTACCGCATGTAGAGTTTGCTTATAATAGGAGTGTGCATTCTGCAACTCATTTTTCGCCTTTTGAAATTGTGTATGGTTTTCACCCATTGACTCCTTTGGATTTACTTCCTTTACCTGTGACTGAGCATGTTAACTTGGATGGAAAGAAAAAGGCAGAGTTTGTTAAGCAAATCCATGAAAAGACTAGGCAAAACATCGAGAGGAGAACTGAGCAATATGCCAACCAAGCTAATAAAGGGCGCAAGAAAGTTGTGTTTGAACCCGGTGATTGGGTGTGGTTGCATATGAGGAAGGAACGGTTTCCAGTCCAGAGGCGTTCTAAACTACTTCCACGGGGAGATGGCCCATTTCAAGTGATTGAAAAGATCAATGACAATGCCTACAAGTTAGATCTTCCAGGTGAGTATAATGTTAGTGCAAGCTTCAATGTTTCTGATTTGTCTCCTTTTGATGTAGGTGACGATTTGAGGACAAATCCTTTTCAAGAGGGAGGGAATGATGAGAATAAGGGAGCTGCACCAAGGGATCCATTGCATGTTCCGATTGGGCCAATAACAAGGGCAAGGGCTAAGAGATTCAAAGAAGCACTCAATGGCCTAATTCAAGATACATGGGCTGATTCTGAATTATTAAAGCCCAAGATGAACCCACATGAAGACCAAGGCTTGATTAACATCATCAAGGCAATTGAGTGGGCTGAATAAGAGAAAGCTTGGCATAATTTCGGTTTGGGCTTGATTTAATAGTTGTTTGTTTTAGTTTGGGTCCATTTGTAAGGCAATTATGACCATTCTAGTTTTCTATTTGTAAGGCCTTAATGTCTATCTTGTTTTCTTTCCTTTGTTTTAGGGTTTCATTATATAAGGATATTGATGGATGTAAGAAAAGTAATTATTGATTTTGAATGAAATTTGAGAGAGGTTTTCTCTTTGTTCTTTGAGAACTCACTGGAACTTATCAGAATTCTCTGTGGCGTTCCTCCTTGACTTATCAATCGAGTATTTCATCCTTGATTGTGGCGTCCTCCTTTATACCAAGGTTCACATCTCGATATAGGTGTTGGGTCGCGGTTTCCATCCGAACCAGAGGTTAGAACGAATATTGGCTTCAATCTTGATACAATCGACGGGGTTCGTATCATAGTAGCTCGGGACGAATCGCTTCCTCATCACTGCTTTCATCTCCTCCCACGTCTCTATTGGACGCTCCCTATTTCTCCTCCTGTTCATCACCAATTGATCCCACCAAACAATAGCATATTCAGAAAATTCAATGGCAGCAAGTTTTACCTTCTTATTCTCGGAATAATTGTGGCAATCGAACACTAGCTCCACCTTCTTTTCCCATTCGAGATAAACCTCCGGATCATTTTTCCCTTGAAACGATGGAATCTTCATTTTGATACTACCCAAGTTATTATCTTCACGATTCCTAACTACCCCATTTTGACCCCGAAATCCTCTTCTCGGTACTCCTTCATGCCTACCTCCTCTAGGCCTATTTCTACCCATTTCAACTTCAGATTCGAAATCATCATTATCCCCACTTCTAAGCTCACGTTCTCTCTCAGATACATCTCCGAAAATACCACGCCTATTTTGTCTACCTAAGTTCAAAGGCTGTTCCCTTTGTATACGAGCTATAACCTCATCTTGTTGATCCATCTTATCTCTAATATCCCCAAAAACCACGTTCATTCGCTCGAATTGCTGCTGCATGGCCTTCAGAACAATGGACATGTTCTCCTCTCTAGGTGTTGAATCACTTTGGTTCGACATTATAGAAAGCTGCAATGAAAGAGTTAGAAAAAAATCCTCACAATCCTCACGTGTTTGCACTCAAGATACCACTCCACTCGTGTTTCACTCTAATAGGCTTTTCTCGATGCTGTGCTCACACTCTCTTGCCTTTTTCCACTCTTTATTTTCACCCTCAAGTCCTATAAGAACTAATTGAACTTAACAAAGAAGAAATAACCAATGTATGAATATTCTAACCAACAAAAAACCCACGAAATAACAACACAACCAGAATATATATATATATATATATTTTGGATAATGATTTTTTTTTTTTATATTTTTTTTGGATAATGAACACAACTCACAACACAACCTAGAATAGTCAACAAAGAAAAGAACTTAGGATACAAGCACGAATTTGTGTAGAACTCAAAGAAATCTTAGGATACAAGCACGAATTTGTGTAGAACTCAAAGAAATCTTAGGATACAAGCACGAATTGGTGTAGAACTCAAAGAAGTCTTAGGATACAAGCACAAATTTGTGTAGAAGTCAAAGAAATCTTAGGATATAAGAAGAATTTGTGTAGAAGTCTTGTTCTAATTTTTTTTTTTTTTTTGGAATTTTAATATAATCAATACACAAAATCTTCAAGAAGAACAAGCAAGAAAAAAGAGCAAACAATAAAATGCAGAAGCTATGAATTAAAAGGACGAAAAATTCAAAGATAAATCAAACCTAATTTTGAAACTTTGTCTCTGATACCAAATGATACGAACCCCGTCAACTTGTGATGAAACCCGTAACAAGCTCTGATACCAAATGATACGAACCCCGTCAACTTGTGACGAAACCCGTAACCATCTCTGATACCAAATGATACGAACCCCGCCAACTTGTGACGAAACCCGTAACAATGTTACTGCCTAGGACCGTTCTACTTTCAGGTTTAGGATGGAAACCGCGACCCAACACCTATAGAGAAGGTGCGAACCTTGGTATTAGGAGGACGCCACAATCAAGGATGGCAAACTTGATTGATAAGTCAAGGTACGAACGCCACAGAGTAATCTGATAAGTTCGTAGGTTCTTCAAAGAACCCAAGAGAGACTTAAACTCACATTTCTATATTGAAATTCATCTCTGCCTTTTTAAATGACTTACAAATGAGTTTAAATAGAAAATGAAATGTCTTGGAACAACCCTCCAAGCATGGGAAACGAAAATAAGTAAAGCAAGGTGTGATTTTGTTGACTAGAAAGGTTGAACTCAATAAAAACGTGCAATACAAATGTCAAAGGAAGATAACACAATTGTCAAAGTAAGACAGCTTCTGGATACTTTGAAATAACCAACCATATCTTCATCGTGTGGCCTGCAGTGGATCTAATTCAAACATCAAAGTTGAAGATAAGATTATGAACTTTGAAAAGACCTACTCACACTCCTCTAGAAACCTAGCCGTTCACACGTTATGAATTTCCAAAGTTATCCCTTCGAATCAGCAGGTTGCCTCGCCTTTGTGCTAGATAAGTCTTCATCACCTGCGACAGTAATATATTATCACTAATCCTCCTACCAGCAACGAAGGCCGACTGAAAAGGACTAACAACATCAGGCAGTACCATCTGAACACGATTCGCAATAATTTTGGCAATGCATTTGTAGATAGTGTTACAACACGAAATAGGCCTAAAATCCCCAACCGTAGAAGGATTAGGAACCTTAGGAATAAGAGCAACCACAGTAGCATTCACTTGCTTGAGCAATCTCCCGGAGCTAAAAAACGAATGAATAGCACGAAGAAAATCATCACCAACAACAGACCAAGCTTTCTTGAAGAAAGTAGCATTATACCCATCCGGACCAGGAGCTTTATTATCTTTTAAAGAGAACAAAACTGCCTTAATTTCAATATCACTAACCTCTCTACCCAAGGTAGCACACTGATCACCAGAAATACGTTTCGGGAGAGCCCGCCTCACTAAATCAAGGTCAATCCTAGGGCATCCAGCAGGCTGTCTCAGAAGTGTCTCAAAGAAGTTCAACCGTTGGGTAATCCATGTCTTGATCAGGATCTATTACGTAGTGCGCTTCCTAAACATATCTAATGCACAGAATGAAGCTTTGGGTTGTGATATTACTCATGAAGAGATCAAGTCAGTGTTATTCTCTATAAAGGATAATAAGGCTCCAGTTCCTGATGATTACAATGCTATTTTTTTCAAGAAAGCTTGAGGAGTGGTGGGTGAGGATGTTATTCGAGCTATTAGCTCGTTTTTTATCTCTAGGAAATTACTGAAGCAGGTGAATGCCACTGTGGTGGCTCTCATCCCTAAGGTTCCCAATCCTTCCAAGGTTACTGAGTTTCGACCTATTTCTTGTTGTAATACTATCTACAAGTGCATTGTGAAGATCATAGCGAATAGGGTGAAAAGAATTCTTCCTGATATTGTTAGTCCTTCCCAGTCTGCTTTTGTGGAGGGGAGAAATATTAATGATAATATTTTATTTTCTCAGGAGCTTTTGCGCAATTATCATCTGGCTGGCGGTGTTCCTCGATGTACCCTTAAGGTTGATTTGATAAAGGCCTATGATTATGTGAGGTGGCATTATGTTCTTGAGGTGTTCAGGACTATCGGGTTTCCGCAGCGTATGGTGGACTGGATCTCTGAATGTATGACGATTCCACGTTTCAAAATCTCAATCATTGGTGAATTGAATGGTTTTTTTCCGAGTAGTAGGGGCTTGCGTCAGGGGGATCCGATGTCCCCTTACCTGTTTGTGCTGGCCATGGAGGTTTGGTCGGGGCTTATGAGGATTATGACGAATAGTGATCAGTTTCGTTTCCATTAGAGGTGCGAAAGGGAGTCTCTTACTCATTTATGCTTTGTTGATGATTTGATAGTCTTTTGTTGGGCTGATAGGGGTTCGGTTACCTTGGTTGATTCTTCTCTCAAGCAATATCAGGGTCTTTCGGGACTGGTTCCGAATCCAAGTAAGAGTCACTTATTTGTTGTTGGGGTTTCTACTCATTTTAAGACTAGATTGTTGAATATTCTTGGTTTTAATGAGGGGATTTTGCCAGTAAGGTACTTGGGGGTCCCTCTTATTTCTACTAAGCTTTCTGCGGGTGATTGTAGAGTTATTGTTGATCGTATTGTTGCGAGGGCTAAAAGTTGGACATCCAGGGTTCTTTCTTTTGCGGGTCGTCTTCAACACATAAAATCGGTATTGTTCTCTATCCAGGTGTATTGGTCTTCGATGTTTATTCTGCCTAAGGCCGTGATCTGTAAAGTTGAGGCTACTCTTCGTAGTTTTTTATGGCGTGGCTCGGATTTGGGCAAAGGTGGGGCTAAGGTTGCTTGGAAGTTTGTTTGTTTACCTAAAGAAGAGGGTGGTCTTGGTATTAAATGTATGGAAACTTGTAATAAAACCGCTATGATTAAGCATCTTTGGAATCTTTGTAGTGATAGGGGGAGTTCTTTATGGCCCACGTGGGTTCGGTCTACTTTGTTGAGAGGTAGGACTTATTGGGAGGTTCCAGTTCCTAGTGATTGTTCTTGGAGTTGGCAGAAGATCCTTGGTCTTCGTAGTGTGGTTCGGAGGAAGATGTGCTATCAAGTTGGTAATGGTGTGGGAGTTTCTCTTTGGCATGATTTTTGGCATCCTTTAGGTCCCCTTGTGGAGGTTTTAGGAGAGAGAATTATCTATGATTCTGGGTTAGGGGCTCGAGCTACGGTTGCAGATATTATTCAAGGGCAGTCTTGGTCTTGGCCGCATTCTCAATCAGTGGATTGGATTGAGATTATTTGTAACACCCCTGATACGCTGAAGCCTAATGCTTCTTCAGATGATAAGCTGCTCTGGGTGGATGATTCTCGTGGGATATTTTCGATTCGTAGTGCTTGGGATTTTATTTGGTTTAGGCTTCCTATGGTTGACTGGTATAGGACAGCTTGGCATCCAAAAGCCATTCCTAGGCATTCTTTTATCCTTTGGTTGGCTATTCGAGGTGCTCTCGTTACTCAGGATAAGCTTCTAACTTATGGGTCTATCACTACTATCAAATGTGTTTTATGTGGTGGAGGGGATGAGGATATTCCTCATCTTTTCTTTGATTGCCCATTTTCTGCTCATATTTGGTCGGCTCTTCTTAGTCTTTGCAACTTTTCTTCTCGAACTCGGAGTTGGGAGGATACGATAAGATGGTCTTGTCACTTCCATGGGAATTCTCTTTGGGCATGGGTGTTTCGCATTATGTTGGATGCTGCGGTTTATGTGATTTGGCGTGAGAGGAACTCGCGAATCCATGGTGTTTCTCCAAGGCCTGAGACTAGTATTATATCTGATATTGTTAGTGAGGTCTGTAATCGTATTAATTCTTTACATGGTGTTGTGGATTCTCATGTTCATCGGAGGCTCCAATATGATTGGTGTTTTTCTAAAACGATTTTCTAGTTTGTTGTTTTGTTTTGTTTTTTTTTTTTTGTGCGAGCTTCAGTAAGGGTCTGTCCTTAATTGTCCTTTGTTTTTTTTTAGGGTCGGTAGGGGTTTGTCCCTTATCCGTACCTAGTGTTGTTGTTTCTTCTGGGGTATGCACCTGTGCTTTTGTTCTGTTCTTTTTTTGTTTAATATACTTACTTTATCAAAAAAAAAAAAAAAGGAAATGAAGAGTTTTTCTTTGTTTTCAAGTTTCTAGTCAACTTTTGCTTTTATTTTCTTCTTGTTATCAGATGAAAGATTTTATGTTTTATGTTTTCCATGCTTGGAGGGCTGTTCCAAGTCATGTTTCTTGTAAATCAGATTAACAACAATTGATGAATATTAATGAAAATTAGAACTCTTTGAGTTTTTATTCTCCTAACTCTGTATCTCTTGGGTGGATTCCTTTGGTGGTGAGTTTTATCATTGGTTCTGTATCCTTGGCTGGTTGAGAGGGTGGTGTTCTGTATCCTTTTAGATTAGTCTTGGTGGTGAGCCGTTTGCTAGTTTACTAAGGGTGGTGATTTCTGTATCCCTTGGCAAATTAGTTTTCTATCTCCATTTGTTCTTGTGTGAGTGAGGCTAGTTCGTGTACTTCCCTAGTGTTTAGACTACTTGTGAGTGTGTTTGACATCCTTAAGTATTGTTAGGGCTGTCCGGCACTAGATTTGGTATCAGAGCTCGGTTCCAAACAAGTTTTGTTTGGTTGGCGTGGTTCTTCACTTCTTTACTTTGTTCTTGTACCTTGAATTGCTATACTGGCTGGTTGTTTGCCTACTGTTGAAGAAGGTGAACGAGACCTTATCATAGAAGATATGAGGCAACAAATTCAACAACTCCATTTGCGAATGCGAATGTATGAAAATCGCAGGCAGGTGAATGGTGGTCGTGATGAAGAACAAGATTATGCTTACAGCCATGAATCAGACAATGGCACTCCTCCTCATCCACGTGATTTGAGAGCTTTAGGGTATAGAGTACGTGACACACAGCGGGGTTTCAATGCAAAAGTGGAGATTCCGGAGTTTGAAGGCAAGTCGCAATCAGATGAGTTCGTGGAATGGTTGAATACGGTTGATCGAATCTTTGATTATCAAGATGTACCTGAAAACAAGAAAGTAAAGCTTGTTGCCATCAAGTTAAGGAAGCATGCATCGTTTTGGTGGGAGAATCTTAAGAGGCAACGAGAAAGAGAAGGAGAAGTAGGATCGTTACATAGGAAAAGATGAAGAAAGAGTTGAAGAGGAAATACCTTCAGGATAATTATCGGCAAGACATCTTTTTGAAGATCCACAACTTTCGACAAAAAGACCTTTTGGTGGCCGAGTATACTGTTGAGTTTGATAATCTCATGTTGAAGGGAGACGTTGCGGAGCCGGAAGAGCAGTCCATGGCGCGTTATCTTGGTGGAACTACAACCATATTGGAGTCTTAATGATGTGTGTAAATCTGCTCTTAAGGTGGAGAAGCAACAAAAGGAGATGCGTAGCAGGGGTTCTAAATATGGTTCAAGGGAAGGCTAATAAAGGAAGCACTTCAAGCTTCAATATCAAAAGGAGAAGGTGTGATGTCTAAGCAACAACAACAGCCTAATTCTTCCAATACAAACTCTCATAGATGTTTCAAGTGCCAAGGATTTGGGCATATTGCTTCCGAGTGTCCAAATCGCAAGATCATTTCATTAGTTGAAGAAGACGGTGATGAAGATGATTTAGCTCCAGAATTGAAAGAAGATGAGTATGAAAATGAAGAAATTGCGGAAGATGTAACCTATGGAGATAATGGTGCTTCTCTAGTCATTCAAAGGAGTTTAAGTGTGGTTAGAGAAGAGGGAGAGGAAGATTGGATGAGAAAGAATGTGTTCCACACCAAGTGCACTTCTCATGGCAAGGTATGCGTTGTGATCATTGATAGTGGTAGCTTTGAGAATGTGATGTCCTCTTATATGGTTGACAAGTTAGGCCTTAAACACGACAGCACCCACATCCTTACAAACTATCATGGCTTCAAAAGGACAACGAGATTAAGGTGAATAAACGTTGTCTTGTTTCTTTTTCAATTGGTAAAAATTATAAAGATGAAGTTTGGTGTAATGTAGCTCCTATGGATGGATGTCATTTACTGCTAGGGAGACCTTGGCATTATGATAGGCGTGTGTTGTATGATGGTTTTAAGCACATGTATTCTTTTGTTAAAGATGGTTATAAGATTCTATTGGGTCCTAGTAGGTCGGAAGAAGTTCCTAAACCTTCTAAAGGGGAGGAAATAGCTTGCTTACTCAAATTGATTGTAGGAAAGAGTTGATACAAAGGGGTGAAGTGTATGTGCTGGTTGTGGTGGAAGAAAATGAAGGGAACAATGATCCTCCATTGATTATGAAGACTATTCTTGGAGAATTCTTTAATATGGTTCCGGATAAATTACTACCTGGTTTACCACCATTGAGAGACATTCAACATTGTATTGATTTTGTTTCGGATGCTACACTTCCCAACAAGGCAGCTTATCGAATGAGTCCTAAAGAGCATGAAGAGTTGCAACGTCAAGTGGAAGAATTGTTAGCTAAGGGAATGGTGAGGGAAAGCATGAGTCCATGTGCTGCACCAGCTCTTTTGGTGCCTAAGAAAGATGGTTCATGGCGCATGTGTGTTGATAGTAGAGCTGTGAATAAGATAACGGTTGATTATCGCTTTTCGATTCCAAGGCTTGATGATTTGCTTGATCAACTTCATGGGGCAACAATATTTTCGAAGATTGATTTACGAAGTGGTTACCATCAAATTAGAATGAGATAAGGAGATGAGTGAAAAACAGCCTTCAAGACTAGAGATAGGCTCTACGAGTGGATGGTGATGCCATTTGGGTTATCTAATGCTCCTAGCACTTTCATGAGATTCATAAACCATATCCTTAAACCTTGCATTGGGCATTTTATTGTTATTTATTTTGATCATACTCTGTGTACATCAAAGATGAAGAAGAGCATTTGAACCATTTAAGACAGCTCTTTGACATTTTGAGAAAGCAAAAGCTCTATGCAAATTTGAAGAAATGCAAGTTCTTTACGGAGAGCCTAATTTTCTTGGGATACATAGTATCTAAAGATGGAATTGAGATGGATCCTAGCAAGGTGGAAGCTATTTCGTAGTTTTCATGGACTTGCTTTTTTTTATCGACATTTTATCAAGGGGTTCAATTCTATTGTGGCTCCTATTACCGAGTGCTTGAAAGGGAATGGTTTCAAGTGGACGGAGGAGGCTAGAAGAAGCTTTGAGCTGATCAAGAGAAAGGTGACTGAAGCTCCAATCCTATCACTTTCAGATTTTGCTAAGGTGTTTGAAGTTGAGTGTGATGCTTCAAATGAGGGCATTGGTGTTGTTCTAAGTCAAGAAGGGAAGCCAATTGCATTCTTTAGTGAGAAGCTGAATGATTCTCACAAGAAATATTTCACTTATGACAAGGAGTTTTATGCTACCATTTGTTCTTTATTCAGATCATGCAGCTTTAAAGTTCATCAATAGCCAACACAAGCTCAATCGAAGACATGCAGTATGGGTGGAGTTTCTTCAAGCTTACAACTTTACTATTAAGCACAAAGCGGGTGTTCAAAATGTGGTGGCTGATGCTTTGAGTAGAAAGAATTCCTTGCTTTCCACAATGGAAGTTAAAGTGATGGGGTTTGAGATCTTGAAAGAATTGTATGAAGATGATCCATACTTTGGTAGCATTTGGCAAGAGTGTGAAAAGGGATTATTTGAGCAGTTCTTGAAGCATGATGGATATTTATTCAAGGCCAATCGTTTGTGTGTTCCTCAATGTTCACTTCGGCAAATCATTATTATGGAAGCTCATGACAGCGGGATAGGTGGTCATTTTGGGAGAGATAAGACTTTTGCTCTTGTGGAAGAAAAGTTTTATTGGCCTAAGATTATGAGAGATGTAGCTAGACATGTGCAGCAATGTAGGGTATGTCATGTCGCAAAAACTCATGGGCAAAATATAGGGTTGTACACACTGCTACCAGTAGATCCTTGGGAAGATGTTAGTTTGGATTTTGTGATGGGGTTACCAAGAACTCAAAGGAACAAAGACTCTATCATGGTGGTTGTTGACCGATTTTCAAAGATGGCTCATTTTGTTCCTTGCAACAAGACTAATGATGCTTCTTACATTTCAGACTTGTACTTCAAAAAGATTGTGAAGCTTCATGGTGTTCCAAAGACAATTGTTTCTGATCGTGATTCAAAGTTTTTAAGTCATTTTTGGCGAACACTTTGGAGAAAAGCTTGGTACTAGTCTCAACTATAGATCATCTTATGATGCCCCAATCCGATGGACAAACGGAAGTTGTTAATCGCAGCTTGGGAAATCTTTTGAGGTGTTATGTGGGAAAAAATGTTAGGCAATGGGATTTGATCTTACCTCAAATCGAGTTTGCTTACAATTGCTCAAAAAGCCAAAGCACCAATCATAGCCCATTTGAGGTGGTGTATGGTAAGAATCCTATCAACCCTTTGGATTTGGTTCCTATTGTTTCTAACAAAGATTTCAGTGGAGATGCTGATGCTAGAGCTGAAAAGATCAAGAAATTGCATGCTCAAGTTTGAGAGAAGATTGTGAAGCAAAATGAGAAGTACAAGAAAGTTAAGAACAAGCACTGTAAGCATGTTTAGTTCAAAGAAGGAGATTTGGTGTGGATTCATCTTAGTAAAGACCGTTTCCCAAACGGAAAATATGGAAAGCTAAAGCCAAGAGCTGATGGTCCATTCAAAGTACTTCAACGCATTGGAGAGAATGCATACAAGATTGAGCTACCGGATTCATATGGTGTGTCACCAACTTTCAATGTGGCTGATTTATCACCTTATCATAGTGATGATAACATTTCAGATTTGAGGACAAATCTTTTTCAACCTCGGGAGATTGACACGGAAGTGTTCCATAGCTCAACCTCGCCTAAAGCACAAAAGAAGTTCGAATTCAAATGGAATGAAGGGATGTAGGGTTTTGGTAGATCAAACCCAAAATCGTACTGATGGTGGTGTGAAAAAGGGTGGAGACCATGTTTCTTCTTTGAGTTTCAATGGAGTGAATGGTTATCATGAAAGGCTAGTCATGGGCTGTCATGATATATCATCTATAGATGGTGGTGTCAAGAAGGATGGAGACCATGTTTCTTCTTCATCTTCTTTGATGATCAATGGGATAAAGAGCTGTCATGAAGGGGTAATGAATGGCTGCCATGATATACCCTCTATTGTTGATGGTGGTATGAAGGATGGCAACCATGTTTCTTCTTTGAAATTCAATGGTATGAAGGGCTGTCATGATAAAGCTTCAGCTGGAGTTGTTAAAACTGAATTTCGTGATGGTGGTGCAATGGAAAATGTCTCTTTTGGTGTAAGTAGTAGGTCCCTTAAAATGGATGATAATTGTGATGGAGTAGGAGCTGTCTCCAAATGAAGAATTGGTTGTCTTTCAACTATTTCGGGATTGGACAAGAAGAAAGGTGTGGTTGACATTGGTGACAAGGGTGAAGACTTGTTGAATGAGGTGTTGCATAGAGATAATAATGGACAAAATTTTCAAATGGTGGTTGGAGACATATGCAATGGGCAAATAATTCAAAGGAGGGATGATTCTCATGGGCGGATTTTTCAACATAAGGATGCTAATATTGACATTAATGGCCAAAATTGTCAAAGGAAGGTAGTTGTTGATGACCTTTCTTCACTAAATAAAAGTATTCAGCAAGGAATGGGGGTAATAGAGTCAAAATGTGGTGCTTTGGGCTCAATTTCGGGTCTTGGTAGCTTTGGACAAGGAGGGGCTGATCTTGGACCATTTTCAACACCTTCTTCCATGCATGATCAAGGGCTGAAACCATCTTATGCTAAGGCTGTCCAGAATTCTTCTCCTATTGCTTGTGAGGTACGATCTTCTACCTTTGAATCCTTACAATATTTTAAACCTACTGAAGAAAATGGAAGAATTAAAGTTAGCCCTCCGGTTGAGGTAGCTATTGAGGGAAGTGAAGAATGGAGAACTTCCTTGATAGGGTACTTTGTGGATAAGCGAATTCCTTTCCCTGTAGTGAATTCAGTAGTTCATAAAATTTGGGATAGGTTTGGCCTTAAAGAAGTCTTATCTTCGGAATAAGGGTTCTTTATTTTCAAGTTTGATAGTCTTGACCATGCTTGTGAAGTTCTTGAAAAAGGTCCATGGCATATAGTGAATAAATTGCTTGTTCTTAAAAGGTGGCAGCCTAGTTTATCCTTGTCTAAAGATGAGTTACGCAATATTCCTGTATGGGTTAAACTTTATAATCTACCTTTTGAATATTGGACTTCTAAGGGCCTGAGTTTTGTAGTTAGTACTTTGGGTATTCCATTACATGCCGATCACATTACATTAGCTAGGAAACGTCTTAGCTTTGCTCGTGTGTGTGTTGAGGTTGATGCTTCGAAGGATGTCATTAATGAGTTTGATATTCAATGTGCTAATGGGGAGTGGAAAACTATTTATGCTGTTTATGAGTGGCTTCCTTCTAGGTGTAATATTTGTAAGGTGTTTGGGCATGCATCGGGTATATGTAAACCAAGTGTTCAAGATTTGGGTGAGAATGTGAATCTGGTTACAGGAAATAGAGGGGTTGATGTTCATGATATGAAGAAGAGACAAGAAGACTCATTAGAGCCTAAACGACCGGTTTGGGTTGAGGTTAAAAAAAAGAACAAGGGGGGAGAATTATCTACTATGGGGAACAGTGCTAGTGTTCCGCTTGTGCAAAATGTTGATAATAATCTTAATTTAGTGCCAATGGAGGGCAATGACCATACTCTGAATTTGGAAGTAACGGAAGAGGGTACTCCTTTAGCAATTCTGGACACTGTTTGTGATGCAGGGACTGTTCTTTGTAAGGATGGGGCTAATGGTTATGTTGATGACAGGGATGCTCTTTGTGATGATGGGGATGCTCTTTGTGATAAGGATGAGGCTGGTCTTTTTTTGGATAATGTAAGTATATTAACCAAAGAGACAAAACAAAAGCAAAGGGGCATACCCCAGCGAGAAGATCACAAGGTCAGACAAGGGACAGCCCCCCTACCAACCGAAACTCAAAAAACAGCAAAGCAATAAAAGCTAAGCACAAACCCTGTCATAGGGTACAGCCAAAAGAACCCACCAAACCCCATAAAAGGCAAAACAAGCGAATTACAAAAAAATAGAATTAGATAAACCCCAAGACTGGTGGAGCCACCTATTAGTAGGAGAAGGCATCACACCAGATAAGGAATTAAGCCGCATACAAACATCTCTGACAATGGAACGAACAACCATGGTAACAGGTTTAGGTAACTCGCCATGCATCCTAGCATTCCGCTCACGCCAAATAGCATAGACAGCAGCCGCAAGCATAATACGCACCACCCAACCACGAAGTTGCCGACCGCGGAAATGGTAAGACCAAAGAATAGTATCCTCCCAGCTCCGAGCACGCAGAGGTAATCTGCACTTCCTTAAAAGAGCAAACCAAACCTCGCAAGAATAAGAACAATCAAAAAAGAGATGAGGGACATCCTCACAACTCCCTCCACAAAACACACAACGAATAGCCGGAATCAAGCCACAAACAAGAAGCTTATCCTGAGTAGAAAGAGCACCCCTAATGGCCAACCAGAAGATGAAAGCATGTCTAGGAATTGATTTAGAATGCCAAACGGACCTAAACCAATCCACCGCTGGCTGCCGGGACCGAAGAGCCTCCCAAGCATTACGAATAGAGAAAGCCCCCCGAGAGTCCTCAACCCAACACAAAGTATCAGCTTGAGAGTTATTAGGCCTGAAGGAAGCAGGGATACCATTGATAATGTCCATCCAATTCCCGGTCAGGGAACGAGGCCAAGCCCAATCCCTCCCCTGAACAACATCCGCCACCCTGGCATGAAGACCAAAACCAGAATCATAAATAATCCGACGCCCAAACACCTCCACCAAAGGACCCAACGGATGCCAATAATCAAACCAAAGAGAAATATCCTCCCCATTACCCACCCGAAACTGCATCAACCGCCGTACAAGACACCGAAGGCCTAGAATTTTCCTCCAACTCCACGAGCAATCCCCAGGGCACCTAACCTCCCACACATTCTTTCCCTTAAGCAGAGTAGATCTAACCCACGAGACCCAGACAGAAGACCTCAAATTGCTACAGACAGCCCACAAAAGTTAATGCTTTGGCTTCAAAAGTTAAGGATTCTCTGGAAAAGAAAAAGAAGAAGAAAGGTTCTAGTAGTAAGGGTAAGAAGAATAAGAAGCACTCCTCCCCTAAGGGGGGTAAGTGGAGATAGATTTGTGGGGGTTTCTTCTTATCTTTGTATATTTATTATGATTTTTGGGTGCTGGAATATTAGGGGTCTTAATGACCCTTTGAAGCAAAGAGAGGTTCGCAATTTGATTAAAGATGAGAAATTGTCTTTGTGTGGTTTAGTGGAAACGAAAGTTCTGGAGAAAAATAAAGATGTTATTCTTAAGACCATTGACCGGTCTTGGAAGGTGGAGTGCAATTATAATTTTTCCTCTTTGGGGAGGATTTGGGTTTGTTGGAATCCGTTCGATGTTACTGTTTTGGTTGTCGGATCTTCTGAACAAGTTATCCATTGTAGAGTTTCTTCAGTTGATTATACTTGGGAGTGTATGATTTTGATTGTGTACGGTGATAATTGTAATGTTCGTAGGGAGGCGTTGTGGGCTGATTTAGTGGTGCGCGGAGTGGAATGGGAGAATAGTGCTTGGATTGTGATGGGTGACTTTAATGCTATTAAGTCTTCGGTTGAGAGTGTTGGAGGATCCAATTCTTGGCCACATTGGAAAGACGACTTTTCTAATTGTTTAGCTGAGTCTGGGTTGAATGATCTGCGATTTAATGGGTGCTTCTATACATGGTCTAATCATCGTACGGTTGATCCTATTCTTTGAAAGTTAGATCGAGCTTTGGTCAATTTGAAGTGGGATATTTCATTTCGAGGTTCAGAGGCGCATTTTCTTCCTTCCAGTGTTTCTGATCACTCTCCTATGATTGTTAAGATTGTGGATCTCCCTCGGCGACGGGTGCCTTTTAAGTTTTTTAATTTCTGGGCAGATCATCCAGAATTTTTATCCTTGGTGGATCGAGTTTGGGCGGACAGGGTGGATGGGTCTTCTATGTTTCAGCTATGTAAGAAGCTAAAAAGATTGAAAGTGGAGCTTAAGAAACTTAATAGGGAGTGTTATTTTGACTTGTCTTCTAGGGTGCAGCAAGTTAAGCATGATTTAGAGTCTGTGCAATGGGATATTCAGAGGCAGCCTACGAACATTTCTTTACATGGGGAGGAGTCTCGGTTGGTGAAACTTTATGGTGATTTGAGTAGAGATGAGGAGAGTTGTTTTAGACAAAAGTCCCGAGTTCAGTGGATTAATTTGGGAGATAGGAATTCTAAGTTCTTTTTTCGATCGATGAGACAAAGATGTAGTAGGAGTAAGGTATTATCTCTTACCGATGAGCATGGTAATCGTGTGGAGGAGCCTAGTGAAGTTAAATCAATGGTGGTGAACTTCTTTGAGACACTTCTGAGACAGGCTGCTGGATGCCCTAGGATTGACCTTGATTTAGTGAAGCGGGCTCTCCCGAAGCGTATTTCTGGTGATCAGTGTGCTACCTTGGGTAGAGAGGTTAGTGATGTTGAAATTAAGGCAGTTTTGTTCTCTTTAAAAGATAATAAAGCTCCTGGTCCGAATGGGTATAATGCTACTTTCTTCAAGAAAGCTTGGTCTGTTGTTGGTGATGATTTTCTTCGTGCTATTCGTTCGTTTTTTAGCTCCGGGAGATTGCTCAAGCAAGTGAATGCTGCTGTGGTTGCTCTTATTCCTAAGGTTCCTAATCCTTCTAAGGTTGGGGATTTCAGGCCTATTTCGTGTTGTAACACTATCTACAAATGCATTGCCAAAATTATTGCGAATCGTATTCAGATGGTGCTGCCTGATGTTTTTTAGTCATTTTCAGTCGGCCTTCGTTGCTGGTAGGAGGATTAGTGATAATATATTACTGTCGCAGGAATTGTTAAGGAACTATCATCGTGATAGGGGTCATCCTAGGTGTGCGCTGAAGGTAGATTTAATGAAAGCCTATGATTCTGTGCGGTGGGATTTCTTAGTGGCTATTTTACAGATTTTAAGCTTCCCAGAGCAGATGATAACTTGGATTTCTGAGTGCATTTCCACTCCCCGTTTCTCGATTTCTATCAATGGCGAGTTGAATGGTTTCTTTGCTAGTGGCCGAGGTTTGAGGCAGGGGGATCCTATGTCCCCTTATTTATTTGTGCTGGCTATGGAGGTCTTCTCGGGGTTGATGCGTATTATGGAGCAGGAGGGTTAGTTTGCGTACCATTGGCGGTGTGGGAAGATTGGTATTTCGCATTTATGCTTTGCGGATGATCTTATGGTTTTCTGTAGGGCAGAGAGGGAATCAATTGCTGCAGTTAATGTTGTCCTTGGTCAGTTCCAAGCTCTTTCTGGGTTGATTCCTAATCCTAGCAAGAGCAATCTTTTTGTGGCTGGTGTGTCTTTTGACATTAAGCAAGAGTTGCTTGGGATTCTTGGTTTTCAGGAAGGGGTATTACCTGTCAGATATCTTGGGGTTCCTCTGATTTCTACTAAGCTTATGGCAGTGGATTGTAGAGTTCTTGTCGACAGGATTGTAGCGAGAGTTAAGAGTTGGACTAGTAGGGTTCTTTCTTTTGCAGGGAGGCTTCAGCTCATTCAATCTGTATTGTTCTCTATCCAGGTGTATTGGTCCTCCATTTTTATCTTGCCTAAGTCAGTGGTGATTAAGGTTGAAACTACTTTGCGTAGTTTTCTTTGGAAGGGTTCAGATTTAGGTAAAGGTGGGGCAAAGGTTGCGTGGTCTTCGGTGTGTTTACCGAAGGAAGAGGGTAGACTCGGTATTAAGAGTGTTGAGTGTTGGAATAAGTCTGCCATAAGTAAGCATTTGTGGGCTGTCTGTAGCAATTTGAGGTCTTCTGTCTGGGTGTCATGGGTTAGATCTACTCTGCTTAAGGGAAAGAATGTGTGGGAGGTTTGGTGCCCTGGAGATTGCTCGTGGAGTTGGAGGAAAATTCTGAGCCTTCGGTGTCTTGTGCGACGGTTGATGTAGTTTCGGGTGGGTAATGGGGAGGATATTTCCCTTTGGTTTGATTATTGGCATCCGTTGGGTCCTTTGGTGGAGGTGTTTGGACGACGGATTATTTATGATTCTGGTTTTGGTCTTCATGCTAGGGTGGCGGATGTTGTTCAGGGGAGGGATTGGGCTTGGCCTCGTTCCCTGACCGGGAATTGGATGGACATTATCAGTGGTATCCCTGATTCCTTCAGGCCTAATAACTCTCAAGCTGATACTTTGTGTTGGGTTGAGGACTCTCGGGGGGCTTTCTCTATTCGTAATGCTTGGGAGGCTCTTCGGTCCCGGCAGCTAGCGGTGGATTGGTTTAGGTCCGTTTGACATTCTAAATCAATTCCTAGACATGCTTTCATATTCTGGCTGGCCATTAGGGGTGCTCTTTCTACTCAGGATAAGCTTCTTATTTATGGCTTGATTCCGGCTATTCGTTGTGTGTTTTGTGGAGGGAGTTATGAGGATGTCCCTCATCTCTTTTTTGATTGTTCTTATTCTTGCGAGGTTTGGTTTGCTCTTTTAAGGAAGTGCAGATTACTTCTGCGTGCTCGGAGCTGGAAGGCTACTATTCTTTGGTCTTACCATTTCCACGGTCGGCAACTTCGTGGGTGGGTGGTGCGTATTATGCTTGCGGCAGCTGTCTATGCTATTTGGCGCGAGCGGAATGCTAGGATGCATGGCGAGTTACCTAAACCTGTTACCGTGGTTGTTTGTTCCATTGTTAGAGATGTTTGTATGCGTCTTAATTCCTTATCTGGTGTGGTGCCTTCTCCTACTAATAGGTGGCTCCACCAGTCTTGGGGTTTATCTGATTCTATTTTTTTGTAATTCGCTTGTTTTGCCTTTTATGGGGTTTGTCCCTTTTGCTGTCGGTCTGGTGGGTTCTTTTGGCTGTACCCTATGACAGGGTTTGTGCTTAGCTTTTATTGCTTTGCTGTTTTTTGAGTTTCGGTTGGTAGGGGGCCTGTCCCTTGTCTGACCTTGTGATCTTCTCGCTGGGGTATGCCCCTTTGCTTTTGTTTTGTCTCTTTGGTTAATATACTTATATTATCAAAAAAAAAAATAGAACAAGAATAACAAAAACGAGTTTCAAGTACCGGGATTTTTTTTATTTTTTTATTTTTTTTATTATTTTTTTAATATCACTGCACGAATCAAGAAGAGAAATAATAATAGTTGATATATATTCAACTGCACGATCGATCAAAATAAAAATTTTGTACTCTTTTTTTTTTTTTTTCGATCTGGACACGCACGAGCAGTTCTAGAAACAAGATGTAATTTTGTGATCAACGAAATCAAAGCAGAAGAATAACAACGATAGATAACTTAGATCTAGACACTCACAAGAAATTCTGGAAATAAGATATAATTTTGTGATTAACAAAATCAAAGTAGAAGAATAACAACAATAGATAACTTAGATCTGGACACTCACAAGAAATTCTGAAAATAAGATATAATTCTGTGATCAACGAAATCAAAGAAGAAGAATAACAAAGATAGAATAACCTGATGTTAGAGTCCTAAGCTCTGATATCAAATGATACGAAATGATACGAAGTTCGTTCTAACCTCTGGTTCGGATAGAAACCGCGACCCAACACCTATATCGAGATGTGAACCTTGGTATAAAGAAGGACGCCATAATCAAAGATGAAATACTCGATTGATAATTCCAGGAGGAATGCCACAGAGAATTCTGATAAGTTCCAGTTAGTTCTCAAAGAACAAAAGAGAAAAACTCTCTCAATTTTCATTCAAAATCAAGTCTGCCTTCTTACATCCATCAATATCCTTATATACTGAAACCCTAAAAGAAAGGAAAGAAAACAAGATATTCGGCCATTAAGGCCTTACAAACAGAAAACTAGAATGGCCATAATTACCTTACAAATGGACAAAACTAAAACAAGCAATTATTAAATCAAGCCCAAACCGAAATTTTGCCACACTCCCAAGCCTTCTCTTATTCGCCCACTCAATTGCCTTGATAATGTTAATCAAGCCTTGGTCTTCATGTGAGTTCATTTTGGGCTTTAATAATTCAAAATCAGCCCATGTGTTAATTCAGAATCAGCCCATGTGTCTTGAATTAAGCCATTGAGTGCTTCTTTGAATCTCTTAGCCCTTGCCCTTGTTATTGGCCCAACCGGAACACGCAATGGATCCTTTGGTGCAGCTCCCTTATTCTTATCAGAAGTTAAGGCATTTATCTTTCCAACACATAAAGAGGCGGACATAGATTCCATGTCAATCATAAGTTATGGCCCTCGCGAATGCACTGCGCGGCCCTCGTGAACTTACTACGCGAACTAATTTTTGCCACTGCGAGCAGATTATGTTGCTTGATAAACCATAGTGAGAATTCGAACTTCTTTTGTGTATTCGGCCGAGGTTGAGCTATGGAACACTCCTGTGTCAATCTCCCCAGGTTGAAAAGGATTGGTCCTCAAATCTGAAATGTTATCATCACTATGATAAGGTGATAAATCAGCCACATTGAAAGTTAGTGACACACCATAAGAATCTGGTAGCTCGATCTTGTATGCATTCTCTCCAATGCGTTGAAGTACTTTGAATGGACCATCAGCTCTTGGCTTTAGCTTTACTATATTTTCCTTTTGGGAAACGGTCTTTACTAAGATGAATCCACACCAAATCTCCTTCTTTGAACTCAGCATGCTTGCGATGCTTGTTTTTAGCTTTCTTGTACTTCTCATTTTGTTTCACAATCTTCTCTCGAACTTGAGCATGCAATTTCTTGATCTCTTTAGCTCTAGCATCAGCATCTTCACTAAAATCTTTGTTAGAAACAATAGGAATCAAATCCAAAGGGCTGATAGGATTCTTACCATACACCACCTCAAATGGGCTATGATTGGTACTTTGGCTTTTAGAGCAATTGTAAGCAAACTCGATTTGAGGTAAGATCAAATCCCATTGCCTAATATTCTTTCCCACATAACACCTCAAAAGATTTCCCAAGTTGCGATTCACAACTTCCGTTTGTCCATCGGATTGCGGATGATAAAGATAAGTTGAAGTTGAGGCTAGTACCAAGCTTCCTCCAAAGTGTAAGCCAAAAATGACTTAAAAACTTTGAATCGCGATCTGAATCAATTGTCTTTTGAACACCATGAAGCTTCACAATCTCTTTGAAGTATAAATCTGAAATATAAGAAGCATCATTAGTCATGTTACTAGGAACAAAATGAGCCATCTTCGAAAATCGATCAATTACCACCATGATATTATTCCTTTGAGTTCTTGGCAGCCCCATCACAAAATCCAAACTAACATCTTCCCAAGGAGCAAGAGCTACTGGTAGTGGTGTGTACAAACCCGTATTTTGCCCATGAGATTTTGCCAAATGAAATACCCTACGTTGCTTTCTGATAAGCCAGATCAGACTATGCTGCAAGCTTAGAGCATACTAACACTGAGTATGAATTCAGAGTATGAAAACTATAAAATAAAATAAGAAATGCGGAAATAAATTCAAGATAAGAAAAAGAAAGAAGAAAACTGTATCTTACATTAAGAGAGGAAAGATTGTATAGGCAATAGATATTGCTTTTGATATTTTCGAGATAATTTTTTTGATACTTAACCAGAGAGGTGTCATACCCTTATATAGGGAGAGCATGCTCTCAAGATAAGATCAAGGCAATTTCCATGATTGCAAAAAAAAGAAAAAAAACAAAACCTAGAAAAGCTAGGTACAATAAGTCAAACGACTTTAACAAAAGTAGCAAATAAAACAAACTACTTTAAATAAAGTAAAGTGATAATGAGAAAGAAGGATTGCCACTAAGGTCATATGTCCTTGTCACCTTGACATAAAGGTGGTGGAGTCGATCAGAACCTTATCCAAAAGGAATCAAAACTTTATTGGGATCTGGAATGTGCTCATCATCAAATACAAAATCCAAAGGATCCAAGTTGTATTTAGCTTTGATATTATAGTGGAGGGGACCACTATGCCATTATTGATTCCACTAGCTTTTCTCAGTGGAGTATTACTAAGTAGTGATTGAAAGGGAATCAAAAGAGGCTGAACTCCTGGCATGAGCCAATTCATCACATGCTTCAAAGTAATCTGCAATGGAAGATACATTGCTGGAGCACATAATGTTGGGACAACGGGGTACCCATGTAATCATGTCGCAAGTAGTGTATGGAACATACGATACATCACCATAGACACGAATACCATCTTCTTCTGCAAGTAGGGGAAAATTCCTAAACTTGCCATATTGTTCAAAAAGAAAAAATGCTTTGTATCTCTCAAGATCAGTGTGAGAGAATAAATATCTTCTTCCAAAAGCTTCTGAGAATTTATCAGCTGTGACAGAAGAGAGGAAGAAAGGATCAGCTTCCTTAGGTTGATGAAGGAGGAACTGATGAACACTCTTCAGATTAATCTTTGAATAGTATCCATCCTCATCATGAGTCCACTCGAGTGGAGTAGAAACACAGGAAAGTCTGATATTGTCTTCACCAAGAGAAAACTTATTCTCCAGAATGACATCCTTAATAATCTGAGGTAGATCATCAGGAAGTTTGCTGCCTTTGATAAGGACCCTGTTAACTACTCCTATCTCAATAAGATCATAGAGAGTAACAGTATTCTTCATGACTGACATAGCTTGAAAATCAGGATAACCTATATCAGCACGTGGAAAACAGAAGGGAAACATACCTTCCTGCCTTACCATATGAACTAAAACCCCGGGTATATTCCGTAGATGCTCAGCAAGAAAGTCTAAAAGGAATAGACTTCTTCTGAAATGGCTTTCAAAACTCATAGACTAATCTGAGCTTTGATTTCTTTGGGTAAATTCAGAAGACTTGGCTTGACTTCATCTCCTTTCTGTGCTTGCTCGAATACAGTAAGATGATACTGAAGTCGCTCAATCTGAAACTCCAATTCTTGAATTTCTGATTGATGTTTCTGAACTATCAAATCTTGAGACTTAGCTTCCAATGTTTAGCTATTTCCAGCTTGATTTCTCACATCAATGGATACTTGATATGAGTGTAAAGCTAATTTGGCTTCTTCTTCAGAATAAAAACCTTTCCATAAAGGTTTCTCAACACCAATGATGTTGCTTGCAACGTCCGTCCATTTGGAGAAGACGCCGATTTGTCTGCCATTGAAGATAGTGTAAAAGTCAAAGTTTGAGTGGGCTTTGACTTCTACCTTGTTATGAGGCCTGAAACCTCCAATCTGCTCTTCAAGGGGCAAAGGCTTATTTCTAGCCACATTCCAGAAATACTTGTTAAGGCAGAGAAGCACATAAATAAACTTGGGCTTCCTGACTTTATCATATGAGGAGAGTTTCCACAGATGATCCATCAAGGTTTGATGTTCTTGATTAAGGACAGTACCAGAGATGGGCTTGTAAGTAGGCTCAAGTAAGTCAAGATTGAATCTATCATTAGTTGGGTCGAATCTTACTTGTGGTTTGGATTCCACAGAGTTAGATATGCTAGATTCTGCCATTGTGAGATCTGCAAGGAGACAATCGTTAGCAAAATCATAAAAAGAAACAAATTCTTTTGTTTTTTAACATTTTAAAGGAAAACAATTGGATTTGTAATCCTTTCTACCGTGAGATAGGATCTGGACACAGATCTATCTTTGAAATAATATACTGTAAAACAATATTGGACAATGTCCATTTTCTAGAGAACACGCAAATGGGTTCTGACTTTGCCTTAAGAGTAGATGACTCAGCAAGGGTGATATGTTCAGAAGGAACATCATCTGAATCCAAGTGATTTTATTCTAGAAAGAAAGAAGTTGAAGTGTCAACTTTCAATCTCATAAAAAATAAAATACAAAGGAAATCAAATAATTATCTGATTCCTATATTTTATAGAGGCCAAGAAATTGCTTCTATAAATTTATGATTAAGATTAGTCCCAAGTGAGGAACTAAACTCTTCACTCTGTTGAAATAATATTACAATATTGCATGACCACCTGTTTTCTCAACAAAAAGCTCAAAATACTGGTTAGGCAATAAATGCAGAATATAACAACAGAAATGATTTAAAACTTTATAAACTTAATCCACAAGATCAAGCTTACAATTGTCAAATGAAATAGCATAACTATAACCTGACAAAATTAGAGAAAAAGCAAACTTTTATCTTTGAGAAAAGTAAAAACTTAATCTCTTTTCTTAACAGCTTCAGTGAATAAGGATAGAATAATCCTTTGAAGATGTTATAGCATGAAAGGCACAAAACAAAGCACCTAAGCTTCTATACAAGGTTTAAAGAATGAAGTAACTCAGAAAACCAAGTGCTAATATGATAGAACAGAAACTGTCCCAAATAGCACTGCAACTACCAAAAACATTATTAATAACTGACAGATCAGAAGTTGTCCCAGACAGGACTGACACTATCAAAATATTAATAATATCCTATTCTATGACTATAATGATAGTCTTGGATATAAACAAAATGTTTTTCAAATAACCTAGTCACAAAGAAATTCAGATGGGACTAAGCAGAAGATTAAGACAAACAAATATAGTTCATTGATCCTTTGAAAAACTCAATAGAATCTTTCAATTCGAGAGGAATACCAATCGAATATTACTATGGTACTACAATATGTAGTCCAATGTTTAGACACTGAGTCCAAACTAGCTTTGCCAAAAGTTAATTTAGCAAAATTATCAAAGTGTAAAACCTTAGTAATTCTTTTTTTGGATAATGTAAGTATATTAACCAAAGAGACAAAACAAAAGCAAAGGGGCATATCCCAGCGAGAAGATCACAAGGTCAGACAAGGGACAGGCCCCCTACCAACCGAAACTCAAAAAACAGCAGAGCAATAAAAGCTAAGCACAAAACCTGTCATAGGGTACAGCCAAAAGAACCCACCAAACCCCATAAAAGGCAAAACAAGCGAATTACAAAAAAATAGAATCAGATAAACCCCAAGACTGGTGGAGCCACCTATTTTTCTTCTTGTTTGATTTTTCCGCTGTAGCACATTGGCAATTTCAAAACCTTAGTAATTCTTTAGAGATGAAAATCTCTTTCATCATAACTCTTAAAATAAAGGGTTGTAATGTAATTTCCAAATGAAAGACAGATTCATTTAGATTTTCTCAACGGTTAAAATAAACAAACAAGGAGGAATACCTTACTTGTAATTCAACTCAAAGTATCTTAGAGAATATAGGGAATTCCCGTGATAGTTCTCAAAGATAATAAAAATGCTGAATACAGCAGATAATTAGAATATTTCTCTGTGACAGAATTTTGTATAGAGAAAGTATTCTAGAAGTCATATAATCCTAAGATAAGGATTATTTCAAGGAAGCTTTCCAAAAGAAAGTTTCCAAGATTTGCAGACCCTAAAGAGGTCTACTAAGAGTTTAGATTAAACTCTTAGTTTACTATGACACAGGAAGTGCCAACCATTGATCTAAACTAGCAACGCTAATAAAGATCAAAGACTTCTATGAGTGATATAGTGGTATTAGTTAATTTATATACTGCTTATCTATGCATATTTTGTTATCACTTGTAAGTATGAGTGAGTAGTCATCCTTTAGTTAGGGGCAAGACCTAAGAGTCTTGACCTCCTTATTTGAAATATCAATTTGATTTTCTTTGATGAAGCATGATTATAATGACATAAGAAATATGAATTTTATATATTTAAAAATGTTTAAACATTGTTATTCCTTGCTAAAAACTTCTAAGTCTAAATAATTTAGGAATGAAGATTGAGGTGAAAGAGTGTAGATATGTCTTCATGCTGTCTGAGAACTTTCTTTCTAGACTTTATTTTCCGTTATAGGGACGGATTCGACGAGTAGGCTTGTTGCCCGTTTGCCAGGAGGGTGTTGAGGGCATTTTGTGTTGTTAATCTTTGTCTTATCCCTGTGAAAATAAGTTTGGATTGTTTGTTCTCTCTCAGTTTTGATGACAGTTACTTTCTCAATTGCGTGCTCTTTATCTGACAGCTACTTTCTCAATTGCGTGCTCTTCGTTCTTTCTTTATTTTCAGAACAACGAAGTTATTAGTTAGAAATTGGTAAGGTTTTTCATTAAAAAAATATATAAACTCAAATTTCTTAGTTTTATTATCTGTATGTTTTAATAAGTAAAATTATATATTTCTTTGAAGGTCAAACAAATCTCTTGTCAAAATATTGGTCTTATCCCCTTAACTAAGTCGTATTTGATTTCTTCTACTCTCTGTTTACTCATTTTATATGCTAATAGATTACGAAGGTTTAGATCGTGATCACCCATACAGTGGATTTTACTCTCCACAAGTGCATAATAGCACTTATCTCAGCGATGAAAATATCGCAGCTAGTTTAGCTATTTACAAACAAGCTCTTGAAGATGCTCAAGATAGCTTGAGGAAGAGACATAACTCTCCTAAGTATCAACATGCTAAAGAAATTGGCATACATATTGATAATAGTTATAGCAACCGAGATTACTTGTTTGCTAGACTAAAAGTTGATAATAACTTTATCAACCAAGATTACCTGTTATCCAAACATGTAGTCTATTGTGAAGATAGGATTAATCACCTTAATTCTATCAAAAATTTTAGGAAGAATTTTCTTTCTAAAAGAATATGAGTAGGGATCTTGTCAATAGTGCTATTGACAAGTTGTCTCAACTTGACTTCAGTGACCTTCAAATCTTCCGTGAAGAATTATGAAGACAAATCGATTTTCTGAATTCAGAAAATAGATTAGCAAATGAAGATCAACATGATAAGTTTAGCTCTGCTTTGTTTATCATGCTTCAAAAATTCTGTGAACATTCTTGTATGCAGAATTTAGATTCACACAGACATAATCTATTATGTCTGCTTCAAGCTCGCTGTTATGGTGACAGCTTGCCTCCTAGCCCTAAACGTAGGAGAATGGAATAGGTTATGGATCAAATAGCTCGATCCAGTAGCATGTCCATTAATTTAGCTTTTAGTACTCTAGAAAATGCTAGAGTTAAGGATAGGTTCCTAACTCACATTTCTGAGCAACATAAGTCTTTTCTTTATAAGAAATATGACTTCTTCCTGCAAACTAATTCTTGGATGGATTTCTTTGAATTCCTCAAAAGATATTCTGCAGAACTTAGTAAAACATATGCTGAATCTATACAGCATAAATCTTCTAAGATGAAAGGTTCTGTTAATACTTCAACAGTTCAACCTCTTAAATCCTTAGAAGTAAAAGGAGCAGTTCAGTTTGTGAAATGCTCTCAGCAGAATTCACCTGCTAAACAACCCATTAGGACAGGGAATACCCTTCCTAATAGTTTAGGTAGCTTTATTTCTCAAGCTACTAATTCTATGCAATCGGCTCATTCTAAGCCCTTGCTAGAGATTCCTGTTTGTCCAGTAGACTCTTACAATAATATATTGTTATCAGAGATCTATAAGAGGTTAGCTAAACTTGATAGTGAAGTTGGCCCCTCTAACAAAAATATCAGTATTAATTCTGATAATATATCTTATAGAAGCATAGAAAATATGTCTATGGCTAATACAGATAAATTGGGAAAAGGATCCCAATTAGAAAATAGTGCTAAGACTGAATCTTTCCAGTCTAACACTCCACAAGAATTAAGAATCTTCCCCCAAGCTTGTAATAAACAAATGGTTGAATCTCCTCAGCTAATGGTTGATTCCCATCAGCCTAGAGACACAGGTAATAAGCCTGGTGAAGACTTGGTTGTTAATTTTTATCAACCCATAAAGTCTTCCAATAACGATAAGGTTGACACTTTCAGTGAAGAGTTAATCAATTCTTCTCAGCCTTTGAAACCAGACGAAGATTCTAATTCCCTTCTTAATAAAAATAAGGATCAATCTTCCCAGTACGTATTGGGTCCTAGAATTCTAGATCCAATAATTCAACCTCTAGAACCTTTGGTTATAGTTCCACCTTTGGTTCTTCAGTCAGCAGAATTCTCTGCTAAGTATTCCATGGTCATTTTTTATGATAAGAATCGACTAGTTAAGAGGAACATACCTTTGGTTAATCCTAACCAATAGTTACCTTTGGTTTATCTCAACCAATGGTTAAAACCCTCAAAGACAATACCTCTTGTCTTAGATCAAAAGTCTATTAAACCTAAAATCAGTAGAGCTAATTATTGCAGGGTTCTAAATAGACTTAATAAGGTTCAAAACCTTGTTAGTACAAATTTCAATAGACTTGATAAGTATAATGAACTTATTAAGACTTTGAAAGGTAACTCTAAGGAGTTGCAATCTTCCATAGAGGAGTTTGATATAACTCTCTCTAAATTTAGCATCTTGCCTCACCCAAACCAGAATCCTTCCCGGTTAGATTTAGGTAAGAAGTCTGCAGTAGATTCATTGTGGAACATTAAAGAATCTGCTAATAAAACTAGGTTTTATTCCTTTAAACCTAGAAGAACTTTTGTTCTTAACATACCAGTTATGTCACTGATTATGAAAACTACTTCTCTTCACAGAGATAAGTTTTCTAGTTTAACTCTGTTGGTTAGAGTTAAGTCTAAAGGTGAATACTTATCTTCTCTTCAAATTTACTCTATCTTTCAAAGAATATCTTTGAACTCCAGTATATTCTGGGTTTTGTTTAAAGGTATTAAACTTTGGGATAGATTGGACAACTTTGTCAGTTATCCTCCTACTCAAGAAGTAGAACTTACCTATGGTAGGTTTTTTTTTTGATAATGTAAGTATATTAACCAAAGAGACAAAACAAAAGCAAAGGGATATACCCCAGCGAGAAGATCACAAGGTCAGACAAGGGACAGGCCCCCTACCAACCGAAACTCAAAACACAGCAAAGCAATAAAAGCTAAGCACAAACCTTGTCATAGGGTACAGCCAAAAGAATCCACCAGAACGACAGCAAAAGGGACAAGCCCCCTAAAAGGCAAAACAAGCGAATTACAAAAAAATAGAATTAGATAAACCCCAAGACTAGTGGAGCCATCTATTAGTAGGAGAAGGCACCGCACCAGATAAGGAATTAAGACACATACAAACATCTCTAACAATGGAGTGAACAACCACGATAACAGGTTTAAGTAACTTGCTATGCATCCTAGCATTCCGCTCATGCCAAATAGCATAAACAGTAGCCGCAAGCATAATACGCACCACCCACCCACAAAGTTATCGACCGCGAAAATGGTAAGACCAAAGAATAGTAGCCTCCCAGCTCCGAGCACGCAGAGGTAATCTGCACTTCTTTAAAAGAGCAAACCAAACCTCGTAAGAATAAGAACAATAAAAAAAGAGATGAGGGACATCCTCACAACTCCCTCCACAAAACACACAACGAATAGCCGGAATCAAGCCATAAACAAGAAGCTTATCCTGAGTAAAAAAAGCACCCCTAATGGTCAGCCAGAACATGAAAGCATGTCTAGAAATTGCTTTAGAATGTCAAACGGACCTAAACCAATCCACCGTTGGCTGCCAGGACCGAAGAGCCTCCCAAACATTACGAATAGAGAAAGCCCCACGAGAGTCCTCAACCCAACACAAAGTATCAGCTTGAGAGTTATTAGGCCTGAAGGAATCAGGGATGTCATGAATCTTCAAAGCAACTAAAGCTATATCATCTACTGAACCCGGAGTAAAAGCAGCCCCATCATCACTATTCACACGTCTTTCTTCCAATCTAGCCGAACTAACATCTTTATCTTTGTTCTTCCTCTTCACCTCAACCCAAGTAGACTTCTTAGGCAAAAAAATTCCTATATGATTTTCCTCCATACCATGAACAACACCCTTATTCGCTTTCAAAACCATGGCCTCATTGTTACTCATTACCAAACCCTCATCACCCCCCAAATCTTGAGCATTTTGCATACAATTCCCTGACCCATAGCCAAACACCTTGCAAGCATGACACCTAGCCGGAAGCCATTCATAAATTGCTTGGATGGTTTTCTATTCCCCATTCGCACATTGAATATCAAACTCATTAATAATATCATTCGAAACATCAACCTCAACACACACACGAGCAAAGCTAAGACGTTTCTTGGACAAAGTAATATGATCGGCATGCAAAGGAATTCCCAAAGCACTAGTACCAAAACTCAACCCCTTAGTAGTCCAAAATTCAAAAGGCAAAGTATGAAGTTTGACCCATAAAGGAATATTACGTAACTCATCTTTAGACAAGGATAAACCAGGCTGCTACCTTTTAAGAACAAGCAACTTATTCACTATATGCCATGGACCTATTTCAAGAACTTCACATGCATGGTCAACACTATCAAACGTGAAAATAAAGAACCCCTTTTCTGAAGATAAGACTTCTCTAAGGCCAAACTTACCCCAAATTTTATGAACCACCGAGTTCACTACAGGGAAAGGAAGTTGCTTCTCTACAAAGTACCCTATCAAAGAAGTTCTCCATTCCTTACTCCCCTCATCCGCAACTTCAAACAGAGGGCTGACTTTCACTATACTATTTTCTAATATAGGCTTAAAATATTGGAAAGTTTCAAAATTAATAGATTGTACCTCACTTACAACAAAGGGAGAATTTTGGACAGCTTTAGCATAAGACAGTTTTAGCCCTTGATCATGTATGGAAGAAGGCGTTGAAAATGGGCCAACATCAGCCACTCCTTTTCCCAAACTTTCAAGACCCGAAATTGATCCCAAAGCACTAGATTTTGGCTCTATTACACCCATTCCTTGCTGACCAATTTTATTTAGTGAAGGAAAGTCATCTGCAACCACCTTCTTTTGACATTTTTGGCCATTAATATCAATATTAGCCAACTTATTTTGAAAAAATTACCCATGAGAATCAGCCATCCTTTGACATATTTGTCTATTGCACATGATCTAATTTTGAAAATTCAGACCATTATACTCTTCCATCCCACCATTCAACAAGTCTCCATCCATCCTTTGTTGTGAAGATATGGTAGAATCAGCCCTATTAGCTCCAATTTCATGCCTAGCATTACCAATACCCGAAATCGAACCAAAAGCACCAGATTTTTGCCCAACATTATTGACATGCATCCCTGAATTAGTTGAAAGACAACCAGCCTTAACGCAACTCTCACCCAAAATCATATTTCCATCTTCTTCATCATGCACCACCTCATGAAGAACATCACCATGCTTGCCTTCAATCCTAGTTGCACATGCCTTGTTGTCTATGTCAGCTCTAATTTCGTGCCCAACATTACCAATACCCAAAATTGCACCAAAAGCACCAGATTTTGGCTCTATTACACCCATTCTTTGACTAATTTTATCAAGTGAAGGAAAGTCATTTGTAGCCACCTTCCTTTAACAATTTTGGCCATTAATGTCAATATTAGTCACCTTATTTTGAAAACATTGCCCATGAGAATCAGCCATCATTTTGGGACAGCTTTCATGCACCATAACCAGATCATTATCTGAACCATCATGCAGCCCCGAAATTGCTGTAAAACAACCAGCCTTCACACATCTCTCACCCAAAACTCCATCTTCTCCAGTATGACAGCCCTTCCTTAGCCTTTCATGATAGCCCTTTATCCCATTGATCATCAAAAAATGAGCAAGGTCGTCACTTTTCTTGACACCACCAACAGTAGCTCCATTTCTACATTTGGGGACAGCTCCACCATCCAATCTAAGAGGCATGTTACTAACACCAAAAGAGGCATTTTTCCTTACATCACCAGTACTTAAATTACCATTAACAATCTTACTAGAGGATATATCATGATAGCCTTTTATCATGCCTTCATGACAGCCCTTTATTCCACCATTTTTAACATCAGCAGCAGTTGGTGAACCACCAACCATGGCTCCAACTAAAACACCAAGAAAAAGATGAAGATCACACCCCAACAATAAGGAGAAAATGCAGCTCAAAATCACAAGTAAAAAACACTCACAAGATTGGCCAAAGTAAGATCATCTACCATGGCACAAAACAAGTTAAAAAACTGCCCAGAAAAATGACCAGCAAACCTAAAGCTAAAGAAGAACGAAAATTGAGCTTGTAATCATCAAAAGAAATCAATAATGATCACAAAGAGAGAATAGAAAAAAAAATCAAGAAGAACACTAAAAAAAATTCTAGAGAGAAGGCAGAGCATTTTCTCTCTCTACAGCTTGACTTCTGGTGTGCATTCCTATGGTAGGTTTATACTTATAAAACTAGGATTCAAGTTTATATTCTTTATAAACTTCCTAGCAACTCTAATTATCCCATTAGAGTTAGATATAATGATAATCATGGTTTTCTGAATGATTATCTATGTTCTGAACACCTTGTGTTAGACAACCAACACCAGGTTCTAAGACTTAGTATTCTGAGTCAACATATTAGAACCATGATAGATTATTCTAATCTATCTAGCTTATGTTGGTTTTCTTTTCCAGTAAAATGGCAAGGAATCTATCTTATAGATTACCTTCGAGGATATTCTTCCTCCCTTGCACGTCTTAGGTTCTTTAAAGGCGGTAACCCTCCTTTATAAGGGGAGAGGGACAGCCACTGTACACTTTTAGGCAATTAAGTTGTCTAAAATAATTCTAGGCAATATACTTATTGTCTGGAGTTAAGCCAGTTGGTTATTTTACCAACATTGAGTTTTGGGTTTATCCTTAGACTCATAGAAGTCTTTGATCTTTATTAGCGTTGCTAGTTTAGATCAATGGTTGGCACTTCCTGTGTCACAGTAAACTAAGAGTTTAATCTAAACTCTTAGTAGACCTCTTTAGGGTCTGCAAATCTTGGAAACATTCCTTTGGAAAGCTTCCTTGAAATAATCCTTATCTTAGGATTATATGTCTTCTAGAATACTTTCTCTATACAGAATTTTGTCACAGAGAAATATTCTAATTATCTGTTGTATTCAGCATTTTTATTATCTTTGAGAACTATCACGGGAATTCCCTATATTCTCTAAGATACTTTTAGTTGAATTACAAGTAAGGTATTCCTCCTTGTTTGTTTATTTTGACTCTTGAGAAAATCTAAATGAATATGTCTTTCATTTGGAAATAGCATTACAACCCTTTATTTTAAGAGTTGTGATGAAAGAGATTTTCATCTCTAAAAGAATTACTAAGGTTTTACACTTTGGTAATTTTGCTAAATTAACTTTTGGCAAAGCTAGTTTGGACTCTGTGTATAAACATTGGACTACATATTACCATAGTAATATTCGATTGGTATTCCTCTCGAATTGAAAGATGCTATTGAGTTTTTCGAAGGATCAATGAACTATATTTGTTTGTCCTAATCTTCTACTTAGTCCCATCTGAATTTCTTTGCGACTAGGTTATTTGATAAAAATTTTGTTTATATCCAAGACTATAATTATAATCTTAGAACAGTATATTATTAATATTTTGATAGTGTCAGTCCTGTCTGGGACAGCTTCTGATCTGTCAGTTATTAATAATGTTTTTGGTAGTTGCAGTGCTATCTGGGACAGTTTTTGTTCTATCATATTAATACTTGGTTTTCTGAGTTACTTCATTCTTTAAACCTTTTATAGAAGCTTAGGTGCTTTGTTTTGTGCCTTTCATGCTATAACATCTTCAAAGGATTATTCTATCCTTATTCACTGAAGCTGTTAAGAAAGAGATTAAGTTTTTACTTTTCTGAGAGATAAAAGTTTTGCTTTTTCTCTAATTTTTTCAGGTTAGAGTTATGTAATTTCATTTGACAATTGTAAGCTTGATCTTGTGGATTAAGTTTATAAAGTTTTAAATCATTTCTGTTGTTATATTCTGCATGTATTGCCTAACCAGTATTTTGAGCTTTTTGTTGAGAAAACAGGTGGTCATGCAATATTGTAATATTATTTCAACAGAGTGAAGAGTTTAGTTCCTCACTTGGGACTAATCTTAATCATAAATTTATAGAAGCAATTTCTTGGCCTCTATAAAATATAGAAATCAGATAATTATTTGATTTCCTTTGTATTTTATTTTTTATGAGATTGAAAGTTGACACTTCAACTTCGTTCTTTCTAGAATAAAATCACTTGGATTCAGATGATGTTCCTTCTGAACACATCACCCTTGCTGAGTCATCTACTCTTAAGGCAAGCAAGTCAGAACCCATTTGCGTGTTCTCTAAAAAATGGACATTGTCTAATACTGTTTTACAGTATATTATTTCAAAGATAGATCTATGTCCAGATCTTACCTCACGGTAGAAAGGATTACAAATCCAATTGTTTTCCTTTAAAATGTTAAAAAGAAAAGAATTTGTTTCTTTTCATGATTTTGCTAACGATTGTCTCCTTGCAGATCTCACAATGGCAGAATCTAGCAGATCTAACTCTGTGGAATCCAAACCACAAGTCAGATTCGACCCAAGTAATGATAGATTCAATCTTGACTTACTTGAGCCTACTTACAAGCCCATCTCTGGTACTGTCCTTAATCAAGAACAGCAAACCTTGATGGATCATCTGTGGAAACTCTCCCCATATGATAAAGTCAGGAAGCCCAAGTTTATTCGTGTGCTTCTCTGCCTCAACAAGTATTTCTAGAATATGGCCAGAAATAAGCCTTTGCCCCTTAAAGAGCAGATTGGAGGTTTCAGGCCTCATAACAAGGTAAGAGTCAAAGCCCACTCAAACTTTGACTTTTACACTGTCTTCAACGGCAGACAAACCGGTGTCTTCTCCAAATGGACGGATGTTGCAAGCAGCATCACTGGTGTTGAGAAACCTTTATGGAAAGGTTTTTATTCTGAAGAAGGAGCCAAGTTAGCTTTACACGCATATCAAGTATCCATTGATGTGAGAAATCAAGCTGGAAATAGCCAGACATTGGAAGCAAAGTCTCAAGCTTTGATAGTTAAGACTGCAGAGCTTAAGCAGAAAAAATTCAAGAATTGGAGTTTCAGATTGGGCGACTTCAGTATCATCTTGCTGTATTTGAGCAAGCACAGAAAGGAGATGAAGTCCAGCCAAGTCTTCTGAATTTACCAGAAGAAATCAAAGCTTAGATTCGTCTTATGAGTTTTGAAAGCCATTTCAGAAGAAATCTATTCATTTTAGACTTTCTTGCTGATCATCTACGGAATATACCCGAGGTGTTAGTTCATATGGTAAGGCAGGAAGGTATGTTTCCCTTCTGTTTTCCACGTGCTGATATAGGTTATCCTGATTTTCAAGCTATGTCAGTCATGAAGAATACTGTTACTCTCTATGATCTTATTGAGATAGGAGTAGTTAACAGGGTCCTTATCAAAGGCAGCAAACTTCTTGATGATCTATCTCAGATTATTAAGGATGTCATTCTGGAGAATAATATTGGTGAAGACAATATCAGACTTTCCTGTGTTTCTACTCCACCCGAGTGGACTCATGATGATGATAGATACTATTCAAAGATTAATTTGAAGAGTGTTCATCAGTTCCTCCTTCATCAACCTAAGGAAGCTGATCCTTTCTTCCTCTCTTCTGTCACAGCTGATAAATTCTCAGAAGCTTTTGGAAGAAGATATTTATTCTCTCACACTGATCTTGAGAGATACAAAGCATTTGTTCTTTTTGAACAATATGGCAAGTTTAGGAATTTTCCCCTACTTGCAGAAGAAGATGGTATTCGTGTCTATGGTGATGTATCGTATGTTCCATACACTACTTGCGACATGATTACATGGGTACCCCGTGGTCCCAACTTATGTGCTCCAGCAATGTATCTTCCCTTGCAGATTACTTTTAAGAATATGATGAATTGGCCCATGCCAGGAGTCCAGCCTCTTTTGATTCCCTTTCAATCACTACTTAGTAATACTCCACTAGGAAAAGCTAGTGGAATCAATAATGGCATAGTGGTCCCCTCCACTATAATATCAAAGCTGAATACAGCTTGGATCCTTTGGATTTTGTGTTTGATGATGAGTACATTCCAGATCCCAATAAATTTTTGATTCCTTTCGGATAAGGTTCTGATCGACTCCACCACCTTTATGTCAAGGTGACAAGGACACGTGACCTTAGTGGGAATCTTTCTTTCTCATCATCACTTTACTTTATTTAAACTAGTTTGTTTTATTTGCTACTTTTGTTAAAGTCGTTTGACTTATTGTACCTAGCTTTTCTAGGTTTTGTTTTTTTTTTTTGCAAACATGGAAATTGCCTTGATCTTATCTTGAGAGCATGCTCTCCCTATATAACGGTATGACACTTCTCTGTTTAAGCATCGAAAAAATTATCTCGAAAATATCCAAAGCAATCTCTATTGCCTGTACAATCTTTCATCTCTTGTAATCTTTCCTCTTTGAATGTAAGATACAGTTTTCTTCTTTCTTTTTCTTATCTTGAATTTATTTCCGCATTTCTTATTTTTATTTTATAGCTTTCTTACTCTGAATTCATACTCAGTGTTAGTATGCTCTAAACTTGCAGCATAGTCTGATCTGGCTTATCAGAAAGCAAAGAGAATGGTATCAGAGCCTATGGTTCTTTTTTAAGGGTGATATAGTCCCCAGGATTACTGATTCTGATAATACTTTAACTAATATGAATGGAGTTTCAAAACATACTCCATCATTGCAGACTGCTGCTCTTGAGAGTTTATACTCAATCAGCATTCTACTACCATTTGCTGTATTCAGCATCTGAGTGGTCTTAGAAAAGTATTGTGAAGGAATAATACCCTCACTAATATAATTCAAGTCTGCACCTGAATCGATCAATGTTTCTCCTTCAAAGATAAAGGCTTTAGAGACAACAATGGTAACCTTTGAATACCATTTTTGTACTATAACCTTTTCTATGCTGTTAACTGTTGGAGGAGCTTCTTCTTGATTCAGCTGTGAATTCAGCTGTGAGGATGAAGGTTCATTAACCTTCTCTTCTTCAAGCATATTAGCAATATCTTTTGCTAAAACAAGCTCAGATAATACTTGCATGTAATAAGATTCACATGTTTGTATTTGCTGATCATAAGCCTGTATTTGCTGATCATAAGCTTGCTACTGCTTCTTTAAAGCTCTTAATTCCTCTTTGTAAGAATTCATTTCTGTTCGAAGTTCAGCGACATTAGGCTGTCTACTAGATGCCTTTTCATTCTGAACTCTTTGTAGAACTTCTCGAAACGAATAATGCTGCTTAGGAGTTTCAAGTTGCCTATCAGATGGCTTCTTTTCACTGGCCATAGCAACATAATTTTCTAAATCAGATCGTCTATTAACTGGATCATCTAAAGCATCGATACAGTCTAGAATAAGACTGTCTTCTTTCTTTAACATGTTGATGCTAAGTCCATTAAGCATCAGGATTGACTTATAATGATCACAGTTGCACTGTTCATCTTCTTCAGAGGAGGAGGAGGATTCTATGAATTCAGAATCTGAATCAGTATTTAAGATGTCATCGATATAATCGACTTCATCTTCTTCATCTGAGTCTGATAGAAGAACTTCCTTCATGTAGCGTTTCATCTTATCGCTACAGTTCAGAGCATTAATTTTGGTTTTTGTTGTACAGTCATTACTGTAATGCCTTGCTTTGCCACACCTATAATAGATAGGTGTCTTCTTCTTTCTTTTACCTGAATTCAGGTAAGGCTTTTTTCGTCGTTGCTGGCGACGTTGATCCTTATCTTCATCGGATCATTTTTTAAAGAATTTCTTCCTTTTAAACGATTTGTACTTCTTGCTCGTGGACCTGTGTTTGGGAGGCTTTGAAGAAGACTCGTTGTAGCCATATTGCTCACAAAAGTCTCCCAGTGTTTTCTTTGTGGAACCCTTATCCATCTTGCGTTGCAGCTTCTGCTCAGTACATATGGCCAAACCTTCAGCGACTATTTCAGATGAAATATCACCATAGGTAAGCACATGCCATGGAATGGATCCACCATACTTGTTCTTAATTCTGGTTCTAACCCTTTCAGCAAATAAGGCGGGTAAACCAGCAAGAAATCTTTCTTTCCAAAAGTCCATGCTAGAATCTTTGCGTTGAAAGACTTTGGAAAAGAAAACACTTTTATACCATCTGAAGTGAATAACACTTTTCTCAGTGGAGTATTACTAAGTAGTGATTGAAAGGGAATCAAAAGAGGCTAGACTCCTGGCATAGGCTAGTTCGTCACATGCTTTAAAGTAATCTGCAATGGAAGATACATTGCTGGAGCACATAATGTTGGGACCACGGGGTACCCATGTAATCATGTCGCAAGTAGTGTATGGAACATACAATACATCACTATAGATAAGAATACCATCTTCTTCTGCAAATAGGGGAAAATTCCTGAATTTGCCATATTGTTCAAAAAGAACAAATGCTTTGTATCTCTCAAGATCAGTGTGAGAGAATAAATATCTTCTTCCAAAAGCTTCTGAGAATTTATCAGCTGTGACAGAAGAGAGGAAGAAAAGATCAACTTCCTTAGGTTGATGAAGGAGGAACTTGATGAGAATAAGGGAGCTGCACCAAGGGATCCATTGTATGTTCCGATTGGGCCTATAACAAGGGCAAGGGCTAAGAGATTCAAAGAAGCACTCAATGGCCTAATTCAAGATACTTGGGCTGATTCTGAATTATTAAAGCCCAAGATGAACCCATATGAAGACCAAGGCTTGATTAACATCATCAAGGCAAATGAGTGGGCTGAATAAGAGAAAGCTTGGCATAATTTCGGTTTGGGCTTGATTTAATAGTTTGTTTTAGTTTTGGGCCATTTGTAAGGCAATTATGGTCATTCTAGTTTTCTATTTGTAAGGCCTTAATGGCTATCTTGTTTTCTTTCCTTTGTTTTAGGGTTTCATTATATAAGGATATTGTTGGATGTAAGAGGGGATAATTTTATTTTTGAATGAAATTTGAGAGAGTTTTCTCTTTGTTCTTTGAGAACTAACTGGAACTTATCAGAATTCTCTGTGGCGTTCCTCCTTGACTTATCAATCGAGTATTTCATCCTTGATTGTGGCGTCCTCCTTTATACCAAGGTTCACATCTCGATATAGGTGTTGGGTCGCGGTTTCCATCCGAACCAGAGGTTAGAACGAATATTGGCATCAATCTTGATACAATCAACGAGGTTCATATCAGAACTGATGAACATGAATACAGCATTTTTATTATCTTTGAGAACTATCACGGGAATTCCCTATATTCTCTAAGATACTTTGAGTTGAATTACAAGTAAGGTATTCCTCCTTGTTTGTTTATTTTAACTCTTGAGAAAATCTAAATGAATTTGTCTTTATTTGGAAATAGCATTACAACCCTTTATTTTAAGAGTTATGATGAAAGAGATTTTCATCTCTAAAGAATTACTAAAGTTTTACACTTTAGTAATTTTGTTAAATTAACTTTTGGCAAAGCTAGTTTGGACTCTGTGTCTAAATATTGGACTACATATTGTAGTACCATAATAATATTCGATTGGTATTCCTCTCGAATTGAAAGATTCTATTGAGTTTTTCAAAGGATCAATGAACTATATTTGTTTGTCTTAATCTTCTGCTTAGTCCCATCTGAATTTCTTTGTGACTAGGTTATTTGATAAACATTTTGTTTATATCCAAGACTATCATTATAGTCTTAGAACAGGATATTATTAATATTTTGATAGTGTCAGTCCTGTCTGGGACAGCTTTTGATCTGTCAGTTATTAATAATGTTTTTGGTGGTTGCAGTGCTATCTGGGACAGTTTCTGTTCTATCATATTAACACTTGGTTTTCTGAGTTACTTCATTCTTTAAACCTTGTATAGAAGCTTAGGTGCTTTGTTTTGTGCCTTTCATGCTATAACATCTTCAAAGGATTATTCTATCCTTATTCACTGAAGCTGTTAAGAAAAGAGATTTAGTTTTTACTTTTCTCAGAGATAAAAGTTTTGTTTTTTCTCTAATTTTGTCAGGTTATAGTTATGCTATTTCATTTGACAATTGTAAGCTTGATCTTGTGGATTAAGTAGTTTGTTTGTTATGCTTTATTAAAATAGTGGTAAATCTGTAATCTACTTTTCTAAAGTTGTTTAACATTTAGCAATCATGGAAATTAGTCTAGATCTTTCCTTGATCTTATCTTGAGAGCATGCTCTCCCTATATAAGGGTATGACACCTCTCTGGTTAAGCATCTCGAAAATATCCAAAGCAATTTCTATTGCCTGTACAATCTTTTCTCTCATTGTAATCTTTCCTCTTTGAATGTAAGATACAATTTTCTTCTTTCTTTTTCTTATCTTGAATTTATTTCCGCATTTCTTATTTTATAGCTTCCTTACTCTGAATTCATACTCAGTGTTAGTATGCTCTAAGCTTGTAGTATAGTCTGATCTGGCTTATCAGAAAGCAAAGGGAATGGTATCAGAGCCTATCAAAATTTTTTGAAGGGGATATAGTGGAAATGTTTAATAATTCACTGTCTTTTCTGAAAAATAATCTTAGATCCTTAGAAGAAGCTTGTAAAATTTGTCGTTGGTTTTGGGTTAATGCTGATAGTATTGAGGAAGAACTTGTCTAGTTTGAAATTCTAGAGTCTTTTGAATCTTCTAGGTATAGATGTCAAATAGAGATTGAAGCTAAAGTGTCAAGAATTTGAAGTTGTCTTTCAAAAGTGATTTTGATCTTTTTGTTCTAGATCCTGTGTTGGATAAGGTGTTTTGTTACGAGATCTGCAGGCCGTTAGCCGTTTAGCCGAGGAAGGCGTTGAGGCGTTATTGCCACTGACAGTAATCTGAAACACAAACACAACACTATGTCTAGTCTGATTAGGTCTTTATCATCTAGAATGGCTTCTACTTCTTCTTCCACCTCATCTTCTTCTTCATTTGTTCCTCTTTCCTCTAGTAGAATAAAGAGATGATAGAAATTTCAGATGTAGAGCAAAGTCTCCACAATTGAGCATCCCTAAAGTCTCTACTTCTTCGGTGTATAAAACTAGTTCTTTTAATTTTAAAAGTAAATATTTTATTAAACTATTGAAGAAACTATTTCTATATCCAGAGATAGTACACAGATAAATCTCTTGCCCAAGAGTTTCTTTGATATGCACAAAAAAGAATTCCAATATGTGCATCTTGGATTGGTACAAGTGGCTTTAAAACCACTGGTACGAGAAGGGCTTGAATACAGCAGCCTTGATATATGTCGGAGACAAGAGGCATCAAGGATTCAAAGATTCACTCTTTGGATGTATTGAGACTAGTGTACATGCAGGTCCTGTCTACTTCGACTGCTGTCCAGACATCTCAGTAGATGCAAGGAATGAGAACGTTTCAGACTCTCTTGTCCTTGATCTCAAAACTAGTGGCTTCAACATGGCTGAAGGTACTAGTCATCTAGCCATCGTGTACAGAGTTTACTGCAAGGTGATGAATACCATCACTCCATATCTCAAAGTAAAGGAGATCGTACACGACAAGAAGGGCCATACAGCCTTATTCAGGGTGAATCCAACATCCTTTAAACTGGTCAGTTTCCAAAACTATTGCATGGGATGAGATCCAACTTCCTAAATGACTGGGTACTGGAATCTACCGTACCTCCGAAGCTTGTGCAGAATCATGAGATCAAGAGAATCATCGAATACGATGATGGATCTGTCGAATTAAAGTTTGACTCCACTCGAAGGGTTAAACTGTAAAGCGACAACCTTTCTTCTGAATCCAGGAGAAAGTCTACTTCTAGTATATCGGCTCAGCCTCAGAGTTCCTTAATTTTTGAAGGAATTACTTCAGCATCTGGTATTGGTAGGCCATCCTACAAAGTAAAGGTTCTAGCCTCTTCTCGAGCTTCTGAACCTACTAGTCCACCAAGCCCTACCCTTTCTGGGTTTCAAGATGCAAATGTTCCTCACATCAACACTATTTCAGTATGTCCTGGAATAGATAAAGTTGAGATTAAACGAGTGTATGATGCACCAGAGAACAGACGATACAAAGAATGGTTCTTATCTCGCTTCTCTGAAGAGCAAAGGCTACTTTTGTATGGAAAGTATTCCTCTTACCTCAAATATAGCCAAAAATTAGATATCTTTGAATTTCTCAGGAGATATCTCAAGTTGCATCATATAGACTGTGCTGGATTACAACAGCAAGACTCTGCTGAATCTTTACAGCAGCCTGACTCCTCGGCCAACATGATGGAAAGTTCATTTAAAACTTTTAAGATAGGAGTTAACACTACGGTTACTACGGTTCATCCTCTCGAGCAACCAATTGTCATAAAAGAAGGAGTTCGTGCAATTCCTTATAAGGAAGGCAAAAAGCAGAATAGCGAACCTGCTTCCATGGGTGTACTATCTAGTGTTGTGGAACAAGTTAATTATACAAATTTGTTCTTACAATCACTTGGGAAACAAGCTACAAGGATAGAGAATATCCTCCATAGAGTTCCCAATGGCTTAATCTCTAAAGCCAGTCCTATGCAACCGGCTCCGTTTAAGCCTCCGCCAGATCTTAAAGGATGTAATTTGGGTGCAGATAACGATATACTGCTCCAAGAGATCCATAAGAGGATAGCCAAACTTAAGATTGATGAAGGCACCTCTAGCAAGAACATTAATGTCTTAACAGATATTGATGCTCTATCTAACGCTGATGCTGATGAATTGGGACTATTCGAATCCCAATTAAGAGGTGAACTGGCTGAATCTCCCCAGCCATTTGATACAGGCCAGCTTAATAAGCTTACGTTTGGTAAACCAAAACCAACGTATGTCACAAAGCCTTACTATCATCGACCTACACCTGTCGATCTACTCAACGAAGATAGTCCTGGAATCTTTGATGAAGTATCCTTTGATGGTAGATCTCTGGTCGAATGGAATATTGATGGGCAGTCTGAATATCAGATTATGCAGACCCTCAAACACATCATGATGTATGCTCAAGCATCCTTAATTAAGGGTAATATTGAAGAGCATATATGCCTACTTATTACTTCAGGATTTACTAGAGAATTGGCAGGATGGTGGGATGATCATCTAACGAGTGATCAAAAGAACACCATCAAATCAGCAACTAAGTATGATCATTCTCAGTGTGATTAGATGGGCAATCCTAAGGTTGTACCAGATATGGTTAATACCCTGGTGTATACAATATGCCTACACTTCGTAGGTAATCTGGAATGTTTATCAAGCTCGAATGAGTGAACAGCTGATAAATCTGAAGTGTCCAACTCTGTCTAACTTCAGATGGTATAAAAGTGTTTTCTTCTCTAAAGTCTTTCAACGAAAAGATTATAGCATGGACTTTTGGAAAGAAAGATTTCTTGCTGGTTTACCTACCCTATTTGCTGAAAGGGTTAGAATCAGAATTAAGAACAAGTATGGTGGATCCATTCCATGACATGTGTTTACCTATGGTGATATTTCTTCAGAAATAATCGTTGAAGGTTTGGCCATATGTACTGAGCAGAAGCTGCAGCGAAAACTGGATAAAGGTTCCACAAAGAAAACTATGGGATCTTCCTGGATGAAGGTTTGGCCATATCTCAGACACTAGTTCAGATTCTGAATTCGCAGAATCTTCCTCATCCTCTAAAAAAGAAGAACAGTGCAACTGTGATCATTATAAGTCCATCGTGAAGCTTAATGGACTTAGCATCAACATGCTGAGAAAAGAAGACAATCTTATTATAGATTGTATTGATGCTATTGATGATCCAGTAAAGAAACGATCTGCTCTGGAAAAATACATGGCTATGGCTAGTGAGAAAAGGCCATCGAAAAGGCAACTTGAAATTTCTAAGCAGCATTATTCGTTTTAAGAAGTCCCACAAAGAGTTCAGAATGAAAAGGCAGCTAGTAGACAGCCTACTGTCGCTGAACTCAGAGCTGAAACAAATTCCTATAAAAAGGAATTACAAGAGTTGAAGAAGCAACAACAAAATCATGATCAGAAAATACAAGGTCATGATCAGCGAATACAAGCTTGTGAATCTCATAACTCGCAAGTATTATCTGAAGTTAGCTCAATAAGAGACCTTGCTAGTGCTCTTGATAAAGAGAAGGTTTATGAACCTTCAACCTCACAGTTGAATGAGCAGCTGAATTAAGAGGAAGCTCCTCCAACAGTCAACAGTATAGAAAAGGTTATAGTACAAAAATGGTATTCAAAGGTAACCATTGTTGTGTCTAAAGCCTTTATCTTTGAAGGAGAAGCATTGATTGATTCAGGTGCAGACTTGAATTATATTAGTGAGGGTATTATTCCTTCACAATACTTTTCCAAGACCACTCAAATGCTGAATACAGCAAATGGTGGAAGAATGCTGATAGAGTATAAACTCTCTGGAGCAATAGTCTACAATGATGGAGTATGCTTTGAAACTCCATTCATATTAGTTAAAGGATTATCAGAATCAGTAATCCTAGGGACTCCTTTCCTCAGTATGATTTATCCTTTTACGGTTACAGCAGAAGGGATTGAGTCCAATATAGATGGACGATCTATCAAGTTCGCTTTTGCTCAACAACCGAAGTACAAGGAGATTCATAATCTCAAAGAGAAAATCTCTAGAAAGGAGAAATTCCTCTTGTCTCTTAAAGAAGAGATCAAATACAAGTCTACTTCTCAACAGCTGAATCAACCAGCTATTCAAGAGAAGGTTCGACAGTTCCAGAAGCAACTTGAGGAATCTGTATATTTAGATGTTCCTAATGCTTTCTGGTCTAGACAGAAGCATACAGTATGCCTTCCATATGTTAACAGTTTTGATGAAAGAAGAGTCTCTAATAAAGCAAGACCTATCCAGATGAACAGCAGACATCTTGAGATCTGCAAAAATGAAATTGAAGAACTCATGCGAAAATGTTTAATTCGTAAGAGTCAATCTCTCTGGTCTTGTCCAGCATTTTATGTTGAAAATGCAGCAGAGCTTGAACGTGGAGTTCTAAGACTTGTTATTAACTACAAGCCTTTAAACGAAGCACTGCAATGGATTCAGTATCCTATTCTGAATAAGAAAGAGCTCCTTAACAGGCTTTATAAAGCCTGTATCTTCTCAAAATTTGATATGAAAAGTAGGTATTGGCAGATTCAGATTGCTGAATCAGACAAGTATAAAACTGCCTTTACTGTTCCTTTTGGGCATTATGAATGGAACGTGATGCCTTTTGTTCTGAAGAATGCTCCTTCAGAGTTCCAACATATCATGAACGATATATTCAATCCTTATATAGATTTTATTATCGTTTATATCAATGATGTCATGGTATTTTCCAAGTCAATGGATCAACATTGGAAGCACCTCAAAACCTTTCATAATGTTGTTCAGCGGGCAGGATTGGTCGTATCTACCAAAAAGATAAAGTTATTTCAGGACAACATGAGATTTTTGGGTCATAACATTTACCATGGCTCAGTTACTCCAATTGACAGGGCTATTGTCTTTGCAGAGAAGTTTCCTGATGAAATCACAGACAAACAACAACTACAGAGATTTCTGGGAAGTTTGAATTATTTAGTAGACTTCTACAATGACCTTGCTAAAGACGCTAAGCCTTTATTTGCAAGGCTTAAGAAGAGTCCTGGATCTTGGACAGAGGCTTACACAAAAGCTGTCCAGAAGATCAAGTCAAAGGCCAAGGAATTACCATGCCTGGCCATCCCTCATCCGGATGCCTTCAAAATAGTAGAGACTGATGCATCTGAATACGGTTATGGGGGTATTCTGAAACAGGATCTATCTGGGAAAACTTCCCTAGTTAGATTCACGTCTGGGGTGTGGAAACCAGCCTAGGAGAACTACTCAACAGTCAAAAAAGAAATCCTTACGATTTTACTTTCTGTTTCAAAATTTCAAAGTGATTTACTAAATCAAAAGTTTTTGATTATGGGAGATTGCAAATCTGCAAAAGAGATTTTGAAAAAAGATGTGAAAAACCTAGCCTCTAAACAAATCTTTGCTAGGTGGCAAGCAATTCTTTCTATTTTTGATTTTGACATTGAGTTTATCAAAGGCGAGAATAACTCCTAGCCAGACTTTCTAACCAGTGAATTCTTGCAGGGCTCCAAAGAGAACTCAGGAAGTTGCTCTTCCAAGTAGCATTAAAAGAGTTTCTGCAGATTCAGCATCCTCTAATCCTAAGAGGATGGACGAAGGGTACAGGCGTACAACTAGGACGCTTGCCTCTTTCATTGAAGCTGAGCACTGGGGATTAGACGTAGAATTAATTGCTCAAATATATCTCAGAGACCATATATCTCCCTTCATTGATTCTCAGAAAACGAGAAAATGGTTTGAGACTATTTTAATGGAAACAGGTTGTGCTCGTATCACCCACTACTATAAGAGTAACAAGTCAATCAGTTACTCCAAGATGATTATTCTTGATGTATTCTCCTATCAGAATTGGGGTGATAATCTTTTTAGCAAACAGAAGTTCAAAGATTCCAGAGTTAATCCTAACTCTTATAATTTCTTTAACTATGTTCAAGCCTAGAATGAAGTTCTGAATTACCAGAACAGAAACTATGGTCATAGCTGGTTCATTAAACTAGCCATTACTACTAAAGATTTCAGTAGAGTTCCAATTCCTTGCTCGTTTCAGCAGTGGTTATTAAATTATGGCATAGTTGGTGATGCTCTTCCAGAATGTGTCCTGGAAGCCTCCAACAAGTTTTACCAGCACAACCAGAAGAAAGTTCCTATATAACTCTCCTTTCTTTATTTCTTGGCACTTTATCAAGTTCCATGGATTTTAAGGTGGGAGTATCAGTTCAATGAAGATCCATTCAATCTTGAAGCAGATAAAGGTATTACTCCTGCTTTTCTGCGGGTCTTCTATACTCGATGGTGGCAGAAATATCCAGTTGAAGAATTCTATGCTAGAACCTTCAACCTAATTACTCTTCCTCCAAAAAGGTTATTAGAACGCCTTAATGAGAAGGCTAAGGGTAAGGAGGTTATTTCCACCTCCTTTTCATCCAAAGAAGAAAATGAAGTTTTGTCTCCTGCTAGAGCATTGCTTATGGAGGGGACTTTACCAGCAATAATTAAAAGTAAGTTGGCTAGCTGTGTGTCTCAACCTACTCAAGTAGATGAAGACTCTGAGGGAATATCCTTTGGAAGTTTTCACCCGTGTGAGGCTGGATACAGCCAAGATCCTATAAATGACGTGTACGATGATGAGCACAATCTAGATCCCTACAAAGTTTGATTCCCTTTAGATAAGGTCCAGACCGACTCCACCACATTTATGTTAAGGTGACAAGGACACAAGACCTTAGTGGGCATCTTCCTATCATCATCAACTTTACTTTACTTTTGCTTTAGTTAAAGTTGTTTGTTTTATTTGCTTTATTAAAGTAGTTGTCAATTTGTAATCTACTTTTTTAAAGTTGAAGCTTTCTGATAAGTAAGATCAGACTATGTCTGCGAGCTTAGAGCATACACTAACACTGAGTATGAATTTTAGAGTAAGAAAGCTAAAAATAAAATAATAAAATGCGGAAAATAAAATCAAGATAAGAAAATTGAAGAAGAAAACTGTATCTTACATTAAGAGAGGAAAGATTGTACAACTATAGGAAATAGATCAAGATAATTTTCAAGATGCTTAACCAAAGAGGTGTCATACCCTTTTATAGGGAGAGCATGCTCTGAGGATAGAATCGAGAAAATATCTGAATGATTTCCATGATTACAAAAAACAAACAACTTTAATAAAGTGGATCATGAATTGATCCTCTACTTTAATAAAGTATGACAACTAACAAAACAAACAAACAACTTTGCGTAATGTAAAAACAACTTTAACTAAAGCAAAGTAAAATAAAGGTGATGATGATCAGAAGATGCCCACTAAGGTCTCGTGTCCTTAACAGCTTGACATAAAGGTAATGGAGTCGAGCTGGACCTTATTTGTAAGGAATCTTAAACTTTATAAGGATCCGGATTGTGCTCATCATCGTACACGTCATCCATAGGATCCTAGCTGTATCCAGCCTCACATGGGTGAAAACTACCAAAGGACATTCCTTCAGAGTCTTCATCTTCATCCACTTGAGTAGGTCGAATCACACAGCTGGCTAATTTGCTTTTAATTGTGGCTGGTGATGTTCCCTCTTTAAGTAATGTCCTAGCTAGGGACAGAACTTCCTTTTCTTCTTTGGATGAGGAGGAGGTAGACATAACCTCCTTTCCTTTAGCCTTCTCATTAAGGCGTTCAAGTAATCGCTTGGGTGGAAAAAAGAGTAATAAGGTTGAAGGATCTAGCATAGAAATCTTCAACTGGATACTTTTGCCACCACCGAGTGTAGAAGACCCGCAAAAAAGCTGGAGTAATACCTTTCTCTGCTTCAATACTGAATGGATCTTCATTAAATTGATACTCCCACTTTAATATCTATGGAACTTGATACAGAACCAGGAAATAAAGGAAGGAGAGTTCTATAGGAACTTTTTTCTGGTTGTGCTGGTAAAATTTATTAGAAGCTTTCAGTACACATTCTGGAAGAGCATCACCAATAATTCCATACTTGTAATAACCACTGTTGAAACCAGCAAGGGAGAGGAACCCTACTGAAATCTTTAGTAGTGATGGAAAGCTTGATGAACCAGCTATGACCATAACTTTTGTTCTGGTAATTCAGAACTTCATTCCAAGCCTGAACATAGTCAAAGAAGCAATAAGAGCTAGGATGAGCTCTTGAATCTTTAAACTTCTGTTTGCTGAAAAGATTATCACCCCAGTCCTGATGAGAAAATACATCCAGGATGATCAGCTTAGAGTAACTGATTTGCTTGTTACTTTTGTAGTAGTGGGTGATTCTAGCACAGCCTGTTTCCATCAAAATAGTCTCAAACCATTGTCTTGATTTTTGCGAATCAATGGTAGGAGATAGATGGTCTCGAAGATTAGTTTGAGCAATTAATTCTAGGTCTAATCCCCAGTGCTCAGCTTCAATGAAATAGGCAAGCGTCCTAGTTGTACGCCTGTACCCTTCGTCTATCCTCTTAGGATTAGAGGATGCTAAATCTGCAGAAACTCTTTTAATGCTACTTGGAAGAGCAGCTTCCTGAGTTCTCTTTGGAGCCCTGCAAGAATTCATGGGTTAGAAAGTCTGGCAAGGAGTTATTCTCGCCTTTGATAAACTCAATGTCAAAATAAAAAATATAAAGAATTGCTTGCCACATAGCAAAGATTTGTTTAGAGGCTAGGATTTTAACATCCTTTTTCAAATTTCTTTTACAGATTTGCAATCTACCCTAATCAAAAATTTTGATTTAGTAAATCGCTTTGAAACTTTGAAACAGAAAGTAAAATCGCAAGGATTTCTTTTTTGACTGTTGAGTAGTTCTGCTGGGCTGGTTTCCACACCCCAGACGTGAATCTAACTAGGGAAGTTTTCCCAGATAGATCATGTTTCAGAATACCCCCATAACCGTATTCAGATGCATCAGTCTCTACTATTTTGAAGGCATCCGGATGAGGGATGGCCAGGCATGGTAATTCCTTGGCCTTTGATTTGATCTTCTGGACAGCTTTAGTACAAGCTTCTGTCCAAACTCCAGGACTTTTCTTAAGCCTTGCGAATAAAGGCTTAGCATCTTTGGCAAGGTCTTTGTAGAAATATGCTAAGTAATTCAGACTTCCAAGAAATCTCTGCAGTTGTTGTTTATCTGTAATTTCGTCAGGAAATTTCTCTGCAAAGACTATAGCCCTGTTAATTGGAGTAACTGAGCCATGGTAGATATTATGACCCAGAAATCTCACGTTGTCCTGAAACAACTTTATCTTTTTGGCAGATACGACCAATCCTGCCCTCTGAACAACATTATAGGAAGGTGTTGAGATGCTTCCAATGTTGATCCAGACTCTTGGAAAATACCAAGACATCATCAATATAAACGATGATATAATCCTATATAGGGATTGAATATCTCGTTCATGATATGTTGGAATTCTGAAGGAGCATTCTTCAGTCCAAAAGGCATCACGTTCCATTCATAATGCTCAAAAGGAACAGTAAAGGCAAGTTTTATACTTATCTACTTCAGCAATGAAGTAATCTGAATCTGCCAATACCCACTTTTCATATCAAACTTTGAGAAGATGCAGGCTTCATAAAGCCTAGTTAAGGAGGTCTCTCTTATTCTGAATAGGATGCCGAATCCATTGTAGAGCTTCGTTTAATGGCTTGTAATTGATAACAATCCTTGGCATTCCACACTCAAGCCTCTGCTGCATTCTCAACATAAAATGCAGGACAAGACCAGAGAGAATGACTCTTGCGAATAAGGCCTTTTCGCATGAGTTCTTCAATTTCTTTCTTGCAGATCTCAAGATGTCTGCTGTTCATCTGGATAGGTCTTGCTTTAGTAGAGACTCTTCTTTCATCAAACCCATTGACATACGGAAGACATACCGTATGCTTTTGTCTAGACCAGAATGCATTAGGAACATCTGAACATACAGATTCCTCAAGTTGCCTCTGGAACTGTCGAACCTTCTCTTGAATAGCTGGTTGATTCAGCTGTTGAGAAGTAGACTTGTATTTGATCTCTTCTTTAAGAGACAGGAGGAATTTCTCCTTTCTAGAGATTAGCTCTCTGAGATTATGAATCTCCTTGTATTTCGGTTGTTGAGCAAAAGCGAACTTGATAGATCTTCCATCTATATTGGACTCAATTCCTTCTACTGTAACCGTAAAAGGATAAATCATACTGAGGAAAGAAGTCCCCAGAATTACTGATTCTGATAATCCTTTAACTAATATGAATGGAGTTTCAAAGCATACTCTGTCATTGCAGACCGCTGCTCCTGAGAATTTATACTCGATGAGTATTCTTCCACCATTTGCTGTATTCAGCATTTGAGTGGTCTTGGAAAAGTATTGTGAAGGAATAATACCCTCACTAATACAATTCAAGTCTGCACCTGAATCGATCAATTCTTCTCCTTCAAAGACAAAGGCTTTGGAGACAACAATGGTAACTTTAGAATACCATTTTTGTACTATAACCTTTTCAATATGGTTGACTGTTGGAGGAGCTTCCTCTTCATTCAGCTGCTTATTCAGCTGTGAGGTTGAAGGTTGATCATCCTTCACTTCATCAAGAAACCCAGCAAAGGATTTTGCTATGCGAGCTTCAGATAATACTTGCGAGTGTAAAGATTCACAAGCTTGTATTCTCTGATCATAATCTTGCAATTGCTGATTATAACTTTGCTACTGCTTTTTCAGCTCTTGTAATTCCTTTTTGTAGGAATTCATTTCTGCTCTGAGTTCAGTGACAGTAGGCTGTCTACTAGCTGCCTTTTCATTCTGAACTCTTTTAATAACTTCTTGAAACGAATAATGCTGCTTTGGAATCTCAAGTTGCTTATCAGATGGCTTCTTACTAGCCACTGGCAAGTAATTTTTCCATAGCAGATCGTTTCTTTTCTGGATCATCTATAGCATCAATACAGTCTAGAATAAGACTGTCTTCTTGTCTCAGCATATTGATGCTAAGTCCATTAAGTTTCAGGATGGACTTATAGTGATCGCAGTTGCACTGTTCTTCTTCTTCAGAGGAGGAGGATTTTGTAAATTTAGAATCTGAGCTAGTATCTGAGATATCATCGATATAATTGACTTCATCTTCGTCATCTGAGTCTGACAGAAGAACTTTCTCCATGTAGCGCTTCATCTTATCGCTACAGTTTATGGCATTAATTTTCTCTTTTGTTTTACAACGATTGCTATAATGCCCTGCCTTACCACACCTATAACAGATAGGTGTCTTCTTCTTCTGCTTACCTGAATTCAGATAAGGCTTTTTACGCTGTTGATCCTGCTCAAAATCAGATCGTTTATAGAATTTCTTCTTTTTGAACGGTCTGCAGTTCTTGCTTGTGGATCTATGCTTGGGAGGCTTTGAAGAAGACTCATTGTAGCCATATTGCTCACAAAAGTCTCCCATGGTCTTCTTAGTGGAACCCTTTTCTTTCTTACACTGTTATTTCTGTTCCGTACAGATGGCAAGACCTTCTGTAACTATTTCAGAAGAAATATCACCATAGGTAAGCTGCATGCCATGGAATGGATCCACCAAACTTGTTCTTAATTCTGGTTCGAACCCTTTCAGCAAAGAGGGTAGGCAAACCAGCAAAAAATCTTTCTTTCCAAAAGTCCATGCTAGAATCTTTTCGTTGAAAGACTTTGGAGAAGAAAACATTTTTATACCATCTGAAGTGTGATAGAGATGGACACTTCAGATTAATCAGCTGCTCACTTACTCGAGCTTGGTAGACATCCAGATTACCCACAAAGTGTAGGCAGATTGTGTAGATCAAGGTATTTACCATGTCTGCTTGTACCATAGGATTGCCCATATGATCATGTTGAGAGTGATCATATTTAGTAGCTAATTTGATGGCGGTTTTCTGGCTTTCAGTAAGAAGATCATCCCACCATCCTGCCAATACTCCAGTAAATCCTGAAGTAATCAGAAGACATATATGCTCTTCAGTATTGCCTTTCAATAAAGACGCTTGAGCATACATCATGATGTGCTTGAGGGTATGCATAATCTGATATTCAAACTGCCCATCAATATTCCATTTGACCAAAGATCTACCATCAAAGCTCATTCCATCGAAGATTCCAAGACCTTCTTCATGGAGTAGATCTACAGGTGTTGGCCGGTGATAGTAAGGCTTTACTGGGTACGTTGGTCTAGGTTCACCAGACGTAATCTTGCTAAGCTGGCCTGTATCAAATGGAAATTGACCCGTATCAAATGGCTGGACTAATTCAGCCAAGTCACCTCTTAATTAGGATTCAAATAGTCCTAATTCAGTAGCATCAGCGCTAGAGAGAGCATCAATATCTGTTAAGACATTAATGTTTTTAGAGGGGCCTTCATCTATCTTCATTTTGGCTAACCTCTTATGTATCTGTTGAAGTAGTTTATCATTATCTACACCAAGATTACATCCTTTTAGATCTGGCGGTGGCTTGAATGGAGCTGGTTGCACAGGACTGGCTTTAGCAATGAAGCTAGAGGGAACTTGGTGAAGGATATTCTCTATCCTTGTAGCTTGCTTCCTAAATGATTGAAGAAACAGATTGGTGTAATTAACCTGCTCAACAACACTAGATAGTGCACCCATAGAAACAGGTAGATCACCCTGTTTTGTGCCTTCCTTGTAAGGAACTGCACGAACTCCGTCTTTGATAACAATCGGTTGCTCGGGAGGATGTACCGTAGTAACCGTTGTGTTTACTCCTGTCTTGAAAGTTTTAAAAGAACTTTCCATCATGTTGACCGAGGAGTCAGGCTGCTGTAATGATTCAGCAGGTTCAGTTGGCTACTGTGATGATTCAACAGTTTCTTCTGGCTGCTGTGGTAATTCAGCAGTTTCTTCTGGATATAATCCAGCGCAATCAATGTTATGCACTTTTAGATATCTCCTCAGAAACTCAAAGATATCTAGTTTTTGGCTATATTGTAGGTAAGTAGAGTACTTCCCATACAATGATAACTTCTCTTCTTCAGAGAAACGAGACTGGAACCACTCTTTGTATCGTCGGTTCTCTGGTGCATTGAACACTTGTTTGATCTCAGCTTTTCCTATTTCAGGTGATACTGAAATAACGTTGATGTGTGGAACATCTGCATCTTGGAACCCTGAGAGTGTAGGACTAGGTGGACTAGCAGGCTCAGAGGCCCTTGATGAGGTTGGGACTTCCACTTTATAGGAAGGTCTACCAATACCAGATGTTGCAGCTATTCCTTCAAAAACTGAAGAACTTTGAATAGGCTGAGCTGTAGCAATACTCGAAGTAGACTTTCTCCTTGATTCAGAAGAAAGGTTGTCGCCTTGCAGTTTGATCCTTCGAGTGGAATCAAACCTTAATTCGATAGAGCCGTCATTGAATTCAATGATGCTCTCAATTTCTTGGTTATGCACAGGCTTTGGAGGTACGGTGGATTCCAGTACCCAATCATGTGGTAGTTGGATCTCATCCCATACAATTGTTTTTGATACAACTAGTTTGGAGGATGTTGGATTCACCCTAAACAAAGTTGTATGGCCCTTCTTATCGCGTACAATCTCCTTTACACTGAGATCTGGAGTGATGGTGGTCATCACTTTACAGTGGACTCTGTACACGATGGCTAGATGACTATTACCTTCAGCCATGTTGAAGCCACTAGTTTTAAGATCAAGGACAAGAGAATCTGAAGCGTTCTCGTTCCTCGCATCTACTGAGATGTCTAGGCAGCAGTCGAAGTAGACAGGACCTGCGTGCAGACTGGTCTCAATACATCCAAAGAGCGAATCTTTGAATCTCTGATGCCTTTTGTCACGGACACATATCAAGGCTGCAGTATTCAGCCCTTCTCAGACCAGTGGTTTTAACGCCATTTGTACCAACCCTAAGATGAACATATTGAAACTCCTTTTTATGTAGATCAAAGAAGCTCTTGGGTAAGAGTTTTATCTGAGTACTATCTCTGGATACAGAAATAGTTTCTTCAATAGTTTTAATAATACTCTCCCTATATATAAGGGTATAACACCTCTCTGGTTAAGCATCTCAAAAATATCCAAAGCAATCTCTATTGCCTGTACAATTTTTCCTCTCTTGTAATCTTTCTTCTCTGAATGTAAGATACAGTTTTCTTCTTTCTTTTTCTTATATCAAATTTATTTTCTGCATTTCTTATTTTATTTTTAAGCTTTCTTACTCTGAATTTCATACTCAGTGTTAGTATGCTCTAAGCTTGCAATATAGTCTGATCTGGCTTATCAGAAAGCAAAGGGAAGCAATGATTTATTGCTGTCAGAGATCTACAAGAGGTTGGCATTTAAAAATGTTTAAGCTTTGTTGTTTTCTTGCTGAGAGCTTCTGAGTCTAGTCTTTGTTAATCCTTTCCTTACCCAAGAAGATAAGCTTAATTGTAAGCTTTCTATTTCCTGTACAATCTTTCAGGTTTTGAATTTTAGAAATCATGGAAATTGCCAGGACATTTCTTTGATCTTATCTTAAGAGCATGCTCTCCTTATATAAGGGTATAACACCTCTTTGGTTAAGTATCTTTGGAACATCTTGAAAATATCCAAAGCAATCTCTATTGCCTGTAAAATCTTTCCTCTCTTGTAATCTTTCCTCTCTAAATTTAAGATACAGTTTTGACCCAGTTTACCACTCCTAGCTCAAGAAGATCTTGGAGAGTAACAGAATTCTTCATAACTGACATAGCTTGAAAATCAGGATAAACTATATCAGCACGAGGAAAACAGAAGGGATACATACCTTCCTTCCTTACCATATGAACTAACATCCCAGGTATATTCCATAGATGCTCAGCAAGAAAGTCTAAAATAAATAGACTTTTTCTGAAATGGCTTTCAAAACTCATCAGGCGAATCTGAGCTTTCATCTCTTCTGGTAAATTCAGAAGACTTGATGACTGGACTTCATCTCCTTTCTGTGCTTGCTCAAGGAGAGTAGTATGATACTGAAGTCGCTCAATCTAAAACTCCAATTCTTGAATTTCTGATTGATGTTTCTGCTTAAGCTCTGCAGTCTGAACTATCAAAGCTTGAGACCTGGCTTCTAATGTATGATTGTTACCAGCTTGACTTCTCACATCAATGGATACTTGATATGAGTGAAGCGCTGACATGGCTTCGTTTAATGAATGTCCTCGCAATTTCCATGATTACTAAAATTCAAAACCTAAAAAGATAGGTAACAAAAGTCAAATGACTTTTATAAAAGTATAATAAAACAAACTACTTTACCATTCCCTTTGCTTTCTGATAAGCCAAATTAGACTATGCTGCAAGCTTAGAGCATACTAACACTAAGTATGACTTCAGAGTAAGAAAGCTTAAAAATAAAATAAGAAATGCGGAAAATAAATTTGATATAAGAAAAAGAAAGAAGAAAACTGTATCTTACATTCACAGAGGAAAGATTACAAGAGAGGAAAGATTGTACAGGCAATAGAGATTGCTTTGGATATTTTCGAGATGTTCCAAAGATACTTAACCAAAGAGGTGTCATACCCTTATATAGGGAGAGCATGCTCTTAAGATAAGATCAAAGAAATGTCCTGACAATTTCCATGATTACTAAAATTCAAAACCTAAAAAGCTAGGCAACAAAAGTCAAATGACTTTTATAAAAGTAGAATAAAATAAACTACTTTAAAAAAAATAAATAAAGTGATGATGAGAAAGAAAGATTTCCACTAAGGTCACGTGTCCTTTTCACCTTGACATAAAGGTGGTGAAGTCGATCAAAACCTTATTCGAAAGGAATCAAAACTTTATTGGGATCTGGAATGTGCTCATCATCTAACACAAAATCCAAAGGATCCTGGTTGTATTCAGCTATGCTTCTATAGTGGAGGGGTCCACTATGCCATAATTGATTCCACTAGCTTTTCTCAATGGCAGTATTACTAAGTAGTGATTGAAAAGGAATCAAATGAGGCTAGGCTCCTGGCATGGGCCAGTTCATCACATGCTTCAGAGTGATCTGCAATGGATGACACCATACTAGAGCATAAAATGTTGGGTCCACAGGGTATCCATGATATCAGTGTCGCAAGTGGCGTGTGCAAACATCACCATAGACACGAAGACCATCATCTTCTGCAAGTAAGGGAGAATTCCTGAACTTGCCATATTGTTCAAAGAGAACAAATGCTTTGTATCTCTCAAGATCAGTGTGAGAGAATAAATATCTTCTTCCAAAAGCTTCTGAGAATTTATCAGCTGTGACAGAAGAGAGGAAGAAATGATCAGCTTCCTTAGGTTGATGAAGGAGGAACTGATGAACACCTTTCAGATTGATCTTGGAATAGCATCCATCTTCATCTTGAGTCCACTCAGGTGGAGTAGAGACACAAGAAAGTCTGATATTGTTTTCATCAAGAGAAAAATTATTCTCAAGAATCACATCCTTAATAATCTGAGGAAGATCATCAGGAAGTTTGCTGCCTTTGATAAGGACCCTGTTTACCACTCCTAGCTCAAGAAGATCTTGGAGAGTAACAGTATTCTTCATAACTGACATAGCTTGAATATCAGGATAAACTATATCAGCACGAGGAAAATAGAAGGGATACATACCTACCTTCCTTACCATATGAACTAACATCTCGGGTATATTCCATAGATACTCAGCAAGAAAGTCTAAAATAAATAGACTTCTTCTGAAATGGCTTTCAAAACTCATCAGGCGAATATGAGCTTTGATCTCTTCTGGTAAATTCAGAAGACTTGATGACTGGACTTCATCTCCTTTCTGTGCTTGCTCAAGAAGAGTAGTATGATACTGAAGTCACTCAATCTAAAACTCCAATTCTTGAATTTCTGATTGATGTTTCTGCTTAAGCTCTGCAATCTGAACTATCAAAGCTTGAGACCTGGCTTTTAATGTATGATTGTTACCAGCTTGACTTCTCACATCAATGGATACTTGATATGAGTGAAACGCTGACATGGCTTCGTCTAATGAATGTCCTCGCAATTTCCATGATTACTATAATTCAAAACCTAAAAAGCTAGGTAACAAAAGTCAAATGACTTTTATAAAAGTAGAATAAAACAAACTACTTTACCATTCCCTTTGCTTTCTGATAAGCCAGATCAAACTATGCTGCAAGCTTAGAGCATACTAACACTAAGTATGAATTCAGAGTAAGAAAGCTTAAAAATAGAATAAGAAATGCGGAAAATAAATTTGATATAAGAAAAGGAAAGAAGAAAACTGTATCTTACATTCAGAGAGGAAAGATTACAAGAGAGGAAAGATTGTACAAGCAATAGAGATTGCTTTGGATATTTTCGAGATGTTTCAAAGATACTTAACCAAAGAGGTGTCATACCCTTATATAGGGAGAGCATGCTCTTAAGATAAGATCAAAGAAATGTTCTGGCAATTTCCATGATTACTAAAATTCAAAACCTAAAAAGCTAGGTAACAAAAGTCAAATGACTTTTATAAAAGTAGAATAAAACAAACTACTTTAAAAAAAATAAATAAAGTGATGATGAGAAAGAAAGATTCCTACTAAGGTCACGTGTCCTTTTCACCATGACATAAAGGTGGTGGAGTCGATCAGAACCTTATCCGAAAGGAATCAAAACTTTATTGGGATCTGGAATGTACTCATCATCTAACACAAAATCCAAAGGATCCTGGCTGTATTCAGCTATGCTTCTATAGTGGAGGGCTCCACTATGCCATAGCTGTATTCAGCTATGCTTCTATAGTGGAGGGGTCCACTATGCCATAATTGATTCCACTAGCTTTTCTCAATGGAGTATTACTAAGTAGTGATTGGAAGGGAATCAAATGAGGCTGGGCTCCTGGTATGGGCCAGTTCATCACATGCTTCAAAGTGATCTGTAATGGATGACACCATACTAGAGCACAAAATGTTGGGTCCACGAGGTACCCATGATATCATGTCGCAAGTGGCGTGTGAAACATCACCATAGACACGAAGACCATCATCTTCTGCAAGTAAGGGAGAATTCCTGAACTTGCCATATTGTTCAAAGAGAACAAATGCTTTGTATCTCTCAAGATCAGTGTGAGAGAATAAATATCTTCTTCCAAAAGCTTCTGAGAATTTATCAGCTGTGACAGAAGGAGGAAGAAAGGACCAGCTTCCTTAGGTTAATGAAGGAGGAACTGATGAACACCTTTCAGATTGATCTTGGAATACCATCCATTTTATCTTGAGTCCACTCAGGTGGAGTAGAGACACAAGAAAGTCTGATATTGTTTTCATCAAGAGAAAAATTATTCTCAAGAATCACATCCTTAATAATTTGAGGAAGATCATCAGGAAGTTTACTGCCTTTGATAAGGACCCTGTTTACCACTCCTAGCTCAAGAAGATCTTGGAGAGTAACAGTATTCTTCATAACTGACATAGCTTGAAAATCAGGATAAACTATATCAGCACGAGGAAAACAGAAGGGATACATACCTACCTTCCTTACCATATGAACTAACATCCCGGGTATATTCCGTAGATGCTCAGCAAGAAAGTCTAAAATAAATAGACTTCTTCTGAAATGGCTTTCAAAACTCATCAGGCGAATCTGAGCTTTGATCTCTTCTGGTAAATTCAGAAGACTTGATGACTGGACTTCATCTCTTTTCTGTGATTGCTCAAGGATAGCAGTATGATACTGAAGTCGCTCAATCTGAAACTCCAATTCTTGATTTCTGATTGATGTGTCTGCTTAAGCTCTGCAGTCTGAACTATCAAAGCTTGAGACATGGCTTCCAATGTATGATTGTTAAAAGCTTGACTTCTCACATCAATGGATACTTGATATGAGTGAAGCGCTGACATGGCTTCGTCTTCAGAATAGAAACCTTGCCATAAAGGTTTCTTAACACCAATGATGCTGCTTGCAACGTCTGTCCATTTAGAGAAGACGCCAGTTTGTCTACCATTGAAGTCAGCGTAAAAGTCAAAGTTACAATGGGCTTTGACTCCTACTTTGCTTTGAGGCCTGAAGCCTCCCAACTGCTCTGTATGGGGCAAAGGCTTATTTCTGGCCACATTCCAGAAATACTTGTTGAGGCAGAGAAGCACACGAATGAACTTGGGATTCCTGACTTTATCATATGGGGAGAGTTTCCACTGATGATCCATCAAGGTTTGCTATTCTTAATTAAGGACAGTACCAAAAATGGGTTTGTATGTAGGCTCAAGTAAGTCAAGATTGAATCTATCATTACTTGGGCCGTATCTAACTTGTGGGGAAGAAACCACAGAGCTAGACTGGCTAGATCCTGCCATGATAAAATCTGCAAAGAGACAATCGTTAGCAAAATCATGAAAAGAAAAAAATTATTTTCTTTTAGACATTTAAAAATCTTTCAATTTAAAAACATTTGGATTTGTAATCCATTCTACTGTGAGGTAGGATTTGGACACAGATCTTTCATTGAAGTAATATATTAATAATATATACTGCTAGGCAGTATTGGACATAGTCCATTTTCTAGAGAACACGCAGATGGGTTCTGACTTGCTTGCCTTAAGATAGTCAGAAGAAGGATAATCATTCTAAATCCATGTGATTCTATTCTAGAAAGAAAGAAGTTGAAGTATCAACTTACAATCTCATAAAAAGGAAACAACAAAGGATATCAAATAATTATTTGATTCCTATATTTTATAAAAGCTAAAGAATTGCTTTTATAAATTTATAATTAAGATTAGTCCCAAGTGAGGAACTAAACTCTTCATTCTGCTAGCTAAACGTAGCATTGCTTGATAACCTATTTTCTTAGTCAAAGTAAAACTTCAAAAGACTGGTTAGCAGTATAACATAAATGATATAATAAGCTTTATAAACTTAATCAATAAAGACCAAGCTTATAATTGTCAAGTAAAATAGACTAACTATAACCTGACAAAATTAGAGAAAAGACAAAATCTTTAACTTTGAGAGAAAGTAAAAACTTAATCTTTTTTCTTAACAAATTCAGAAAATAAGGATAAAATAATCCTTTGAAGATGTTATAGTAAAAGGTACAAAACAAAGCACCTAGGCTTTAATCAAGATTTAAAGAGTGAAGTAACTCAGAAAATCAAGAAATAATTTGACAGAACAGAAACTATCCCAGATAGATCTGAAGCTATAAAAAACATCATTAATATTTAATAAACCCAGAAGCTGTACCAGACAGAACCAAAACTCATTAAAATATTAATAATATCTTTTTCTAAGGCTATAATGATAGTCTTGGATATAAACAGACTGTTCATTGATCCTTTGAAAAATTCAAAAAGAATCTTTCAATTCGAAAGGAATACCAATCGAATCTTGATATGGTATTACAAAATATAATCCCATGTTTAGACAAAAGTCCAAACTTACTTTGCCAAAAGTTAATTTAGCAAAATTGCCAAAGAATTATACTATAGTAATTCTTGGAGAGATAAAATATCTCAAAAGACTACATCACAACACTAGGCTGTAATGTCTATCTCTTAATGAAAGAATACTCATTAAAGATAGGTTTACTCAAGAGTTAAAATAAACAAACAAGGAAAAATACCTTACTTGTAATTTAACTCAAAGTATCTTAGAGAAATGTAGAGGTGATTACCCTAACATGTCTCATAGATAATGAAATTACTGAATTCGGTAATTGAATAATTAGAATATTTCTCTGTAACAGAATACTGTTAAAGAGAGGATATTCTAGCAAACATATAATCCTAAAATAAGGATTATTTCGAGGAAGCTTTCCCAAGATAATATAATCTCTTCGGTCCCGGCAGCCAGCGGTGGATTGGTTTAGGTCCGTTTGGCATTCTAAATCAATTCCTAGACATGCTTTCATCTTCTGGTTGGCCATTAGGGGTGCTCTTTCTACTCAGGATAAGCTTCTTGTTTATGGCTTGATTCCGGCTATTCATTGTGTGTTTTGTGGAGGGAGTTGTGAGGATGTCCCTCATCTATTTTTTGAGTGTTCTTATTCTTGCGAGGTTTGGTTTGCTCTTTTAAGGAGGTGCAGATTACCTCTGCGTGCTCGGAGTTGGGAGGATACTATTCTTTGGTCTTGCCATTTCTGCGGTCGGCAACTTCGTGGGTGGGTGGTGCGTATTATGCTTGCGGCTGCTGTCTATGCTATTTGGCGTGAGCGGAATGCTAGGATGCATGGCAAGTTACCTAAACCTGTTACCATGGTTGTTCGTTCCATTGTCAGAGATGTTTGTATGCGTCTTAATTCCTTATCTGGTGTGATGCCTTCTCCTACTAATAGGTGGCTCCACCAGTCTTGGGGTTTATCTGATTCTATTTTTTTGTAATTCGCTTGTTTTGCCTTTTATGGGGTTTGGTGGGTTCTTTTGGCTGTACCCTATGACAGGGTTTGTGCTTAGCTTTTATTGCTTTGCTGTTTTTTGAGTTTCGGTTGGTAGGGGGCCTGTCCCTTGTCTGACCTTGTGATCTTCTCGCTGGGGTATGCCCCTTTGCTTTTGTTTTGTCTCTTTGGTTAATATACTTACATTATCCAAAAAAAAGTAATACAGGCAGTATGCCTAGTGAAGATATGGTTGATCATTTCTATCAACCTATAAATTCTTCTAGAATTGATAAGGCTGACATCTCTACAGAAAAGTTAATTAATTCTTCTCAGCCTTTGAAATCAGATGAAGCAAAGCAATAAAAGCTAAGCACAAACCCTATCATAGGGTACAGCCAAAAGAACCCACCAAACCCCACAAAAGGCAAAACAAGCGAATTACAAAAAAATAGAATCAGATAAACCCCAAGACTGGTGGAGCCACCTATTAGTAAGAGAAGGCATCACACCAGATAAGGAATTAAGACGCATACAAACATCTCTGACAATGGAACGAACAACCATGGTAACAGGTTTAGGTAACTCGCCATGCATCCTAGCATTTCGCTCACGCCAAATAGCATAAACAGCAGCCGCAAGCATAATACGCACCACCCACCCACGAAGTTGCCGACCGCGGAAATGGCAAGACCAAAGAATAGTATCCTCCCAGCTCCGAGCACGCAGAGGTAATCTGCACTTCCTTAAAAGAGCAAACCAAACCTTGCAAGAATAAGATCAATCAAAAAAGAGATGAGGGACATCCTCACTACTCCCTCCACAAAACACACAACGAATAGCCGGAATCAAGCCATAAACAAGAAGCTTATCCTAAGTAGAAAGAGCACCCCTAATGGCCAACCAGAAGATGAAAGCATGTCTAGGAATTGATTTAGAATGCCAAACGGACCTAAACCAATCCACCGCTGGCTGCCGGGACCGAAGAGCCTCCCAAGCATTACGAATAGAGAAAGCCCCCCGAGAGTCCTCAACCCAACACAAAGTATCAGCTTGAGAGTTATTAGGCCTGAAGGAAGCAGGGATACTACTGATAATGTCCATCCAATTCCCGGTCAGGGAACGAGGCCAAGCCCAATCCCTCCCTTGAACAACATCTGCCACCCTAGCATGAAGACCAAAACCAGAATTATAAATAATCCGTCGCCCAAACACTTCCACCAAAGGACCCAACGGATGCCAATAATCAAACCAAAGAGAAATATCCTCCCCATTACCCACCCGAAACTGCATCAACCGCCGCACAAGACACCGAAGGCCTAGAATTTTCCTCCAACTCCACGAGCAATCCCCAGGGCACCTAACCTCCCACACATTCTTTCCCTTAAGCAGAGTAGATCTAACCCACGACACCCAGACAGAAGACCTCAAATTGCTACAAACAGCCCACAAATGCTTACTTATGGCAGCTTTATTCCAACACTCAACGCTCTTAATACCAAGACCACCCTCTTCCTTTGGTAAACACACCGAAGACCATGCAACCTTTGCCCCACCTTTACCTAAATCTGAACCCTTCCAAAGAAAACTACGCAAAGTAGTTTCAACCTTAATCACCACTGACTTAGGCAAGATAAAAATGGAGGACCAATACACCTGAATAGAGAACAATACAGATTGAATGAGCTGAAGCCTCCCTGCAAAAGAAAGAACCCTACTAGTCCAACTCTTAACTCTCGCTACAATCCTGCAGACAAGAACCCTACAATCCACTGCCGTAAGCTTAGTAGAAATCAGAGGAACCCCAAGATATCTGACAGGTAATACCCCTTCCTGAAAACCAAGAATTCCAAGTAACTCTTGCTTAGTCTCAGAAGACACACCAGCCACAAAAAGATTGCTCTTGCTAGGATTAGGAATCAACCCAGAAAGAGCTTGGAACTGACCAAGGACAACATTAACTGCAGCAACTGACTCCCTCTCTGCCCTACAGAAAACCATAAGATCATCCGCAAAGCATAAATGCGAAATACCAATCTTCCCACACCGCCAATGGTATGCAAACTGACCCTCCTGCTCCATAATATGCATCAACCCCGAGAAGACCTCCATAGCCAGCACAAATAAATAAGAGGACATAGGATCCCCCTGCCTCAAACCTCGGCCACTAGCAAAGAAACCATTCAACTCGCCATTGATAGAAATCGAGAAACGGGGAGTGGAAATGCACTCAGAAATCCAAGTTATCATCTGCTCTGGGAAGCCTAAAATCTGTAAAATAGCTACTAAGAAATCCCACCGCACAGAATCATAAGCTTTCATTAAATCTACCTTCAGCGCACACCTAGGATGACCCCCATCACGATGATAGTTCCTTAACAATTCCTGCGACAGTAATATATTATCACTAATCCTCCTACCAGCAACGAAGGCCGACTGAAAAGGACTAACAACATCAGGCAGCACCATCTGAACACGATTCGCAATAATTTTGGCAATGCATTTGTAGATAGTGTTACAACACGAAATAGGCCTAAAATCCCCAACCTTAGAAGGATTAGGAACCTTAGGAATAAGAGCAACCACAGTAGCATTCACTTGCTTGAGTAATCTCCCGGAGCTAAAAAACGAATGAATAGCACGAAGAAAATCATCACCAACAACAGACCAAGCTTTCTTGAAGAAAGTAGCATTATACCCATCCGGACCAGAAGCTTTATTATCTTTTAAAGAGAACAAAACTGCCTTAATTTCAACATCACTAACCTCTCTACCCAAGGTAGCACACTGATCACCAGAAATACGCTTCGGGAGAGCCCGCCTCACTAAATCAAGGTCAATCCTAGGGCATCCAGCAGGCTGTCTCAGAAGTGTCTCAAAGAAGTTCACCACCATTGATTTAACTTCACTAGGCTCCTCCACACGATTACCATGCTCATCGGTAAGAGATAATACCTTACTCCTACTATATCTTTGTCTCATCGATCGAAAAAAGAACTTAGAATTCCTATCTCCCAAATTAATCCATTGAACCCGGGACTTTTGTCTCAAAAAACTCTCTTCATCTTTACTCAAATCACCATAAAGCTTCACCAACCGAGACTCCTCCCCATGTAAAGAAATGTTCGTAGGCTGCCTCTGAATATCCCATTGCACAGACTCTAAATCATGCTTAGCTTGCTGCAACCTAGAAGACAAGTCAGAATAACACTCCCTATTAAGTTTCTTAAGCTCCACTTTCAATCTTTTTAGCTTCTTACATAGCTGAAACATAGGAGACCCATCCACCCTGTCCGCCCAAACTCGATCCACTAAGGATAAAAATTCTGGATGATCCGCCCAGAAATCAAAAAACTTAAAAGGCACCCGTCGCCGAGGGAGATCCACAATCTTAACAATCATAGGAGAGTGATCAGAAACACTGGAAGGAAGAAAATGCGCCTCAGAACCTCGAAATGAAATATCCCACTTCAAATTGACCAAAGCTCGATCTAACTTTCGAAGAATAGGATCAACCGTACGATGATTAGACCATGTATAGAAGCACCCATTAAATCGCAGATCATCCAACCCAGACTCAGCTAAACAATTAGAAAAGTCGTCTTTCCAATGTGGCCAAGAATTGGATCCTCCAACACTCTCAACCGAAGACTTAATAGCATTAAAGTCACCCATCACAATCCAAGCACTATTCTCCCATTCCACTCCGCGCGCCACTAAATCAGCCCACAACGCCTCCCTACGAACATTACAATTATCACCGTACACTATCGATATCATACACTCCCAAGTAGAATCAACAGAAGAAACTCTACAATGGATAACTTGTTCAGAAGATCCGACAACCAAAACAGTAACATCGAACGGATTCCAACAAACCCAAATCCTCCACAAAGAGGAAAAATTATAATTGCACTCCACCTTCCAAGACCGGTTAAGAATAACATCTTTATTTTTCTCCAGAACTTTCGTTTCCACTAAACCACACAAAGACAATTTCTCATCTTTAATCAAATTGCGAACCTCTCTTTGCTTCAAAGGGTCATTAAGACCCTTAATATTCCAGCACCCAAAAATCATAATAAATATACAAAGATAAGAAGAAACCTCCACAAATCTATCTCCACTTACCCCCCTTAAGGGAGGAGTGCTTCTTATTCTTCTTACCCTTACTACTAGAACCTTTCTTCTTCTTTTTCTTTTCCAGAGAATCCTTAACTTTTGAAGCCAAAGCATTACGAGGAGGACTAGAATCACTACCTGCCTGTATTACTAGGCTGATGGGAGTCAACCATTGGCTGAGGAGAATCAACCATTTGTTCATCACAAGATTGAGGGTTAGAATTTCTCAACTCTTGTGTGTTGTTAGACTGGGAAGATTCAGTCTCAACATGATTAGGTTGGGAAGATACAACCTTGGCACTAAATTGAGATGATTCAGTTTTAGTACTATTATCTAATTGAGATCCTTTTCTCAATAAATCTGTGTTAAAGACAGATGAAATGATCTTGTCACTACTAGATTTTCTATCAGTAGATGGTGAATCCCTGATATTTTTGCTAGAGGAGCCAACTTCACTGTCAAGTTTAGCCAACCTCTTGTAGATCTCTGAGAGCAATAAATCATTGCTAGAGTCTACATGTGAAACCAAAATATCTGTAGGTATTAAGCTACTCTGACTGTTAGGAAGGATATTACCTGTCCTATTAGGTTGTTTAGCAGGTAAATTCTGCTGAGAGCATTTCTCAAACTGAACTACTCTTAAATCCTCTGAAGGTTGAACTGTAGGAGTATTTACAGAATCATTAATTACCTTAAAAAAGGTTTTATGCTGTTTAAATTCAGCATATGTTCTAGTAATTTCTGCAAAATATTTTTTGATGAATTCTAAGAAATTCATCCAAGAATTGTTTTGCAGGAAGAAGTCATATTTCCTGATAAGAAAATAATTATGTTTCTCAGAAAGCTGAGTTAGGTACCATTCCTTAACTCTAGCATTTTCTGGTGCATTAAGCACTGTCGTAATGGATAAAACTACCAACTTATCCATTGATTCTAAGAATACTAGAATCTATTCTTGTCTCTTACGTTTTGGGCTAGGAGGCAGACTGTCACCGTAGCAACGAGCTCGTAATAGACATAGAAGATTATGTCTATGTGAATCTAAATTCTGTACACATGGATGTTCACAAAATTTCTGAAGCATGATAAACAAAGCAGAGCTAAACTTATCATGTTGATCTTCATTTGCTAATCTATTTTCTGAATTCAGAAAATCGATTTGTCTTCCTAATTCTTCACGGAAGATTTGAAGGTCACTGAAGTCAAGTTGAGACAACTTGTCAATAACACTATTGACAAGATCTCTACTCATCTTCTTTTAGAAAGAAAATTCTTCCTAAAATTTTTGATAGAATTAAGGTGATTAATCCTATCTTCGTAATAGACTACTTGTCTTGATAACAATTAATCTTGGTTGATAAAATTATTATCAACTTTGAGCCTAGCAAACAAGTAATCTCGGTCGCTAGAACTATGATCAGCTTTTATGCCAATTTCTTTAGCATGTTGATACTTAGGAGAGTTATGTCTCTTCCTCAAGCTATCTTGAGCATCTTCAAGAGCTTGTTTGTAAATAGCCAAATTGGCTGTGATATTTTCATTGCTGAGATAAGTACTATTATGCACTTGTGGAGAGTAAAATCTACTGTATAGGTGATCACGATCTATACCTTCGTAATCTATTAGCATATTACTAAAGCTATCACTAAAACTCATAATTAAACATAAAATGAGCAAACAGAGAGTAGAAGATAAATCAAATACAACTTAGATAGGGGGATAAGACCAATATTTTAACAAGAGATTTGTTTAAAACTCATAATTAAACATAAAATGAGCAAACAGAGAGTAAAAGATAAATCAAATACAACTTAGTTAGGGGGACAAGACCAATATTTTAACAAGAGATTTGTTTGACCTACAAAGAAATGATCATATAATTTTACTTATTAAAGCATGCAGATAATAATATCAAGAAACTTGAGTTTATATATTTTTAGATGAAAAGTTTGTTATACCCTTGCTGATGACTTCTTTGTTTAAAAAATGAAGAAAGACTGAAGAGCACGCAATTGAGAAAGTAGCGGTCAATGAATGAAGAGTACGCAATCGAGAAAGATAAAATCAAACTAGACATCATATTGTGTTTGTGTTTCAAGGACACTGAAAATCTGTCAAGCGACAACAACGCCCAGACGCCTTCCCTCGGCTAAACGGCTAACGGCCTGCTGACCTCGTAACAGTAGAAATCAAAACACCTTATCCAACACTTATTCTAGAAAGACATCTCTAAACTCTTTCACCTCAATCTTCAGAAAATGACATATCTGCCCTCTTTCACCTTAATCTTCAAACTCAAAACAAAGACTAGACTTAGAAGCTTTCAGCAAGAAAACAACAAAGCTTAAACATTTTTAAATATATAAAATTCGTATTTCTTATGTTATTATAATCATGCTTTATCAAAGAAAATCAAATTATCATTTCAAGCAAGGAGGTCAAGACTCTTAGGTCTTGGCCCTAACTAAAGGACGACTACTCACTCATTATAGTATGTGATAACTAAACATGCATAGATAGGTAAATAGTTAACTAATAACCACTATATCACCCTTTAAAAAGAACCATATGGCTCTGATACCATGAGTGGACTCACGATGAAGGAGGAACTGATGAACACCTTTCAGATTGATCTTTGAATAACATCCATCTTCATCGTGAGTCCACTCTTTTTAGAGGGAGATATAGTGGTTATGATAAATTCACTTACTCTTCTAAAAATACGTTTTAGATCCTTAGAAACCGATTGCAGACTTTGTCGATACTTTTGGGAAAATGCTGATAATATTGAGGAAGAACTTGCTTGGTTTGAAATTCTAGAGTCTTTTGAATATGCTAAATATAGAGGTCAAATAGAGATTGAAGCTAGGGTGTCAAGTATTTGAAGTTGTCTTTTGAAGTGATTTTGATTTATTTTCTAGACTTTGAAGTCAGTATTTGAAGTTCTTTTGGGAGTTCGTTGAGTTGGCGTTTTGCCGTTAGCCAGGAGGGCGTTGAGGCGTGTCAGCCGTGAATCTTTGACTTCCCAGTGAATTTGGTACTGATAACATGTCTAGTTTAATTAGATCTTTGTCATCTAGAATGACTTCTACTTCTTCTTCCACCTCATATTCTTCTTCATTTGTTCCTTTATCGTTTAGTATAAATAAAGAGATGATAGAAATATCAGACGTAGAGCAAAGTCTCCACAATTGGAGCATCCCTAAAGTCTCTGCTCTTTTAATTTTAAAAGTAAATATTTTATTAAAACTATTGAAGAAACTATTTCTGTATCCAGAGATAATACACAGATAAATCTCTTACCCAAGAGTTTCTTTGATCTGCACAAAAAAGAGTTCCAATATGTGCATCTTGGGTTGGTACAAGTGACCTTAAAACCACTAGTACGAGAAGGGCTGAATACGGCAACCTTGATATGTGTTCGTGACAAGAGACATCAAGGATTCAAATATTTGCTCTTTAGATGTATTGAGACCAGTCTACATGCAGGTCCTGTCTACTTCGACTACTGTCCAGACATCTCAATAGTTGCAAGGAATGAGAACGTCTCAGACTCTCTTGTCCTTGATCTCAAAACTAGTGGCTTTAGAATGGCTGAAGGTACTAGTCATCTAGCCATCGTGTACAGAGTCTACTGCAAGGTGATGAATTCCATCACTCCAGATCTCAGAGTAAAGGAGATCGTACATGACAAGAAGGGCCATACGACCTTATTCAGGGTGAATCCAGCATCCTCAAAATTGGTCGTTTCCAAAACTATTGCATGGGATGAGATCCAGCTTCCAAATGACTGGGTACTGGAATCTACCGTACCTCCGAAGCCTGTGCAGAATCATGAGATCGAGAGAATCATCGAATACGATGATATGTCTGTCGAATTAAAGTTTAACTTCTCTCGAAGGGTTAAATTGCAAAGCGACAACTTTTCTTCTGAATCCAGGAGAAAGTCTACTTCAAGTATACCTGCTCAGTCTCAAAGTTATTTAATTTTTGAAGGAATTACTCAAGCATCTGGTATTGGTAGGCCTTCTTACAAAGTAGAGGTTCCAGCCTCTTCTAGAGCTTCTGAACTTTCCAGTCCACCAAGTCCTACACTTTCAGGGTTCCAAGATGCAGATGTTCCTCACATTAACACTATTTCAGTATCTCCTAGAATAGATAAAGCTGAGATTAAAAGGGTGTTTGATGCACTAGAAAACAAACGAGTTAAAGAATGGTTCCTAACTCACTTCTCTGAGAAAGAAAGACTTGATTTGTATGGGAAGTATTCCTCCTTCCTCCTTAGCAAATACAGTCGAAAGATTGATTTCTTTAAATTTCTCAGAACCTACTTCAAGTTGCATCATATTGAATATGCTTAATTACAACAGCAAGCACCTGCTGAATCACAACAGCAAGCACCCGTTGAATTACCACAGCAGCAAGACTCCTCAGTCAACATGATGGAAAGTTCATTTAAAACTTTCAAGACAGGAGTTAACACCACGGTTACTACAGTTCATCCTCCCGAGCAACTGATTGTTATTAAAGAAGGAGTTCGTGCAGTTCCTTACAAGGAAGGCACACAACAGAGTAGCCAACCTGCTACTATGGGTGCACTATCTAGTGTTGTGGAACAAGTTAATTATACAAATTTGTTTCTACAATCTCTAGGGAAACAAGCTACTAGGATAGAAAATATCCTTCAAAGAGTTCCCACTGGCATAATTTCTAAAGCCAACCCAGTGCAACCAGCTCCTTTCAAGCCTCCGCCAGATTTTCATTGATGTAAGTTGGGTATAGACAATGATAAGCTACTCCATGAGATCCAAAAGAGGATAGCCAAGTGTTACGTCTTTTTGTACCCGCAAGTATACGAGGTCGGCACAAGTAATAAAATGATGAGTAAATTATCGTCTCCATAGGGATATTTAGGTGTTGAGTACTAAAGTTAACTAAGCCTACTTCTATTTGGATAACTGGAAGGTTTAAAATAAGAAAACGAAAGATAAAACTAACAAACATAAAACGTGAAATAAACAACCAAATTGAGAGATGAGCTAAGGTATTCGAATTCACCTAATCCATCCAATTGAGTTTCATGAAAGCACATTGTTCTCGTTTAATTATTCATGTTGATGATCGTATTTACCTAAATTATCCAAAGTCCCCTCTCGAGGTAAATCGGACCTATTCCACATACACTAATATCCTATCTCTCGATGGTATATCCAAGTGCATGAAAATGCATTAGTCATAATAAACACCCTATATGATTACACAAGCAAATTAGTATATCTCCATCTAATTCTACTTGTGGTGGACATTACATCGAGCACGTTGTGGGCGTCTCCTCTCGGTACATAACACACAACCAATTTATCATCTAAATGTAGGCCTTCACATCCAAAACATTAAGCACAATAATACCACTCAACAACATAGTAATCAACCACAACAAATTAAATAATCAATTCATTCAATCATCATAGAATAAGATCCATCAAAACCCTAACTTATAAATTTAGTTCATAATCAAAGATTTACAACTAAACATGTTTTTCAATTAATAAAGAGAGTTACAAGCAAGAAAATAAAGAAGGAAAGGGATAGAAAAACTCTAGGTGTGATGAACTTTCGTCCTCCTCCTCATTGTGAATTTGTCTAGCTTCCACTTTCTCCAAATCCAAGCTTAATGGTGAGATTTTGGCTCAAGGGTTGAATCCAATCCCTCTTGGTTCCAAGGTGATCTTCTTCTCCCCTCTTTGCCTCTTCTTTTCTCTCTTGGTCTCCTCTTGGTCCTCTCCTTAGAGCCCTAGGCGAACTCTCTCTCTTTAGAGCCCTTTTTCTACTTATAGACATTGGAAATAAGGTTTATCGCGTCGCCATCGTGACCATGGGTCGCTACCGCTGGTCGCGATGCTGTGGTCGCGGTGTTCACTGCCAAAAAATTGAAGTTTCATCGCGACCACCGGTCGCAGTACTAGGTCGCGGTGCTCACTGGTCCAAATTTCAAGATTGCGCACTGTTACGAAAATGACTATAACGTCCTCTAGAAAACTCCAAATCACGAACCGTAAAATGCATTGGAAAGTAGACATTTATATCTTTCCATACATATAAAGCTAGAAACCCAGTTCATCTTGTAGAATTTATGGAAGCCTCCAAAAGATGACAGCTGTGCACTCCCAAATCTCCAATTTAATCCACCAAGGCTCTTCAATTACGCACAAAACCTTATTACCTGTACACTAGATAAAAACATTAAAAACAACCGATAATTACCCGAGAATGGAACACAAGTAGGTGAATAAAGGTACTAGTGAAGGTCCATTTTTTATCAAGAAATGGAACCAACAAATACCCCCAAACCTAACTTTTGCTCGTCCTCGAGCAAAATCGGAACGAAATAAAAATGCAAACAAAACGAAAGGAAAACAAAATAACAAATAACGGAAAACAAATAACTAGCTTAAACCACTTTCGTAGGTAACACGATGGCACTTAGCATGTGCCACAAGCCTTTAAACCCCTAGGTGTTCCTAGTGGACGAGTTATAGTCTCGTGAGGGTTTATCAGCTACAATACTCACAAACGCATCTCTGAACATTGAAGAACAATTAAATTTGCCACATGAAACACAAACAATTAAGATAAAAGTTAACAAATGCAATAAGTAAAAATATGAAAGCATCCCGTCATCAGAACTTTGAACCCCTTGCCACACACATGCCAACACTCTAAGAATCTTAAAACGAAAACAATTGTGTTCAAATAACCAGAATGGAATTCGCCTTGACTCTAAACCTCTAAGGATAATTCTCTCGAAAATCGTTCAGAACCTAGACAACACACTCATCAAACACATGCGGAAAGAATTTATGCTCAAAGAAATACGAGTATACATCACATGCGAAAATCAATTTGAAAAACGCTATTTTGTCGCAAATACATCTCATTGAAGGAATCAAACATTATGAACAAGATATCAACATAAAAACCTATACATTAAAGCTAGACTCCCCAAAAGATCAATAGGTCTTAATAAAGGTTGTAATGGGGCTATTGAGTGATAGGTTAAGAAAGAAATGGTAAAAAGGAATGCAAAAGCCTTCGATCAAATTGAGAGATTACATGACATTTTTCAATAAATGAATCATTCTCTTTCATTTTTTTCAATTCTTATGCAACAATGCTTTGCATGATTCCTTTTGTTTCTTCTTTTCTTTTCATTTGTTTCACAACAATAGCAACATACCTTGGCATATTTCATATACACTTCATCCATGCAATTATTCTTTTTTCTTTTCATCTTAAAATGATCCAAGCTAAAAGGGTAAGGTTATTTCATATTCAGAGCTTGGTTTTGGATTTATGTAGGTGATGAAAGAAAAAGCTTCTAAGTGTTTGGCTTCAAAATGGCTATTGGAGCACACATAAGGGTAGGATGAATATTTGGTTTTTTTTAATGGTTCAACATGCATAGCCTACATCACATCTAGCAGGAAGTACCAACAAAAACATAGGATAAACACATGATATCTTATAATTTGTTAAAAAATGTTCAATGCAAAACCTAAATGAGACCAAACTAATCAATCAAAATTGAAGATAAGTGTTTACAAAGTAGAAACGAAAATACCCTCTCAAATAATAACGTATAAGCTCAAAAACTCACTAGGGTAAGTCTCCACTATTTATCCTCGTCGATTGAACATGACATGTTTTCACAAGAAGATAAACAAAGTGCAACACAATGCGGTGCAAAACATGGCACAAAAAAAAAAATTCTAAGTGGTCCCAAACAAATTCAAATTCATTGAAAAAGCTAGCAACTATGCATCAACGGAAAGCGCACACAAGACAACAATAATGGTTCTAAAATGTTTAGAGTCTAAACTAAACACACTATATACAACCTTAACACACTAGACAAAGACTAAACGTACGTGACATTATTATACCTAAGTCTTCCAAACGCAAAATACATGTAAGGAAAGTCTATGTTTCCAGCCGATATACGTTAACTAACCACAACCAAAACACAAGAAAAATTAAACGAAAACAAAATAACCAAAAACCACCCCCAAACCTAAGATAAACATTGTCCTCAATGTTTTAACACCTTACATACGAGGAAAAAGGGGCTTACAAAGAAAGTAAAAACTAAAAACTAGAAATAAAAACTAAAAAAAAAATCTAACTAGACACAAAAACAAAAACGCAAAAAAACATGAACACAGAACAACAGTCCTAGTATCCACAACTAACAATCCTAAATATCCACAACTATCACTTCATCCAACCTCACGCTCCCGTACTTCGTATTTTCAACACAAGGCACAACACTTCTAATAAGGTTTATAGGAAAGAGTTACGAAACACTAAAAAAAAAATAAACTAAAAAAAAATCAAAATAAAAGAAAAGAAAATAATGTACAGATTTTACCTCATCGCTTGAGCTTTCGCCCACCTGCCCCATAATTGGTATCTCCTCATCAGCTTACCACACCATCCTACCCAAATAACTAGAAGAGAAGACGACTCTCCCAGCACTGCATACCTCGAATGCGAAGGTATCTTGTTACGACCTAAGTGCGATGGCTTCTCAAAAGGTGGAGCCGGTTTGGGCTTCCCTTCTCCGAGGTCTACATAAACGTATGTATCTTGGTGGCTTTCTTCTTTTGCAGTAGTACTCTAGACTAGACATAATTCAAGTGGTTCTGGAAGGGTAGATGCCTCATCTCCATAAAACAAGTTCTTATTCCCTTCTGTCTCTACTTGATCAACCCAAATCTGGTGCTCAATTTGCTCTTCGATTTCCACGGCCATTTCATTGCATTGCTCTATAGGATATGGTTTGTGCTCTTGTCATTGGATCTCAGTAGCTAATTAGCTGATTTGAATCTCCAAGCATTGGGTAGCAACTTGAGTATATTAAGCAACTTGATCAAGTTTAGCTTCCAGCTTCTTCAGGGCATTATCTTGGAAATCCAATCTTTCATCCATCTTAGACATGAATTTTAAAATCACGTCTTCCAATGCTGAATCAATTTCCTGATGTTCTTGCTGGTTGCTCCAATGAGATTCAGGATGATAGCTTCACTCTGGATTATATGAGCTTAGGTAGGGGTTATTCTGATCATAGTCTACATATTCGTCACATTGCATTTGGTCAGAACTACCTGCATCAAACGGATTGCCAAGTGGACAATTGGTACTCCAATGTGGCCCCCCACAAAAGTAACACTTCGAATGTGCTCCATAGTCACTAGTGGCCACTTCTTTAGTAAGCTCGTGTACCTCATACCAAGAATACATGTCCTATACAGAAAAAGAAAATCAAAATTAATAAGAATAAAAATAAAATATATACAAATCCAAATTAGCTATAAACCTAATCGGTATTAATATCAACACAACTAAAATATTCCCGGCAACGACGCCAAAAACTTATTACGCCTTTTCGTACCCGCAAGTATACGGGGTCGGCACAAGTAATAAAATGATGAGTAAATTATCGTCTCCACATGGATATTTAGGTGTTGAGTACTAAAGTTAACTAAACCTACTTCTATTTGGATAACCGGAAGGTTTAAAATAAGAAAACGAAAGATAAAACTAACAAACATAAAACGTGAAATAAACAACCAAATTGAGAGATGAGCTAGGGTATTCGAATTCACCTAATCCATTCCAATTGAGTTTCATGAAAGCACATTGTTGTAGTTTAATTATTCATGTTGATGATCGTATTTATCTAAATTATCCAAAGTCCCCTCTCGAGGTAAATCGGACCTATTCCACATACACTAATATCCTATCTCTCGATGGTATATCCAAGTGCATGAAAATGCATTAGTCACAATAAACACCCTATATGATCACACAACCAAATTAGTATATCTCTATCTAATTCTACTTATGGTGGATATTACATCGAGCACGTTGTGGGCGTCTCCTCTCGGTACATAACACACAACCAATTTATCATCTAAATGTAGGCCTTCACATCCAAAAGCATTAAACACAATAATACCACTCAACAACATAATAATCAACCACAATAAATTAAATAATCAATTCATTCAATCATCATAGAATAAGATCCATCAAAACCCTAACTTACAAATTTAGTTCATAATCAAAGATTTACAACTAAACATGTTTTCCAATTAATAAAGAGAGTTACAAGCAAGAAAATAAAGAAGGAAAGGGATAGAAAAACTCTAGGTGTGATGAACTTTCGTCCTCCTCCTCATTGTGAATTTGTCTAGCTTCCACTTTCTCCAAATTCAAGCTTAATGGTGAGATTTTGGCTCAAGGGTTGAATCCAATCCCTCTTGGTTCCAAGGTGATCTTCTTCTCCCCTCTTTGCCTCTTCTTTTCTCTCTTGGTCTCCTCTTGGTCCTCTCCTTAGAGCCCTAGCCGAACTCCCTCTCTTTAGAGCCATTTTTCTACTTATAGACATTGGAAATAAGGTTTATCGCGTCGCCATCGCGACCGTGGGTCGCTACCGCTGTGGTCGTGGTGCTCACTACCAAAAAATTGAAGTTTCATCGCGACCGGCGTATCACGACCAACGGTCGCGGTACTAGGTCGCGGTACTCATTGGTCCAAATTTCAAGATTGCGCACTGTTACGAAAATGACCATAACTTCCTCTAGAAAACTCCAAATCATGAGCCGTAAAATGCATTGGAAAGTAGACATCTATATCTTTCCAAGCTCAAAATCCAGTTCATCTTGTAGAATTTATGGAAGCCTCCAAAAGATGACAGCTGTACACTCCCAAATCTTCAATTTAATCCACCAAGACTCTTCAATTACGCACAAAACCTCATTACCTGTACACTAGATAAAAACATTAAAAACAACCGATAATTACCTGAGAATAGAACACAAGTAGGTGAATAAAGGTACTAGTGAAGGTTCATTTTTTATCAAGAAATGGAACCAACACCAAGCTGAAAATTGATGATGGCACCTCTAGTAAGAACATTAATGTCTTAACATATGTTGATGCTCTGTCTGGCGCAAATATTGATGAATTGGGACAATTCGAATTCCAATTAAGAGGTGAATTGGCTGAATCTCCCCAACCATTTGATACAGGTCAATTCGATGCAGGCCAACTTAATAAGCTTACGTTTGGTAAACCTAAACCAACGTACAAAAAAAAGCCTTACTATCATCGACCTACACCAGTCGATCTACTAAGCGAAGAAGGTCCAGGCGTATTCGACGGACACGCTTATGATGGTAGATCTTTGGTAAAATGGAATATTGAAGGGCAGTCTGAATATCAGATTATGCAGACCCTCAAACACATACTGATGTATGCTCAAGCAGCCTTATTAAAAGGCAATGATGAAAGGCATATACTCCTACTTATTACTTCAGGATTTATTGGAGAATTGGCAGGATGGTGGGATGATCATCTTACTGATGACCAGAAGAACGCCATCAGATCAGCTACTACATTTGATCATTCTCAACTTGATCAAATGGGCAATCCTAAGGTGAAACTAGATATGGTTAATACCCTGTTATACACGATATGCCTACACTTCGTGGGTATTCTGGATGTCTATCAGGCCCGAATGAGCGAGCAGCTGATAAATCTGAAGTGTCCAACTTTATCTCACTTCAGATGGTATAAAAGTGTTTTCTTTTCCAAAGTCTTTCAACGCAAAGATTCTAGCATGGACTTTTGGAAAGAAAGATTTCTTGCTGATTTACCCACCTTATTTGCTGAAAGGGTTAGAACCAGAATTAAGAACAAGTATAGTGGATCCATTCCATGGCATGTGCTTACCTATAGTGATATTTCATCTGAAATAGTCGCTGAAGGTTTGGCCATATGTACTGAGCAGAAGCTGCAACGCAAGATGGATAAGGGTTCTATAAAGAAAACACTATGAGACTTTTGTGAGCAATATGGCTACAACAAGTCTTCTTTAAAGTCTCCCAAACACAGGTCCACAAGCAAGAAGTATAGATCGTTTAAAAGGAAGAAATTCTTTAAAAAACGATCTAATTAAGATAAGGATCGACGTCGCCAGCAACGACGAAAGAAGCCTTACCTGAATTCAGGTAAAAGAAAGAAGAAGACACCTATCTGCTATAGGTGTGGCAAAGCAGGGCATTACAGTAATGACTGTACAACAAAAACCAAAATTAATGCTCTGAACTGTAGCGATAAGATGAAATGCTACATGAAGGAAGTTCTTTTATCAGACTCAGACGAAGAAGATGAAGTCGATTATATCAATGACATTTTAGATACTGATTCAGATTCTGAATTCGCAGAATCCTCCTCCTCCTCTGAAGAAAAAGAACAGTGCAACTGTGATCATTATAAGTCCATCCTGAAGCTTAATGGACTTAGCATCAACATGTTAAAGAAATAAGATAGTCTTATTCTAGACTGTATCGATGCTATAGATGATCCAGTTAAGAGACGATCTGCTTTAGAAAATTATGTTGCTATGGCCAGTGAAGAGAAGCCATTTGAAAGGCACCTTGAAATTCCTAAGCAGCATTATTCGTTTCGAGAAGTTCTACAAAGAGTTCAGAATGAAAAGGCAGCTAATAGATAGCCTATTATCGCTGAACTTCGAGCAGAAATGAATTCCTACAAAGAGGAATTAAGAGCTTTAAAGAAGCAGCAATAAGCTCATGATAAGCAAATACAAGCTTATGATCAGCGAATACAAACATGTGAATCTTATTACATGCAAGTATTATCTGAGCCTGTTTTAGCAAAAGATATTGCTAATATACTTGAAGAAGAGAAGGTTAATGAACCTTCATCCTTACAGCTGAATTCGCAGCTGAATCAAGAAGAAGCTCCTCCAATAGTTAACAACATAGAAAAGGTTATAGTACAAAAATGGTATTCAAAGGTTACCATTGTTGTCTCTAAAGCCTTTATCTTTGAAGAAGAAGCATTGATCGATTCAGGTGCAGACTTGAATTGTATTAGTGAGGGTATTATTGCTTCACAATACGTTTCTAAGACCACTCAGATGCTGAATACAGCAAATGGTGGTAGAATGCTGATTGAGTATAAACTCTCAGGAGCAGCAGTCTGCAATGATGGAGTATGTTTTGAAACTCCATTCATATTAGTTAAAGGATTATTAGAATCAGTAATCCTGGGGACTCCTTTCCCCAGTATGATTTATCCTTTTACGGTTATAGCAGAAGGAATTGAGTCAAATATAGATGGACGGTCTATCAAGTTCTCCTTTGCTCAACAACCAAAGTACAAGGAGATTCATAATCTTAGGGAGAAAATCTCTAAAAAAGAAAAGTTCCTTTTATTTCTTAAAGAAGAGGTACAGTATCGTTATGTATCTGAACAGTTGAATAAACCAGCTATTCAGGAAAAGGTTCAACAGTTCCAAAAGAAACTTGAGGAATCTGTATGTTCAGATGTTCCTAACGCTTTCTGGTCTAGACAGAAGCATACGGTATGCCTTCCGTATGTAAATGGGTTTGATGAAAGAAGAGTCTCTACCAAAGCAAGACCTATTTAGATGAATAGCAGACATCTTGAAATCTGCAAGAAAGAAATCGAAGAACTCATGCGAAAAGGTTTAATTTGCAAAAGTCAATCTCTCTGGTCTTGCCCAGCATTTTATGTTGAAAATGCTGCAGAGCTTAAACGTGGAGTTTCAAGGCTTATTATTAACTACAAGCCCTTAAACGAAGCACTGCAGTGGATTTGGTATCCTATTCCGAATAAGAGAGACCTCCTTAACAGGCTTTATGAAGCCTGTATCTTTTCAAAGTTTGATATGAAAAGTGGGTATTGGCATATTCAGATTGCTGAAGCAGACAAGTATAAAACTGCCTTTACAGACAAATATTGATGATGTCTTGGTATTTTCCAAGAGTATGGATCAACATTGGAAGCATCTAAAAACCTTCCATAATGTTGTTCAGCGGGCAGGATTGGTCGTATCTGCCAAAAAGATAAAGTTATTTCAGGACAACGTGAGATTTCTGTGTCATAACATTTACCATGGCTCAGTTACTCCAATTGACAGGGCTATTGTCTTTGCAGAGAAGTTTCCTGATGAAATCACAGATAAACAACAACTGCAGAGATTTTTAGGAAGTCTGAATTATTTAGCAGACTTCTACAAAGACCTAGCCAAAGATGCTAAGCCTTTATTCGCAAGGCTTAAGAAGAATCCAGGATCTTGGACAGAGGCCTGTACTAAGGTTGTCCAGAAGATCAAATCAAAGGCTAAGGAATTACAATACCTAGCCATCCCTCATCCAAATGCCTTCAAAATAGTGGAGACTGATGCATCTGAATACGGTTATGGGGGTATTCTTAAACAAGATTTAGCTGGGAAGATTTCCCTTGTTAGATTTACTTCTGGGGTGTGGAAACCAGCCCAGCAGAACTACTCAACAGTCAAAAAAGAAATCGTTGCGATTTTACTTTCTGTTTCAAAGTTTCAAAGTGATTTACTAAATCAAAAGTTTTTGATTAGGGTAGATTGCAAATCTGCAAAAGAAATTTTGAAAAAAGATGTGAAAAACCTAGCCTCTAAACAGATTTTTGCTAGGTGGCAAGTAATTCTTTCTATTTTTGATTTTGACATTGAGTTTATCAAAGGCGAGAATAACTCCTTGCCAAACTTTCTAACCCGTGAATTCTTGCAGGGCTCCAAAGAGAACTCAAGAAGCTGCTCTTCCAAGCAGCACTAAAAGAGTTTCTGCAGATTCTGTAGGAACCGTTTTTCCGTTCTACTGGTCATGCAGCGGAAATAAGGTTTTAAAATTTTTATACAGATTGCAAAAACAATCTGTGACCAGTAAAACTTTGGAACTATATTTTCGGAATAAAAAAAATAATATATATCACATATATATTTATTTTATATACAGAAAATCGTAATCAATGAAAGAAAAAAAATTAAGGAACATACCACCGTTGGAGGCTCCTTCGTATATTTTTCTGCAGCTCCTAGTCTGTACCACTACGTCTTCCTTGCTATATCCCGGCACCGGTAACTTGCGTGTGGGTGCGTCACGTTGTCAGGATCAGTGAAGAGGTTGAATGGAAAAAAAGAGTTGGAGAGATACTGTATCTCTCCGGTCACTTTTCTTTTTTCTGTATCTCTTACGTAAAAAAACTTTGAACGTAAAACTCTTTGGTTCAGTTCTCTGTTTAAATTAAAAACTCTTTTTAATATATCTATTTTAAGTTACCATATTAATAAAAACTCTTTTTATTAATTTATTAGTAACTTTTGAATTTAAACTTTTTAAATTCAATTTTATTTTATTTTATTTAATAAATGAGATAATCCTATTATCTCTTTATTCAAAATAAAAATAAAAATAAACTATTATCAGACTTTTAAATTTGAACATTTTAAATTCAAATTTATTTTATTTTATTTAATAAATGAGATAATTATATTATCTCTATATTCAAAAAATAAAAATAAACTATTATCATATTTTTGAATTTAAACTTTTTAAATTCAAATTTATTTTATTTTATTTAATAAATGAGATAATCCTATTATCTCACTATTCAAAATAAAATATCAACTATCCCCTCCTCTTATAACTAATTATATAATTAAATAATCTTATTATTTAATTGTTATAATTGCCATTATTTAATTAATTGAATAATCACATCACTCAATTAACTCCTGACACGTGTCACTTTCGCAACACTATTAATTGGACCATCCAATTAATTATACGTGATCCTTGTTACCTAAATGGATCGGGCTAGCAAGGGGATCTAATGGACCCACAGTATTTTGAGCTCCGATAATCCTCAGAATCATTAATTGAACTCCTTAATTAATATTCTTTGATTATCAACTTCGGTATTATTCCACTAAAAATACGAAGCTGCATTCTCTCAACTGCGGATGCTTTTACACAGATCGATATCACTCGGTGTCCATCGATATAGCTATTACATATGGTGTGACCCTCCACAGTAGTTCATAATTAGAGCTGGGTCATAATGTCCGTTATACCCCTCTAATTATATATATCCTTTAAGCACCGTTAATTCTCTAATGAACAATAAATCCTGTTTCCTCACGAAATCAAGAGAGCGCTCATATTGTTCAAGCCCCGAATCAACTCTTAAGGGAACTACTCTCTATTTCTCACAAGAAGGAGTGGATTCTACTGTTGTGTGCAAACCTTCCCAGCCACAAGCCAAATTGCAATCCCAACATACGAAGAATATTGATCGAGAATAATCATCTGACCTCACCCATGGTATATCAAAGATCACGATCTAACCTGAAGGAGTCGATAAGACACTCAGTATTGAGATCACCCACATATAGCCATCATAAGTTGATGTATATGAATCTCATCGGTAAACGGATCTTGGTGAGAAATTCATATAGATCATGGCCCAGTCCTATATGATCACATCATACAAGGTGCCTCCATTCCCATATCTCCATATGAATGATTCAGGATAGAATCATCATACAATACATAATGGACCGCAGTTATAGATTAACTACAAATAAAGTACCCAGCTTTATTTGCTATCTATGGACTCTTTAGATTGCACATCTCTTACTGTATCCATCTGTATATGACAATCATATACACAGTATGAGATAACATCTGGCAATCTAGGATGTTATAATGCACAAGTTTATATAATATAAATGACATGATAAGAATGAATTGAACTCTTCTTTTATTTATTTATAAAAAAACATTTACAAATTACATCTTTAGGGCAAAAACCCCAACAATCTCCCACTTGCTTTAGTTTCCGACTTACGTTGCATTAGGTAAACATACGCGTATCTAAAGTAGTCGTCAATAAATGTGACATAATACTCATAACCACTTCTAGCTCTAACATTCATTGGTCCGCAGACATCTGAATGTATAAGCTCAAGTGGTTGCGTGGCTCTAATCCCTTTTCTTATAAAAGGTCTCTTGGTCATCTTACCCTTCAGCAAGATTCACAGACAGGTAAGGTACCGATCTCTAACTGACTTAAAGATCCGTTTTTTACTAGTCTGTTTATCCTATCAAGGTTTATATGTCCAAGTCTTAGATACCACAGATACGTGTCCTCAACTGGAGAAATCTTTTATTGCTTTGTTTTAGGTTTTTCAACTTTAAACAATTTAGTATTAAGCAGTAATGTATGAATTAACGGTCTTAAAACATACAAATTATTTTCTATCATACCAGAACAAATATTCATTTCATTTCTTAAAATGATAACTGATTTATCATTAAAAGAAACCTTATGAAACTGTTTCAAGTAATTTAGATATAGAAATCAATTTCTTTATAAATCCAAGAATGAAATTGACATTGTTCAATGGTAGGAAACAATTATTAAATGGTAGTCTAACAACTCCTACTGCTTGTACTGAAACGACATCTCCTGTTCCAACGTGCATAGTGAAAGACCCCTCCTCCAGCTTTTGCCAATAATCATTCCAATGTAAAGAAGAAAAAAATTAGTTAATGGCCCCTGAATCTACTATTCAAGGTGAAGAATCATCTTCCACTAAACAAAATTTAATGATAAGTAAATCTGATTTACTTTTCACTTTCTTCTTATTGGAGAGCTGCTGGAGGTACTGTAGACAGTTCTTCTTCCAATGACTAACCTCTTTGCAATGGAAACATTTCTCCTTTTGCTTAGTTAATCGTGGTGCTCTTTATTTTTGGCTTAGCCTTTACTTTACCAGTAGACCTCTTCCTCTTCTTGAAACCAAAAGAGGATGGCTCAGCAACATTTGCTTCGCTAGTCTTACCTTTGGTAACTCGCCCTGCGTTGGTTACAGGCTCTGGAGGACATTCTTCCGTAAGGTCTTTGCAGACCAAGATTGCGTTCGTGTTGGTTCCACTTAATAAAGTTATCCCGGTTAATGTTTCGTTTGCGAGGAAATAATAATGCATAAGATAACGCTGACATTTAAAGACATAAATCTAAATTAATATCATTCATTTCATACATTCATATCAAATGCTATAGTTCGGCATAAAATTAAACATGATGCATGAGCATATTTTTAATGAACTAAAAATTCCTAAAATTAGTTGCTAAGCCACGATAATCCAACATCCTACAAATATGTGCCTAGGTAGGCTAGGTCAAATCCTTGCATGTTAGATCAAGACATTCTCAATCGGATAATACACCAGAATAACTCTTTATTCTTATATTATCCAACCATCGCTTTGATTTAGTCAAAACAATAAATTAACAACTTAATTAAGTCCTTTATGAGTGTGACCCATTGTTTCAGAATTCATGAACTTAACTTGAGAGTGCCTAGGTAGGCTAGGTCAGTCCCAAAATACATTCCGAAAACCTATCTGTTAGGAAGTCAACCTTGGTATTGACTCTTATGGACACCCTCCGTAGGGAGGACAAAAGCAAAGCCGTCACGAGGGGCCACTCAAGTCTCACGGTGTTGAACTAACAACGGAGACTGTGGGATATAATGTCATATATTCCTCTCCCACTCACTCTTTATAATTTAGGATTTTCTTTAAACTAAGAGTTTCTAAAACTCTATGTTTCTAGTCTTTACTTAGATTCTACGGCTAATATAAAATCTAAGTTTACTAGTTATAATAAATTATTCAATTTTAACTCTTAAAATATAATTTATTATTTCAATTTCTAATTTACATAAACTATTTAAATAAACTAGAAATTTAAATGTGAAATTACCAAGTTTTAACTATTAAAACTAAATCACATTATTTGGTCCAATTATGTCATTAATGTTTAATCAAATTAAATCTAACATTAAATGGACCTAACTAATCTAATTAAACACTTTAATATATAGATTAGTTACTAATGAGACTTACCAAGTTTTTCCTTCTAAAAACTAATCTCATTATTTGGTCCTTTTTAATTAAGTAACTAATCTTATTAATCTTAATTAATGTAAGAACCAAACTAATCAATTAATTAAACTGTTTAATTGGTTGATTAGTCATTAATGAGATTTACCAAGTTTTTACTCTTAAAACCTAATCTCATTATTCGATTCTTTTTAATCAAGTAATTAATCTAATTAATTTTAATTAATATAAAGAATATAACTAATCACTTTAATTAAACACTTTAATATAGATTAGTTATTAATGAGATTTACCAAGTTTTTACTCCTAAAAACTAATCTCATTATTTGGTTCTTTTTAATTAACTAATTAATCCAATTAATCTTAATTAATGATAAGAACCTAACTAATCTTTTTAACTAAACTCTTTAATTTGTTGATTAGTTAATTAATGGATATTATCAAGTTTTTACTCCTAAAAGCTAAATTCATTATTTAATTGTCATTTATGAAATCGTTTCCTATTTTAATCTCATTAAAAATAAAACAATATAATATGACAATTATGTATGACATATTATTTATGTATGTGCCACAATGTTTTAACATCCATATTATCATCACATGAAAATAAATAAAGCGTACGTAATTGACCGAGTGATATGGGTTATCTAACTTAAACAACTCTAATTACAATTGTATTCCCAAGGCATTCCTTGGTCTTCAAGAGTTCTTCTTCGAGTTGAATTCTTCTTGTCTTCGTTTTCCTAATCAAGTCAAATTTGATTTTTGTCAAAAGTCAACATCTTTTCCAGAGGTCCACGTATTACCTTAATACGCACCCTAGGTCAAGATGAAATCCTAAACAACCCTAACACATGTGAACGTGCAGCTGCTAGCAGTGTAGCTGCACGCACGCAAGGTGCGCGCAGCTCTCGCGCGAGCCGTACTTTCGCGCGCGTTCGTGGCTTGTTTCGCCCATGATTTTTCGCCCCGATTTTCTGCCAATTTTCTAGGTTAATATTCACCAATATTTTCCAGAAAATACACATCAAAATTGCTGGCAAAAAATCTACAAGAACAGCCCCAAAACCTGCCATGTTCCCTTGCGCACAAGTGCACTGCCCTGTTTCGGGTCTGCCACACAGCCGGCTTGCAGCGGAAGGTGAGGGCGCGTCCGGGATGTGTTTTCGATTCCGTTTGCGCAGTTGTCTTCGTCAGGATCTGTTCTTTCCACTGGTTTTTGAATCGCCTTAATCGTACACCATTTGCTATGGTTTCGCATCAGTTAATTATAAGATGTACGAAATAGCCAATAACAGATTCAGCTTTAACAAAAAAAAGGAAAAAAAGAAACCTAGAACCCATGACACCATATAATGAACGATCAATTACGCTTTTATAATCATACAATCAAATCATATAATAATAAAACAAATCATATATTCTAGATTTGTGCCTACACAATAATATATCAATAGATTAATAATCAATAAGAAAAAAAAAAACAAGAAAGATGTAGTTTTTTTTTTTCTTTTACGTATATACATGAACTTAGAACCAAAGGCTGATTTTGATTATCGTATAACATGCGGAATTGAGTTTCAAAATTTTTTCTTATATTGAAAACCTTTTTTCAATCAGGAACGAGTTCCTGTATATACGCAGAAAAAGACTTTAGAAATTACATACCTTTTTCTTGATTTTCTTTTTTCTAATTCCTCGATCTACCACCAGATCTTTCGAGCTATGACCCGCAGTCTAACAACGTGTGTGTGGGCACGTCACGGCAAGAGATGGAGGTCACGTGAAAAGAACGCCGGCCAAATCCTGCAAAAGAGGGGAGAGTCAGAAAAAACTTTTTTTTCTCTTTTCTTCTCTCTTTGGTGGCCGAATTCTCTTTATTTTTCACTTGTGTGTTAGGTTATGTTTTTTCTAGCTATATAACACTTATATAGTAGTCCTTTAGGGTTTAAATTTGACCAAGTCAAAATAGAATTCTAAATCCTATTTATTTTTAGTCTCCCTAAAGACTTGAACCTGTGACATTTTGGACTATTAAAATAATCTAATTATTTTAATTCTTTTGTCCTAGTCATTATTTAATCACATGACCTTATATTTAATAAATAGAATTAATAACTAATAATTAATAATTTCTATTATTTTATTAAATATTTAATTAATTAAATAATCACATTATTTAATTATTCTCTTTTATTTAAATCGTATTACTTTCGTAACACTATTAATTGGACCCTCCAATTAATCTACCGTGACCCTCGTTACCAACAACCATAAGGGCTAGCAAGAGGACCTAATGGACCCACAGTTTTGAGCTCTAATAATACTTAGTAATATTAATTAAAACTCTTTAATTAATATTTCATTATTATTAACCTCGGAGTTATTCCACTAAAAACCCGAGGCTGCACTCTCAGAACTGTGCACGTGTTTATACAATCTGAAGTCTCAGCGTCCATTGATATAGCTAATTGCATATAGTGTGATCCTCCACAAATAATTCATAACTAAAGCTGGGTCATAAAGTCCGTTATACCCCTCTATAAATATCTTTTCCTTTAAGTACTATTGATTCTCTAATGAACAATTAAATCCTGTCTTCCTCATGGAAGAAGAAGAGCGCTCATAATCATTCAAACCCCAAATCAACCCTTAAGGGAACTACTTATCTACTTCAATCAAGAAGGAGTGGATTCCACTATTGTGTTCAAACCTTCCCTGCCACAAGCCAAACCTCAACTCCAAGATACGGAGGTATTGGTCGAAATTCACATCAACCTCACTCATGGTAAAGCAGAAGTCACGTTCTAATCTGAAAGAGTCGATAAGACACTCAGGATTAAGATCACCTATAAATAGCCATCGTTTATCAATTATATATGAATCTCATCTACTAACGGATCTTGGTGAGAGATTCATATAAATCGTGGCCCAGTCCTATATGATCTCATCATATAAGGTGCCTCCATTCTCATGTCAACTACATAAGCGGTCTAGGATAAGACCACCGTACTTTACAGAATGGACCTCCTTCTCGTTGTACCAAAATAGAGATCTGATTTAAACGACCAGGTACAGCATCACATTTGACACCTGAGGAAGGTACATCAGAGTTATATAGGCCCACTCTTTTCTTTGTCCAACCTGAACTTCGAAGCGCTCAGCTGCTGCGAGTGCTGAAGCCTAGTCCTTCACTTATTGGCAACTCTAACTGTAGGAAGGGGGGACGACCCGTCGAATTCACATCAGAAATCGCCAACATGAACACAAACGAAATCTTGAATTGCGTATAGAAACAAAACGAACCACTTCTATTCTCGGAGCTGAGGTATATGAAGAATGGCTTTTTGGTCCCTTTCGTCCAGTGGTTAGGACATCGTCTTTTCATGTCGAAGACACGGGTTCGATTCCCGTAAGGGATAGGTACTCATTCCTGGCCGCTTTCAGTTAGTGTTCATTTCAGTTAATGAAATAACGAGAATTTTTATTTGTTTATTCAACTCGTAAAAGAAAAAAGCCTCGAATCAAAACGTTCTTTCTTTTCTACGCTACGATCTTTCTTCTCTTATGAAATTGATAGTTTGATCGAGGGCGGTACACTTCTGTCCTGGTTCCGGAGCAGGTCCGCCTGGAAGAAAGGAGTTCAGTTCCTGGCTCTAGCTTCGGTGGAAAGGAGTGCTATAGATGTTCCGCGAAGGTCACTGGGAGTGGAATACCTAGCCGGGCAGGGGAAACAGAATCTGGAGAAGATAGATCAAGAGCATTGGGACTTTACCCTGGAGGTGGCGCTTCATTCGCTGTCATTTTCCAGCCAGATAGCGAGCGATCACTCAGCAATGAACACTAACTGAAAGCGGCCGGGAATGAGTACCTATCCCTTACGGGAATCGAACCCGTGTCTTCGACATGAAAAGACGATGTCCTAACCACTGGACGAAAGGGACCAAAAAGCCATTCTTCATATACCTCAGCTCCGAGAATAGAAGTGGTTCGTTTTGTTTCTATACGCAATTCAAGATTTCGTTTGTGTTCATGTTGGCGATTTCTGATGTGAATTCGGCGGGTCGTCCCCCCTTCCTATAGTTAGAGTTGCCAATAAGTGAAGTACTAGGCTTCAGCACTCGCAGCAGCCGAGTGCCTCGAAGTTCAGGTTGGACAAAGAAAAGAGTGGGCCTATATAACTCTGCTGTACCTTCCTCAGGTGTCAAATGTGATGTTGTACCTGGTCGTTTAAATCAGATCTCTATTTTGGTACAACGAGAAGGAGTTTACTATGGTCAGTGCAGTGAGATTTGTGGAACTAATCATGCCTTTATGCGTGCACCCGGAAACAAAGGCCGACTGCTGAGCCCACTCTGGCTCAGCCGCACCACCCGGGGTGCGAGCCACCCGAGAAGCAAGCTATTACAGCGAGCGGCTGGAGCTGTAGGGAGCCGAGGAGCAAGGCAGTAGATAAGATAGAAGAAGGGGCCAGGCTCCCGGTGGAGCAGAGGAGACGGTTAGGATATCAAGCCCTTACTCTAGATCATGAAATGCTCCATAAAGGGCATCTCATCCAAAAAAAAAAAGGGTCATTTTTGTAACCATCCTAAAGATCAGTTGGGTGGGTGCCTTGAGCCCTAATTTTATAGACATATAGTCAACTGCCATTACTCCGGTTCTATATGGGAGCGCTTGAAATGGTTTGGTTTAACCGAATGCTCGCGTCGGTGTTGCTGAGCCCTTTCGCTCCTTGAATCACTGAGAACGTCCATCATTGACTTTTCAACCCTTCAAACTAAACCGGAGTGAGGATGACTTTGATTGAGACCGATTAAATTGCTTATTCGAATGATGATGCCATACGAGACTCTCCATAATTTGAAAATATAAATCGAGGTAAGATAATGGCGCTTTGGAGCCGGGTGGACACTATCACTTGAAAGCGTAGCAGTCGCCCTTCGCCTCAAACTTGGTAATTAACCAAATGAACGGCGTCTATGAAGTTAGAAAACCCGGGCGGCAGAGATAGGGGCCTAAGCGCAAAAGCAAAAGGTTTCGATCTTTTTTTTTCGCTGTTATAAGCATAAGCTCTTGTTCCGAGTAGCGGCGCGGAACCGCAAATCGCTAAGGAAGGCCCCCGATATATTATAGCTTGATTAGAATATTATTTAATTTAGAAAGCGGATAGACTTACAACAATGGAGCAAACACGATCCAAGTTGTTATATTCCTTTCCTTTGGTTTGGGCGGGACCTCCTCTCGCCGTTACAGGGTCGTTGATCACCGAAACATTTTGGTTGAGGCGGGCCGAATAGAGAATGAAATGTAGAAATAGGGGAAGGGTTCCAAACCTTTTTTTGGTTTAAGGGCTGCTCGCCCTACCGAAGTACCAGGTAAATAGCCCCAGGCTATGGAACAAAGGGTTATCCCGGACCTAGGCCGAGGTATTGACGGTGATTCTCAAATATCGCAAAACAGAAAATGTGATACGATAAGATAGAATGCAATAGAAAGAAAGAATTCTGGAATTCGGAATCAATCAAATCTCCCCAGGCAGGTCTCGAACCTACGACCAGTCAGTTAACAGCTGACCGCTCTACCACTGAGCTACTGAGGTGGGCAAGGCATTGCATTGGGTTTGCTGAAATAGATAGGTTCACGATCCTTATTTAGGGGATAACGAAATCGAAAAAAGGAATGAAAAGCGGGCTTCCATCCCTTTGGTTGTACATAACCGCTGCCATCTTGTATCAATACTGAAGTTGGAATTCATGAAAGGTATTCTCTGTATTCTCCCAATTCTCTATTGGAACAGATGGAGCCCTTTGGCAAGGTTGGGTATTTATTGTATTAATTAGGTATAGCCGAATTTGTGGCACCGTAGTAGAATCATTACCAATGGCACGCTGTGCGCCTAAGTGCGAAAAGACAGTGCAAGCTTTGTTATGCCGAAACCTAAATGTTAAGTCAGCAACACTTCCAAATGCCACTTCTTCCCGTCGCATCCGTCTTCAGGACGATCTAGTCACAAGGTTTCACTTTTTAGTGCGTGCAAGATTTTCCCCCCCGTGTGTATTGAAAGCAGAAATAGTAGAACTCATTCGAGAGACGGAGATCCTATTCCTAGGGCATTGGATGGGCATCAGAGCCATCGAGGAGTGGCAAGCACCTACCAAGGTGAGTGAGCTAAGATCGTTTTTAGGGCTCGTGAACTATTACCGAAGATTCATCGTAAGTTACTCGAAGAGGGCTGCTCAACTCAAAAATCTGCCAACGAATCGAGACTTTACTAGATAGCTGCATTTAGGCTCTGTCTATGGATCAGGCTCGAATGAAGACCTTCTTATTGATAGTGTAAATATTCTTATGACTTTCTATGTCGACCACCTTGATGTTTATTTTAAGTTTGGGGGTATTGTTTGGTGTTTGTGTGTTTGTGCGTCTGATTGGTGTATATAGGCTGGAAACCTAGACATTCCTCATACGCAATGCGTTTGGAAGACTTAGGTATAACAATGCCACGTACACCAGTTTTCGAGTCTTTTATTGTATTTTCCTGTTTTGTTGTGTTTGTGTTAGGATAGCGAAACCATATGCATGCTTTACAAATAATTGAGTAATAATATGTAAATACTTAGGTCATTTGAGTGTACAAAGTTGTTATTTGGAATAATGCCAGTAGTGTCTTTGCATCTAAACATATAGGTCTGATGTCTTTGCATTGTAATATGTGACAACTTTCAATTAATAGCTCTGATTAATAGTGGAGACTACCCTTAGTGAGATTTTGAGATTATTGCATATTTATTCTGAGGGAATTTTTGTTTCTACTCATATACACTTTCTTGAGCTTTATTGTCATTAGATTGATCTCTATAGGTTTGCATTGGATGTTAATGAACTGCATTATGAAAATCTTGTATATATGTTTTGAATGTTCAATTGAGTAGATTTTGGAGATATGATCCAGACATTGTGTGTGAATTCCTAAATAGCTTGATTTCCTATCCGTAATTGCGTGCTCCCTATCCTATTCGTGGCCAAACACTCGCATATTAGCCTTTTATTGTATGACTTACATGTCCAAAAATCCTAGCCGAAATTGTAAGACGTTACCTTTGACGCTTGGAAATTAGAGGCAATTAAAAGAAAAATGTGTAAGTGTTGAGTGAGGAAGAAGGAGTGGAGTAGAAAAGATGACATGGATATGGGTAATGTGCAGAAAAAGAGAATAGCCAATAAAAGAATAAATAAAATAAAAAGAGTTGGCTAAAATGAGAAAAAAAGGAGTGAAATGCACAAAGTAAAAATTGAGAAAAGGTTGAAAATGAGGTTGAAGGAGAAAGGTGTAGAAGAGGAAGGGAAGAAAAGTTGAGCAAATTTGGTAGTCGTGAGAGAAGTTGCACGAATTGAAAATTTTATGAAGTCTCTCAATAGGTTTCCAAGTGAGTTGAACCCAATTTCCGTTCTTTTTGAGCCAATCACCCTAAGCCCCATTACAACTATATAAAGACCTGTTGATCTCCTAAGGAAATTCAATTGTAATATTTGACATGTATATACACAAATTTTTCTGTTCTTAGCATTTGATATCTTTCATGAGATCCTTTGTTAAATTTATGCGTTCTTTCTAATTATTGTTGCATACGACACAGTTTGAAATTCTTTGCTCATAAATTCCAGTCGTATACAGTTGAAAGTGTGATTGCCTAGGTTCTGAGTGCTATTGAGTGAAAACTTATGAGACTAGAGTCGAGGCGAATTACATCAGAGGTTATTAGCATGGAAGGTGTCACGATTATAAATGCGTTGCATGTCAGTGTCCTGTATGATATATGGTGTATTAGACTTATTGACAGCATTTTGAATTTCTAATTTTGTGCTATTCTTATACCTTTGCATTTGTGTATATACTTAATTTGATGTTGAGCTATGTGTGTGGTTAGCTTAGGACGTTTGTGGGTATCATAGCTGGTAAACCCTCACGAGACTATAACTCGTCCACTAGGGCCACACGAGACTATAACTCGTCCACTAGGGCCACCTAGGGGTTTAAAGGCTTGTAGCACGTGCTAAGTGCCATCGTTGCATCCTACGAAAATGGATATAGCTTAGTTCGTTTTTTATTTTAGTTTTAGTTATTTTTGTCTTTATTTTTAATCGTGGTGTGTTCCGATTTGCTTGAGGACAAGCAAAAGATAAGTTTGGGGGTATTTGATCGGTCATTTATTTTCATATATTTACGTCCCTTAAACCGTATCTTTTAATTGTATTCTTGAGTATTTTTGGTGCTTTTGACGTGTTTTCCTTGAGTGTGCAGGTTTAGGGACTTAAATGATTATTTTATATATTTTTGGGGAAAATGTGTAAATTCAGTAACTTTGTGGAAGGGCATCGATGAAAGCAAGTTGAAGTTCTGGGGAAAAACTGTAAATTCAGAAAGTTCCACCAAACTTAAGTGAAACGGTGCGTTTTGCACCAAAGGAATCTGAGTTTAAGTGGAACGGCGCCGTTTTGGACCAATGAAAAACTTGATGTGACTTTTTGTACCCTGCAAGTATACGGGGTCGGCACAAGTAATAAAATGATGAGTAAATTATCGTCTCCACAGGGATATTTAGGCGTTGAGTACTAAAATTAACCAAGCCTATTTCTATTTGGATAATCGAAAGATATTAAAGGATAAAAATATAAAGACATGAAAATAAAGCAAGCAACCAATATGAGAGATTAGTTAGGGTATTTGAATTCACCTATTCCATCCAATTGAATTTCATAAAAGCACATTGTTGAGGTTTAACTATGCATGATGATGACCGTGTTCATCTAATTTATCCAAAGTCCTCTCTCGAGGTAAATCGGACCTATTCCGCACACACTAATATCCTATCTCTCGATGGTATATCCAAGTGCATGAGAATGCATTAGTTACAATAAACACCCTATGTGATCACACAAGCAAATTAGTATATCTCTATCCAATTCTACTTGTGGTGGACATTATATCGAGCACGTGGTGGGCGTCTCCTCTCGGTATATAACACACCACCAATTTATCATATAAATGTAGGCCTTCACATTCAAAAGCATTAAGCACAATAAAACCACTCAACAACACAATAATCAACCGCAACAAATTAAACAATCAATTCATTCAATCATCATAGAATATGATCCATCAAAACCCCAACTTGCTAGTTTAGCTCATAATCATGGTTTTCAATAATTAAACTAAATTAAATTAACTAAAATAATTAATATAAAACGAGACGGATTCAATGGAGGATAATGCGAGGTGGTCACACGGTTCCAATCACGGAAATGGAAAACATATTGATTATTATTAAGCGCATAATATCATGAAATAAATCACATAATATATTCATAAACAATAAAATCCAAATCCGTTCACGGTTCCGAAAATCACCTAACAATAGTTCTAACAACTCAAAATCATAAATGAACAATCAAAGGAAGATTAATGAGATGAAATACAACCCATCGAAGCTCTCAAGACTCGAAGTCCCGCTTTGGTCCGGTTTGAACTTCTTCGCTTTCGATCTTCGTCTTATTCGATGAACACTTACGAACTAGAGATTGTTGTGATGATTTGGGATGCTTGGGATGTGTTTGAGAGGAGCAAGGAGGGTGGAAAATCACCCTTTGAGCAGCTTGAAGGCTGTTGGAACTGGCTACCACAAACTCTCTCTCCCTTGCCCAGCTGCTGCACTTTTCTTTTTATAGACAGCCCATTAGGGCGCTGATTTTTCTTCACCGCGACCACCACCGTGACTTGTGGTCGCGGTGGCTTGGTCGCGGCCTTCACTGGATTGCTTGGAGAGGCTGGACCGCGAGCTGCACCGCGATGAGGGAAGGTCGCGCTCGAGCTCGCGCTGCTCACTGGATTGCATGAGGATTCTGCACCGCGAGCTCCCCACGCGAGCACAGGCCGCGCTTGGTTCCTCGCGCTGCTCACTGGACGCTTTTTCTTCTGCACCGCAAGCTAGGGCTGGTCGCGGTCGTGCTCGCCGTGCTTACTGGTTGGGCACGGGCTCGTCTTCAACGCGAGCGAGGGCGAGAGGTGCTGGTCGCGCTGCATGGCTTTGTTTTCTTTCTTAACCAAAACGGCGTCGTTTTGGACCAAAGCATTGGTCCAAAACGGCGCCGTTCCACTTAAACTCTGATTCCTTTGGTGCAAAACGCACCGTTTCACTTAAGTTTGGTGGAACTTTCTTAATTTACAGTTTTGCCCCATAACTTCAACTTGCTTTCATCGATGCCCTTCCACAAAGTTACTGAATTTACACATTTTAACCAAAAATATATAAAATCATCATTTAAGTCCCTAAACCTGCACAGTGAAGGAAAACACGTCAAAAGCACCAAAAATACTCAAGAATACAATTAAAAGATACGGTTTAAGGGTCGGAAATACATGAAAATAAATGACCGATCAGGAACACGCAAGTGCATGCAAAAACTTCTTCTCAGACGACTTCGAACGGTGCAATCTATAAGATACTAGAACCTTTGCCTCTCATCGTCCTAGGGGTTCCTGGGTGAGAGATCTTGCTCGGAAAGGTGTAAGCGTTATGGTTAGGAAGACTTCTGCTTTGAAACTGATATCAGAGGGTGCAAATAGCGGCCATAGATACACTATCTCATATCATTCAGGCAGACAAAATGGCTCGCAAGGATCCAAAAAGGAATTTACCCCAAGGGGGTTCGTTAGCTCTGAACTTGATGTTGGGCTTTCAGATAGAAAATGCGGGCTGCGTGCGTGTCGGATATACTTTTTCTCGTCAATCTACTAATCACAGCAAGTGGTTCCTTTATGATTTGATCTACGAATTGATAAAAAAAATCATAAAGGAACTTGCATTCACCCCTTCTATGGGACGAAGTCTATGTGACCGCCAAACCTGTTCTTTCATCTTGTACCGAGGTTGCTGAGTCAAATGTTGCCTATATTTGAACGAGAATGCCGTGTCGTCCAGCGGAGCCTAGAAGAAGGTGACTCGCGCAGACAGCTGACTCCTTTTCAATAGAAAGGAATAGCCAAACCAACCCAGCTGGCTGGTCAATCTCAGAGATCTTATCGGCCATTCGGGGAATCCTCCTTAATAGACGAAATATTCCTATTATGTCAATGTCAATTGAATCAATGTTATTAGCTGTGAATTCGAACTTTTTGGTATTTTCCGTTTCTTCGGATGATATGATGGGTCAATCATTTGCTTCATTGGTTCCAACGGTGGCAGCTGCGGAATCTGCTATTGGGTTAGCCATTTTCGTTATTACTTTCCGAGTCCGTTAGTTAGTATGAATAAAAAGAAAAGATAGGGGAGCAGAAAAAAATGAATCCTGTCATCCATAAGATTTGACCTTTATCGAAAATACCTAAAATGAAGGATTGGTTAGACACACGTATATGAAACTCCTTTCCTCTCGAGATAGGCTTCACCAGAACTTTGAGACTAATCTTATGATTGATGGTTCCGATGGACAATAGGAATTCCGCTAAGAACGGTAAGCCGTCAGGTCAAAGTACGTATTTGAGGATTGCCGAGCAGACCCACACGAGTCCAACGATTTTCGCTGAACCGTCAAAGCCAGGCAAAAAATAGGAGTAAATAAGATAAGGAGTAAGGAATTTTTAGATGTACAGACAAAGACAGTTGCTGCTTCTGATCTATCTTATTCCGAAGAAAGCCTGAGGGCACTGTTCCTAGCTGCTCTTGCACATGATCTTTTGACTAGTGGTTTAGAGGCAGTTCTGTTGCTACCAACTGTTTGTATATCCTTATTCAGTATTCCGACTCACACCTTGTACCTGCTGCACAGCTCCAGTTTATGCGGGGGCCCTAAATCTTTAATCGTATATCAAGATTGGAAATCCGCCGAGAAGCTGGACCCTAGCTTAGGGGTGGAGTTAGGGCGACTAAAGAAGGTTCTTCTCAAGACCTTAAGAGCAGCAAGAATAAAAGTAAGAAGAAAGCCCAGGGGGTAGTGGCCTTTCTTCTCAGAAGCAAAGGTAAGTCCATTCCATTCTGTACCAATTTTTGTTGCTGGAATATATTCGGACTAAACACGGAGGATAAACAGGCTGAGATTAGAAAGCTGATCAGACAGAATAACCTCCTCAAAAGAAGAGGGATGCCATCCCATCTATGCTTTCAGTTGTTGTCATTACATAACTGAGATATCTAAGGGCGGAGACAGGGGACAGGAAGCGAATTATCTGTTGGGAAGCTTCCTCCATGGCTTGACAATCCCGCTCTTTCTTTAAAAAAAAAGATACACGCCGTACCCCCAAAACCCAAAAAGGTTGCTGCTGAACTTCAATCTTTTGTTCGGACCAACCTATACCAACCTAATAAAGAGGCAAATTCGTAGGTTCGATTCCTGCTGGATGCACTGTTTGATTCTTCGGGCTTGTGGGATCCCGGCTCGTTGCTGCCTACCTTGATTCATGGGGCAGGGAGCCGCGAGGGATCTGTGATTATCTAAAGAGAATCTGGGTCTTGTTACGAGTTCAGCCCTGTCAGTGCTCTCAGAAACTGGATCAATTAGTGCTAAATAGACAAGCACTAAGTCAATCGGAACTTAATTGAGTGGAGTTAGGGATCGGGCCCTGTAACTAACGCAAGCTGGGAGAATAGGACAAGAGGGCTTCGGGAGGAGAGAGGAGGATCTCTGGCCTGTCTAAGTCGGAAGCGGTTCACACTTCTGTAGTGAAAATGCAAAAAAGTAAAGGTAAAGGAAAGCACGAAAAAAAAAAACTAGATCTTAATGATGGTTAATGTGCCACCCCTGGAGTCTTCTGCCCGGAGAGAGAATGGGCACGACTCCCCCTCTCCCCGTTCTACCGTCCAAAACATGCCGGCTGCTTTAAGTTCCGGGGTTGGGTCGGATAGGACCAGACCAAATCGACTGGATCTGTGGAATCTGAACGGATCAGATCCAATCGGATCTAATCGTAGCTTCGAGTTCAGGTGCCGTACCGCTGCCAGATCGAAAAGGAAGGGGACTGCGAACCTCCTGCCAAGGCAAGGTTGCTTTCTAACTTTCAGCCACTTGTTAGAAGGAAGTGCAGCTTGATTGTCGGGGGGAGAAAAAAGAATTCTTCGATTTCTTTCAGAACCTTTGGTAAGGATTGGCTTTAAGTGATAGGGGATGTGATTGATATGCTTTTGTGACACCAGCGAATGCTGAATACAATGAAATCAGAACAGACCATATTTCTTACAGAATTATCCTAATTCTAACTCTGAATAAGCTCTTTTGATCTATTAGCACCTTTGGTAGCCAGAAAGAGGATATCATAGAAAGGAATAGAAGTGCCCGCCCGCTAATTGATCGTCCCCAATATGAAATAGGAAAGGAGCGTAGAGGAGAACGGAATTAGTGTCTCCCAGTGGTTGGGGCAAAGGAATTAGCCTCTCCCGGTGATCGAGGCAAAGATACTATCTGCACCGGCAAAGCTATTTGAGGTGCTCATGCTACTCAGGGTAAGCTCCTAACCTATGGGTCTATCACTACCATTAGATGTGTTTTACGTGATGGAGGGGGTAAGGATATTCCTTATCTTTTCTTTGATTGCCTGTTTTCTGCTTATATTTAGTCGGCCTTTCTTAGTCATTGCAACTTGTATTCTCGTGCTTGGAGTTGGAAGGATACAATTAGATGGTCTTGTCGCTTCCATGGGAAATCTCTTTAAGGTTTGGTGTTTCGTATTATGTTAGCTGTTGCGGTTTATGCAATTTGGCATGAGAGAAACTCGCAAATGCATGGTGTTTCTCCAAGGCCTGAGTCTAGAATTATATCTGATATTGTTGTTGAGGTCTGTAATCGCATTAATTCTTTGCATGGTGTTGTGGATTCTCATGTTCATCTGAGGCTCCAATATGATTGGGGTTTTTCTGATACGATTTTGTAGTTTGTTGTGTTTGTTTGTTTTTGTGCGAGCTTCAGTAGGGGTCTGTCCCTAATTGTGTTTTGTTTGTTTTTTAGGGTCGGTAGGGGTTTGTCCGTTATCCGTACCTAGTGCTGTGGTTTTTTCTGAGGTATGCCCCTGTGCTTTTGTTTTTTTTGGATAATATAAGTATATTAACCAAAGAGACAAAACAAAAGCAAAGGGGCACACCCCAGCGAGAAGATCACAAGGTCAGAAAAGGGACAGGCCCCCTACCAACCGAAACTCAAAAAATAGCAAAGCAATAAAAGCTAAGCACAAACCCTGTCATAGGGTACAGCCAAAAGAAACCACCAGACCGACAGCAAAAGGGACAAACCCCCTAAAAGGCAAAACAAACGAATTACAAAAAAATAGAATCAGATAAACCCCAAGACTGGTGGAGCCAACTATTAGCAGGAGAAGGCACCATACCAGATAAGGAATTAAGACGCATACAAACATCTCTACCAATGGAACGAACAACCACGGTAACAGGTTTAGGTAACTCACCATGCATCCTAGCATTCTGCTCACGCCAAATAGCATAGACAGCAGCCGCAAGCATAATACGCACCACCCACCCACGAAGTTGCCGACCACGGAAATGGCAAGACCAAAGAATAGTAGCCTCCCATCTCCACGTAGAGGTAATCTGCACTTCCTTAAAAGAGCAAACCAAATCTCGCAAGAATAAGAGCAATAAAAAAAGAGATGAGGGACATCCTCACAACTCCCTCCACAAAACACACAACGAATAGCCAGAATCAAGCTATAAACAATAATTTTATCCTGAGTAGAAAGAGCACCCCTAATGGCCAGCCAGAAGATAAAAGCATGTCTAGGAATTGATTTAGAATGCCAAACGGACCTAAACCAATCCACCGTTGGCTGCCGGGAGCGAAGAGCCTCCCAAGCATTACGAATAGAGAAAGCCCCCCGAAAGTCCTCAACCCAACACAAAGTATCAGCTTGAGAGTTATTAGGCCTGAAGGAATCAGGGGTACCACTGATAATGTCTATCCAATTCCCGGTCAGGGAGCGAGGCCAAACCCAATCCCTCCCCTGAATAACATCTACCACCCTAGCATGAAGACCAAAACCAGAATCATAAATAATTCGTCGCCCAAACACCTCCACCAAAGGAACCAACAGATGCCAATAATCAAACCAAAGGGAAATATCCTCCCCATTACCCACCCAAAACTGCATCAACCGCCGCACAAGACGCCGAAGGCTTAGAATTTTCCTCCAACTCCACGAGCAATCCCCAGGGCACCTAACCTCCCACACATTCTTTCCGTTAAGTAAAGTAGATCTAACCCACGACACCCAGATAGAAGACCTCAAATTGCTACAGATAGCCCACAAATGCTTACTTATGGCAGATTTATTCCAACACTCAACACTCTTAATACCGAGTCCACCCTGTGCTTTTGTTATGTTTTCTTTTGGATTAATATACTTACTTTATCCATACACAAAAAAAATTCGTACCCTAAACAACCTTATTTGGAGAAAGTATATCCTTGTGAAAAATACTAATAATCTCTAAGTGCTCATAGACCGCCTATAGCTCTCCTAGTTACCATATACTCATATAATCACATTTTGAACTTGTATATTTTGACTGATCCAGAAGCCATGTTTCAATAGATACTAATGAAAATTTAATGTTAAGATTTAATATTCAATACCTCAAAACATCCATATGATGGTATTCTACTCATATTTAATGAATGGAGCCACAATGTCTATATCTATAAATGAAGTCCTATATCTATTAACAAATGAATACTAAACCATCGAGGATAGACTATGCAATATAATCATACTTATTGACAGCTCAAATGATAACACTTACAACCATAAGTCCGTTATTTATCTCAGGATTGAGATAGACTCTCCGATTGTCCTTAAGTGAAAATCTTTTATCCACTGATGGTTGTGGATAATGTAACATCCCTAATTTCAAATAAATATGAAAAGTATGATTGAATTAATCTTGAATATATGAATAGGATATTTATGATTTGAGGGGTGGAAAATGTAATTAAATGTACGAAGAAAACAATTTGACCAGCCGAAAACAATGCACGAAGAAAAGGGTGAAAACTTAGACAGTAAGTGTTACGCCTTTTTGTACCCGCAAGTATACGGGGTCAGGACAAGTAATATAATGATGAGTAAATTATCATCTCCACAGGGATATTTAGGCGTTGAGTACTAAAAATAACTAAGCCTATTTCTATTTGGATAATCGAAAGGTTTAAAAGAACGAATTAAAAGATAAAAATATAAAGACATAAAAATAAGCAAACAATCAATATGAGATATTAGTTAGGGTATTTGAATTCTCCTAATCCATCCAATTGAGTTTCATGAAAGCATATTGTTGTAGTTTAATTATTCATGTTGATGATCGTGTTTATCTAAATTATCCAAAGTCCCCTCTCGAGGTAAATCAGACCTATTCCACATACACTAATATCCTATTTCTCGATGGTATATCCAAATGCATGAAAATGCATTAGTCATAATAAACACCCTATATGATCACACAAGCAAATTAGTATATCTCTATCTAATTCTACTTGTGATGGACAATACATCGAGCATGTTGTGGGCGTCACCTCTCGGTACATAACACACAACCAATTTATCATCTAAATGTAGGCCTTCACATTCAAAAGCATTAAGCACAATAATACCACTCAACAACATAATAATCAACCACAACAAATTAAACAATCAATTCATTCAAGTTTCATAGAAAAGGATCCATCAAAACCCTAACTTGCAAGTTTAGTTCATAATCAAAGATTCACAACTAAACATGTTTTCTAATTAATAAAGAGAGTTACAAGTAAGAAAATAAAGAAGGAAAGGGATAGAAAAACTCTAGGTGTGATGAACTTTTGTCCTCCTCCTTTTGTGAATTTGTCTAGCTTCCACTTTCTCCAAATGCAAGCTTGATGGTGAGATTTTGGCTCAAGGATTAAATCCAAACCCTCTTGTTTCCAAGATGATCTTCTTCTCCCCTCTTTGCCTCTTCTCTTCTCTCTTGGTCTCCTCTTGGTCCTCTCCTTAGAGCCTTAGCCGAACTCCCTCTCTTTAGAGACCTTTTTCTACTTATAGACATTGGAAATAAGGTTTATCGCATCGCCATCGTGACCATGGGTCGCTACCGCTGTGGTCGCGGTGCTCACTGCCAAAAAATTGAAGTTTCATCGCGACCGGCGTATCGCGACCAAAGGTCGCGGTGCTCACTGGTCCAAATTTTAAGATTGCGCACTGTTACGAAAATGACCATAACTTCCTCTAAAAAACTCCAAATCACGAACCGTAAAATGCATAGGAAAGTAGACATATATATCTTTCCATATATATAAAGCTAGAAACCCAGTTTATCCTCTAGAATTTATGACGGCCTCCGAAACATGACTCGTGACTTAACTCTCGACATGAAAGTCGTGAGTCTGCACACTGTTGTGAAAATGAGCATAACTTCCTCTAGAAAACTCGGAATCACAAATCGTAAACTTTTCCGAAAAGTAGACATCGTGACCTTTCCAGAAATATAAGGCTCTCAACCCAGTTCATCTTGTAGAATTTATGGAAGCCTCCAAAAGATGACAGCTGTGCACTCCCAAATCTTCAATTTAATCCACCAAGGCTATTCAATTACACACAAAACCTTATTACCTATACACTAGATAAAAACATTAAAAACAACCGATAATTACCCGAGAATGGAACACAAGTAGGTGAATAAAGGTACTAGTGAAGGTCCATTTTTGATCAAGAAATGGAACCAACAGTAAGCATTGCAACCAGTGCTCGCGGTAACTGCTCGTGGTGAAAATGGAGAAGTTGGACCAGTGAGCACCGCTACCAGGATCGCGACCAGTGCTCGCTATAACTGCTCGTGGTGAAAGTGATAAATTTTCACCAGTGAGCAACGCAACCGAGCGACGCGACCATCGCTCCCGGTACGCGGTCGCGATGGCTCAAAAATTGGAAAAAAAATAAGCACCGAGTGGATTGAAGCGGTAGAGCTTCATAAAATCTACCAGCATAGAAGAACCAAAGCAAAACAGAACAGAAACCAGAGAAAACAAGAGAGAAAGAAGAGAGAAGAGGAGAGAGAAAAAGGAGAGAGAAAGAAGAAAAAGGAGATAAGAAGAAGAAGAAGAAGAAAAGAGGAAGAGAAGAAGGACAAAGAAGGAGGAACAGTTCAGGTTTGGTGTACACGTATTTTTCAAACTTTCAGTTTTTCAGAAATTTTCAGAATTGTTGAATTTTAGAGTTTTTGAATTAGTTGAATTATATGGATTATAGATTATAGTTCAGGTTAGGAGTACACGTGTTTTCGAATTTTTTCGTTTTCCAGAATATTTCGGATTGATTTCATTTGATTTATTTTGAGTTATTTGGATTGATTACAGTTGATAGTTTGAAATTGATTCTGTAATGATTTGAATCGTGAATTATCGAAATATAAATTATATCTGAAATTTTGATTATAAATACTATTCGAAATTGATTTTAATACGTTTTGATGTTAGTATTATTATGGAAATATATTGTTGAAAGTGATTTTAGTTATATACTAATTTTGAAATGTACCGGAAAATGATTTTGAGGCATTTTGATTCGATATGAAATTATAAAATACGTTTGATTATATTTTTGGATCGAATTGATGTGATTATTGATTTAGAAATATATTTGTGTATTTCCGTTATATGATATTTGATGAAATTTGAATTTCGAATATATATATATATATATATATATATATATATATATATATATATATATCGATATGAATTGAAATTGAATACGTTGAAAGTTGAATTCGATGATTCTGAAAGAAATGAAATATGTTGACATTGGATTTGAGAAAACATTTTGGCTCTGATGTGTATAACATCGATATGGATATAGGAGGTTGACATGTCAATTGGGTTTTTTGTCTGAACAGTACTGTGCTGATTATACCACCCTTTGGATAGTACAGGCCCAAAGTGCCGGTCCTAGGGTTCTGAATTCTGTCATGGGACATTTACAGCGGGTAATTCCGTTAGTATTCCATTCTGATCTGATGTTCGGCGGGTGGCCCCGTTTGTGTATCCAATGCCGAACAACCCGTAATCCAGTCCGATAACTTATGTTTTGTATGTCAGGAGCCCAATCTGAAAATTGATTTATTATATGAAAACATTTGCGAAATTATGAAGAATTTGTCTGTTGATTGATTTTGAATATTATACTGATTGAATTTATAATTTGATTTGATATGAGCCCCATATATGATTTAATTATATGTGATTTAGATTTTGATCGAAAATAGATAAACATATTTGATATAGTATATTTGTATATACAATTTTGTGTACTTAGCGTGTTGAGTTTTCTCGCACGCAAGTAACAAAAGTTCCAAAGGCGATAAAGATAAAGAAGGGTAGAGACTGCAGAACCAGAGTCCGGAATCACATCTTTCCTACATATATTTTGGTAGTTCATTTGTAATAAGTTTATATATTTTGATACCGCATGCATATACAGAAACTGTTTGTATATATTTAAAGAGCTTCCGCTATGTAAATATTTTGTTATCTGTTTATATTATCTGAATATATATATATTATATTGTGATAAATTAGTTGGTAAGTCGCACTATATTTGGAAGGGTGTGCAAAATTGATTTAAGAATTTGGAAGTTTATTTTTATGAATTTTAACTGTAAACAGGTTTTGGAAAGTCAGAAAAATAGAGGAAACTCTGGCAAGATTTTCGGAAATTTGTTTGGACCACTTTCAAATGTTTTTCATATTCATTTAAATTATAGTTATTAATAGTAAAAGTTAGATTTTAGTATATAGTAGCGCTCCTTGATTCGGTCCGAGTGGATTTGGGTCAGAGGGTGTTATAGTTTTTGGTATCAGAGCAATGGTTTAGGCATTCCTAGACCAGAGCAAACTATTTTGTATATAATATTTTGTATATGCATGCGTTATAGAAAAGAAAAACAGGAAGATGTGACTCTAATCTGCAAAATTCCTCTTCTGTCTTGTGTAGGAAATAGAACCATTTAGCATTAATAGTCATGCCAGTGTAGCTGGGGGAGATGGAGGAGATTCAGTGAGCCCAGGGGTGGCTAGACCAGAGATGCAGGGTCAGCCAATTAATTTGCAAGATATGGCAGGCTTTTTCCGGTGTATGGCCAGAGCAGTCCCACGAAGGTCAGCAATAGAAAGGTTGGCCAAATACAGACCGATAGATTTCCGTGGTAGAAGAGAGGAAGATGCATCTGCTGCCGCGCATTGGTTGAAGCGAACTGAGCGGATCTTAGAGCAGTTACATTGCACACTAGAGAAGAATCTAGAGTGTGCAGTTTCTCTATTACAGGAGGACACTTATCAGTGGTGGACCTCCATTGTACAGACAGTACGGCCGGAGGAATGGACTTGGGCATTTTTCCAGAAAGAGTTTCGAAGAAAGTATGTTGGTCGTATCTATGTAGAAAATATGAAAAGAGAGTTTGTGAATTTAAAACAGAGACAGATGACAGTCACCGAGTATGAGCGAGAATTTATAAAATTAAGCAAGTATGCAACAGAGATGGTGACGATGGAGGAAAATAGGTGCAGGAGATTTGAAGACGGATTGAATGATTATATACGTCTTCAGGTTGCAGCTTTTGAGATGATTGGTTTTCCTAGATTAGTATCAGCAGCCCTCAGTGTTGAAAGGGTTCGAAAAGATGAACAGCCTAGGAAGAACTGGAGTCAACAGATGAGAGGTCCAGAACCGGCTAGTTCGTCTCAGCAACCAAGTAAGAGATATAGAGGACCTCAGACGAGTGTACAGAGGCAGACACATAGACCTCCAGTTCCAGTTAGACCAGGATAGTCGATTACCTCAGTGGCTAGTACTCCTGGGAGTACAGCGAGAGGACCAGCTTTAGCAGCTTGTGAGCACTGCGGGAGATGGCATCCGGGAGAGTGGTGGAGATTGACCGGAGCCTGTTATAGATGTGGATCCCGAGATCATTTCCTGAGGGATTTTTTGCAAAATCATACTATTTCTGGTAGGCCATCAGAGAGATCAGTTCCTACGGGTTCCAGAGGGAGGAGACTCAGTCAGAGGGAGGAGACCCAGTCAGATAGGGACTGAGGCTAGCAGGCATAGAGGGGTAGCAGAGTCTTCGAGGAGGCAGGATAGTCGTGCCCCAGGTCGATGTTGTTAGGGCTCAGGAAAATAGAGATGCACTAGATATGATTACTTCTATGATTTCTATTTTTGATATTATTGCCATTGCATTGATAGATCCCGGATCTACACATTCATACATTTGTGATGCCATGTTAAGAAATAGAAATTTAAAAACTGAATCTACTGATTATGAGATAGTGGTGAATAATCCTTTAGGGCACAGTGTGATTGTAAACCGAGTATTTAAAAATTGTCCTATCGGAATCCAGGGGTATGAATTTCTAGGTGATTTGATGGAATTACCATTCCATGATTTCGATGTGATATTGGGCATGGATTGGTTAACCAGACACCAGGTTATAATTGATTATAGTTTGAAGAGAGTAATACTTAGATTAGCAGATGGTACAGAAGTGATAATGGTGGGTGATAGGAGGGATTATCTCTCCAACGTTATTTCAGCCACTGCTGCTCAGACATTGATAAGAAAAAGTTGTGAAGCATATCTAGCACATGTGGTTGATTTACGGAGGGTTGAATCTAGTTTGCAGAATATACCCACTGTATGTGATTTTCTGGATGTGTTTCCAGAAGAACTCCCTGAATTACCACCAGAGAGAGAGGTGGAATTTGTGATTGATGTGATACTAGGTACAATTCCAGTATCGATTCCTCCGTACAGGATGGCACCTACAGAATTGAAGGAATTGAAGATACAATTACAAAAATTACTAGAGAAGGGATTCATTCGACCTAGTGTTTCCCCGTGGGGAGCATCGGTATTGTTTGTGAAGAAGAAAGATGGGTTGATGAGATTGTGTATTGGCAACTGAATAAGCTTACCATTAAGAATAAATACCTGTTACCTAGGATTGATGATTTGTTTGATCAGTTGAGAGGAGCCAGTGTCTTCTTAAAAATTGATCTCAGATCGGGATATCATCAGTTGAGGGTGAAAGATTATGATGTTCAGAAAACAGCTTTCCGAACACGATATGGACACTATGAATTCGTCGTAATGCCATTTGGGTTGACTAATGCACTAGTAGCCTTTATGGATTTGATGAATCGTATTTTTCGTCCGTATTTGGATCAATTTGTGGTAGTATTCATTAATGATATTCTGATATATTCTCAAAGTCCGAAAGAACATGATCGACATCTTCGAATAGTGCTACAGACTTTGAGCGAAAAGAAGTTGTATGCCAAGTTCAGTAACTATGAATTTTGGCTGAATGAAATTGCTTTTCTGGGATATGTAGTATCAGCTCATGGTATTACAGCAGATCCCAAGAAGATTAAAGCAATTATGGAGTGGAAGCCTTTGAAGAATGTTACTGAGATCTAAAGTTTTCTAGGCTTAGCCGGATATTATAGACGATTTGTAAAAGGATTTTCATCCATTGCCACTCCTTTGACTAAATTACTGCACAAGAATGTCAAATTTGAGTGGAATAAGAAATGCCAGATAGCTTTTGAGAAATTGAAAGCAATGTTGCTTGAAGCACTAATTCCAGTACAACCAGTATCTGGTGAAGACTATGTGATCTATAGTGATGCTTCACACAATGGCTTAGGTTGTGTGTTAATGCAAGAAAGAAAAGTGGTTGCTTATGCTTCCAGACAGTTGAAGACTCATGAACAGAATTATCTGACACATGATCTGGAACTTGTAGCCATAGTGTTTGCTTTGAGAATATGGAGGCATTATGTTTATGGAGAGAAATGCTATATTTATACTAATCACAAAGTCTCAAGTATTTGCCTACCCAGAAGGAACTTAATTTAAGGCAGAGAAGATGGATGGAGTTAATTAAAGATTATGACTGTGTTATTGATTTCCATCCAAGGAAGGTGAATTTTGTTGCTGATGCTTTGAGCAGGAAATCTTTATTCGCATTGAAAGCTATGAATGCTCATTTGAGATTGACCTCAGATGATGCTATTTTAGCTGAACTGACACTCAAGCCGAATCTGATCCAGCAGATACAAGAAAAGCATAAACAGGATGAGAAACTTTTGGTCATTAGTGGACAAGTCCAAGAGGGAAAAGATATTGAGTTTACAATCAAGGATTATGGTACTTTGTGCTTCAAAAACAGAATCTGTATTCCATATAATGAGGAGTTGAAAATGGCAATTTTGACAGAGGCACATAGTAGTGCATATTCAATGCATTCAGGTAGTACAAAAATGTACAGAGATCTGATAACTCAGTATTGGTGGTCGGGTATGAAGAAAGATGTAGTCGACTTTGTGACCCGATGTATGACATGCCAATAGGTAAAAGCAAAACACCAAGTTCCATCAGGTTTGCTACAGTCAATACCCATACCTGAATGGAAATAAGATCGCATTACCATAGATTTTGTCACAGGATTACCCCTTACACAGAGTCAACATGATGCGATTTGGGTAATAATGGATAGACTGACCAAGTCAGCACATTTCCTACCTGTCAGAATAGATTATTCATTGGACAGATTAGCAGAGCTATATATTAGAGAGATAGTTCGATTACATGGAGTGCCAGCTTCTATTATTTCATATAGAGATCTGAAGTTTACATCCAGATTCTGAAAGAAATTTCAGGAAGCTCTGGGTACTCAATTAAGTTTCAGTACAACTTTCCATCCACAGACAGATGGACAGTCAGAACGAGTAATTCAGGTGCTATAAGATATGCTCCGGAGTTGTATAATTGATTTTGAGGGGAGTTGGGTTGATCATCTCCCATTGGTTGAATTTGCTTATAACAACAGTTATCAGGCAAGCATAGATATGGCACCGTATGAAGCATTGTACGAAAGGAAATGCAGGACACCCTTGTGCTGGATAGAATTGGGTGAAGATAGGTTAGTTGGATCTGATTTAATCAGACAGACTGAAGAAAAGGTGAAGATCATAAAGGAAAGACTGAAAGTCGCTTTCGATCGTCAGAAGTCATATGCAGATTTGAAAAGAAGAGACATTGCATATGAGGTCGGTGATAAAGTATTTCTGAAAGTATCTCCATGGAAGAAAGTAATGAGATTCGGATAGAAAGGAAAGTTAAGTCCTAGGTTTATTGGTCCGTACGAAATTCTTGAACGTGTGGGACCGGTAGCCTATAGACTAGCTTTACCATTGGAATTAGAAAAGATACATAATGTATTTCATGTATCTATGTGTTGGCTCCATTTCTTGATCAAAAATGGGCCTCCATTTATATCTATCTTTACCTACTTTTGTTCCGTTCCCGAGTAATTATCGGTTGTTTTTAATATTTTTCTTTAGTGTGCAGGTTTAGGGATCCAAATGAAGATTTTATATATTTTTAAGGAAAAAGTGTAATTTCAGTAACTTGGTAATAAGGGCCTTTGTGGAAGCATCTCAGAATTCTGGGCCAAAACTGTAATTTAAGAAAGTTCCACCAACTTAAGTAAAACGGTGCATTTTACACCAAAGGAACCAATAGCTTTAGCGGAACGACGTTGTTCTTGCACCAAAGAGCTGGTGCAAAACGGCGCCGTTTTGAGGTTTAGAAAGAAAAAAAATATATAAAAGCACCAGTGTGCATGGCGAGCTTCAGCACGACTATAGCTCCCTCGCGGTAAAGAAGGCCAGTGCTCGCCCTACCCAGCTCGCCGTGGAAAAGAAGAAAATCAGCAGTGTGCAGCGCGAGGAGCAACGCAACCCAGCCAGGTCGCGGTCCAGCTCGCGGTGAGGTAGGTGCAGCCTCCAGCAGGGAGCATGGCGAGCTCGAACATGAGGAGACCTTGCCAGCGCTTGCTCGCAATGCAAAAGGTCCAAATGGACCAGTAGGCACGGCGACCAAGCAGCGCTATCGCTGGTCGCGATGGCCAAAAATCAGCAGCCCTAACTGCCACTATAAGAAGAAAACGCAACAGCTCATGAGAGGGGGAGAGAGCTCGGACAAACGGCAACTGGGCAGCTTCAAATTGCCTCCAAGGGTGATTCTCTACCCATTTTGCTCCTCCAAAACACAACCCAACACCATAAAACACCATGACATCTCTAGTTTCGTGAGTGTTCATCGAAGAAGATGAAGATCGAAAGCGGAGAAGTTCCTGCCGGACCAAAGCGGGATTTCGACTCTTGAGAGCTTCGATGGGTTGTATTTCATCTCATTATTCTTCCTTTGATTGTTCATTGATGATTATGAGTTGTTAGAACTCTTGTTAGATGATTTTTATATTATAAACGGATTTTGTGAGTTATTGATTATGAATATATATTGTTATATTATTTCATGATATATTGTGCATAGTAATAATCAATATGTTCTCCATATCTGTGATTGGGACTGTGTGACCGCCTAACATTATCTTTCGTTTAATCCGTCTCGCTTTATATTATTGTTTTAGTTGTGATTATTTGATTATGAACTAAATTTATAAGTTAGGGTTTTGATGGATCCTTTTCTATGAAACTTGAATGAATTGATTATTTAATTTGTTGTGGTTGATTATTATGTTGTTGAGTGGTATTATTGTGCTTAATGCTTTTGAATGTGAAGGCCTACATTTAGATGATAAATTGGTTGTGTGTTATGTACCGAGAGGAGACGCCCACAACGTGCTCGATGTAATGTCCACCACAAGTAGAATTAGATAGAGATATACTAATTTGCTTGTGTGATCACATAGGGTGTTTATTGTGACTAATACATTTTCATGCACTTTGATATACCATCGAGAGATAGGATATTATTGTATGTGGAATAGGTTCGATTTACCTCGAGAGGGGACTTTGGATAATTTAGATAAACCCGATCATTAACATAAATAATTAAACTACAACGATGCGCTTTCATGAAATTCAATTGGATGGATTAGGTGAATTCAAATACCCTAACTAATCTCTTATATTGGTTGTTTACTTTATTTTTATGTTTTCATATTTTTATCTTTTAATTCATTATGTTAAACATTTTGATTATCCAAATAGAAATAGGCTTAGTTATTTTTAGTACTCAACGCCTAAATATCCCTGTGGAGACGATAATTTACTCATATTTTATTATTTGTGCCGATCCTGTATTCTTGCGGGTACAAAAAGGCGTAACACTATACTGAGGAGATACAAATCTGATCCCTCTCATAAAGTTCAGACTGAAACTATTGAGATACAACCTGACTTGACATATGATGAAGAACCAGTGGAGATTCTGGACAGAAAGCTTAAGGAACTCTAGAATAAGACAGTACCATTAGTCAAGATTCTCTGGAGGAACCATAATGTGGAAGAAGCTATATGGGAAAGCGAAGAGATTATGAGACAACAATATCCATAATTATTCGAATAAGATAAATTTTGAGGACGAAATTTCTTAAGAGGGGAAGAATTGTAACATCCCTAATTTCGAATAAATATGAAAAGTACGATTGAATTAATCTTGAATATGTGAATAGGATATTTATGATTTGAGGGGTGAAAAATGTAATTAAATGTACGAAGAAAACAATTTGACCAGTCGAAAACAATGCACGAAGAAAAGAGTGAAAAGTTGGACAGTAAGCATCGCGACCAATACTCGCGGTAATTGCACTTGCTGAAAATGGAGAAATTGGACCAGTGAGCACCGCGACCAGGATTGCAACCAGCTCTCGCGGTAACTGCTCGCGGTGAAAGTGGCAAATTTTCACCAGTGAGCAACGCGACCACTGCTCGCGGTATACGGTTGTGATGGATCAAAAATTGGAAAAAAAATAAGCACCGAGTGGATTGAAGCGGTAGAGCTTCATAAAATCCACCAGCATAGAAGAACCAAAGCAAAACATAACAGAAACCAGAGAAAATGAGATAGAAAGAAGAGAGAATATGAGAGAGAAAGAAGAAAAAGAAGAAGAAGAAGAAGGAGAGAAGAAGAAGAAGAAGAAGAAAAGAGGAAGAGAAGAAGGAAAAGATAAGGAGGAAGAGTTCAGGTTTGGTGTACACGTATTTTTCGAATTTTCAGTTTTTCAGAAATTTTCGGAATTGTCGAATTTTAGAGTTTTTGAATTAGTTGAATTATATGGATTATAGATTATAGTTCAGGTTTGGAGTACATTTGATTATATTGATTATAGATTTTGAATTAGTCGAATTTCCAGTTTTTGAGTTTTCGGAATTGTCGAATTATATGAATTTTTCTGTTTTCCAGAATATTTCGGATTGATTTCATTTGATTTATTTTGAGTTATTTGGATTATATTGATTACAGTTGATAGTTTGAAATTGATTCTGGAATGATTTGAATCGTGAATTATCGAAATATAAATTATATCTGAAATTTTGATTATAAATACTATTCGGAATTGATTTTAATATGTTTTGATGTTAGTATTATTATGGAAATATATTGTTGAAAGTGATTTTAGTTATATACTAATTTTGAAATGTACCGGAAAATGATTTTGGGGCATTTTGATTCGATATGAAATTATAAAATACCTTTGAATATTTTCTGGGATCGAATTGATGTGATTATTGATTTAGAAATATATTCGTATATTTCTGTTATATGATATTTGATGAAATTTGAATTTCGAAAATATATATATATATATATATATATATATATATCGATATGAATTGAAATTGAATACGTTAAAAGTTGAATTCGATAATTCTGAAAGAAATGAAATATGTTGACATTGGATTTGAGAAAACATTTTGGCTCTGATGTGTATAAACATAGTTATGGATATAGGAGGTTGACATGTCAATTGGGTTTTTTGTCTGAATAGTATTGTGCCGATTATACCACCCTTTGGATAGTACAGGCCCAAAGTGCCGATCCTAGGGTTCTGAATTCTGTCATGGGATATTTACAGCGGGTGATTCCGTTGGTGTTCCATTCTGATCTGATGTTCGGCGGGTGGCCCTGTTTATGTGCCCGATGCCGAACAACCTGTAATCCAGTCCGATAACTTATGTTTTATATGTCAGGAGCCCAATCTGAAAACTGATTTGTTATATGCAAATATTTGAGAAATTATGAAGAATTTGTCTGTTGATTGATTTTGGATATTATACTGGTTGAATTTATAATTTGATTTGATATGAGCCCCATATATGATTTAATTATAATTTATATTTTGATCGAAAATAGATAAACATATTTAATATAGTATATTTATATATACAATTTTATGTACATCCACTAAGCAATATCCTTAGAGTGTTGAGTTTTCTCGCACGCAGATAAAAAAGGTTCCAAAGGCGATAAAGATAAAGAAGGGTAGAGACTGCAAAACCAGAGTCCGGAATCACATCTTTCCTGCATATATTTTGGTAGTTCGTTTGTAATAAGTTTATATATTTTGATACCGCATGCATATACAGAAACTGTTTGTATATATTTAAAGAGCTTCAGCTATGTAAATATTTTATTATCTGTTTATGTTATCTGAATATATATTATATTATATTGTGATAAATTAGTTGGTAAGTCGCACTACATTTGGAAGAGTGCGCAAAATTGATTTAAGAATTTGAAAGTTGATTTTTATGAATTTTAACTGTAAATAGGTTTTGGAAAGTCAGAAAAATAGAGGAAACTCTGGCAAGATTTTCGAAAATTTATTTGGACCACTTTCAAATATTTTTCATATACTTTTAAATTATAGTTATTAATAGTAAAAGTTAGATTTTAGTATATAGTAGCGCTCCCTGATTCGGTCCGAGTGGATTTAGGTCAGGGGGTGTTACAGATAAAGTATTTCACTGTGATCCTATTCAATGCACCTAGTGCACTAGATTCTTTTGCCCAAAGACATTACACTGAGATGATTTTAGACTCATCATATCACATTTGATCCCGCTCAAATGTTAATAAAAGAATCTACAAGTTGAACAAGATGAAAGCACCCAACCTTGTATCTTAAGTTGTGAATGTTATTCGAGACTAACTAAAGAATTGTGTCTACCTCATACATATCCAAATGTATGAACAATTCTTTTGTTAGTGATTCAGGAGATGAGGGTCTTGGTCTTCATGCTAGGGTGGCGGATGTTATTCAGGAGAGGGATTGAGCTTGGCCTCGTTCCCTAACTAGGAATTGGATGGACATTATTAGTGGTATCTTTGATTCCTTAAGGCCTAATAACACTCAAGCTGATACTTTGTGTTGGGTTGAGGACTCTCGTGAAGCTTTCTCTATTCGTAATGCTTGGGAGTCTCTTTGGTCCCGGCATCTAGCAGTAGAGTGGTTTAGGTCTGTTTGGCATTCTAAAGCAATTCCTAGACATGCTTTCATCTTCTGACTGGCCATTAGGGATGCTCTTTCTACTTAGGATAAGCTTCTTATTTATAGGCTTGATTCCGGCTATTCGTTGTATGTTTTATGGAGGGAATTGTGAGGATGTCCCTCATCTCTTTTTTAATTGTTCCTATTCTTGCGAGGTTTGGTTTGCTCTTTTAAGGAAGTGTAGGTTACCTCTGCGTGCTCGGAGCTGGGAGGCTACTATTATTTGGTCTTGCCATTTTCGTGGTCGGCAGCTTCGTGGGTGGGTGGTGCGTATTATGCTTGCGGCTTCTGTCTATGCTATTTGGTGTGAGCGGAATGCCAAAATGCATGGCGAGTTACATAAACCTATTACCGTGGTTGTTCGTTCCATTGTTAGAGATGTTTGTATGCGTCTTAATTCCTTATCTGGTGTGGTGCCTTCTCCTGCTAATTGATGGCTCTACCAGTCTTGGGGTTTATCTGATTTTATTTTTTTATAATCTGCTTGTTTTGCCTTTTAGGGGTTTTGTCCCTTTTGCTGGTGTTCTGGTGGTTACTTTTGGCTATACCATGTGATAGGGTTTGTGCTTAGCTTTTTTTGCTTTGCTGTGTTTTGAGTTTCTGTTGATAGGGGGCCTGTCCCTTCTCTGACCTTGTAATATTATCGCTGGGGTATGCCCCTTTGCTTTTGTTTTGTCTCTTTGGTTAATATACTTACATTATCCAAAAAAATTAAACTATAAATGCTATAAGATCTGTTAAATCAGAAATCATTTTATTGATATGAAAAAGATTGTCAAATACACTATTACACTCTTGCTATTGAGTATAATCTTAACATAAACTCTAAACCCTAAAACACTAAAACCCTAAACAATACACCCTAAAAACCCTAAACCCTTAAGATTAAACGCCAAACCCTAAAACACTAAGAGCTCGTTTGGCAGATATGACTGGCTTATACTGAACTAAGTCCTGGGATTAGACTGAACTGGACTGACTTAGTCTGCACTGGGACTAAATCCTGACCTACATTTGGTATTACATCGGACTAAGCGCTAGACTATTAAAATAATCTAGACCCGTGTTTTATGTTGTTTCGGACTATTTTTTTTATTTTATAAAACTATAAATATAAAACATTATTGATAGATGTTTTTTATGACATTAGTTCAAAATGAAATAACAACCAATTATGTCGCTTCAATTGATTATGCAACTTTCTCCTTAACTTTCAAATATCATTTTGTTCATATTATTCAATATTCAAAGTGAAATACAATATGCAAACTCATATAAATACAAATAGTATATAAATTAAACAAGTAATAATCCAACATATCCAGATAATTCCAAAGCCTCCAAGCATAGAAATAACAATATTGACTATAAATATAATTAACATAAAAATTATATCATTAGAAATATTTTGTTGAGATCTTTCAAGTATGCATGATATTGACTATATTTTAATTATTTTAAAATTTTTATTTATCATATCTATTGACTATATTTTAATTATTTCAAAGTTAGATGGAGAAAATTAAGTAGATGAAAAAATTAATTATTAAAAAAATTTAAATTAAAATTGTTACATGTAAAAAAGTTAGTTGTAAATATATTATTTTCAAATATCATTTTGTTCATATTATTCAATATTCAAAGATAAATACAATATGCAAACTCATATAAATACAAATAGTAATTAAACAAGTAATAATCCAACATATCCAGATAATTTCAAAGCCTCCAAGCATAGAAATAACAATATTGACTATAAATGTAATTAACATAAAAATTATGTCATTAGAAATGTTTTGTTGAAATCTTTCAAGTATGCATGACATTGACTATATTTTAATTATTTTAAAATTTTCATTTATCATATCTATTGACTATATTTTAATTATTTCAAAGTTAGGTGGAGAAAATTAAGTAGATGAAAAAAGTAATTATTAAAAAAATTTAAATTAAAATTGTTACATGTAAAAAAGTTAGTTGTAAATATATTATGTGAGTAAATTATTATCTAAGTAAATTATTAACTAAAATAATTAAGAGAATGTTAAAAAAATAATTTATGAAGTAAAAATATAATAATATTTTATTATTTGAAGATTGTAAAATGGAAAATGGTTGGAGTTGATAGTGAGAGAAAATACTCTGCCTTCTCTTTAGAATTTTTTGAGTGTTCTTCTCATCTTTTTTTTTTATTATCTCTTTGTGATTATCATTGATTTCTTTGATAATCACAAGCTCAATTTTGTTTTCTTTTAGCTTGAGGTCTACTGGTCCATTTACTTTAATTTTTGGCAGTTTTGGTTTTGTTTTTGCTATGATGGATGATTTTCTGTGGCCAATATTGTAAGTGATTTTTTACTTGTGATTTGTGCTGTGTTTTGTCCTTATTATTGGGTTGTGATTGCTATTTCTTCTTAGTGTGTTGGCTGGTGCCATGTTGGTGTTTTACCAGCTATTGGTTATGTTAAGAAGGGTGGCAACCATGTTTCTTCTTTGATGTGCAACATAGCATGTGCAACTGATTTTGAAGGCAAGTATGGAGATGTTTTTCATGGGGTAGTGCATGATGAGGACGAGATGAGGACTTTTTGTAGTGCTGTTGATGGGGGATTTCTTGATTTTTTTTTTTTTGGATAATATAAGTATATTAACTAAAGAAACAAAACAAAAGCAAATGGGCATACCCCAGCGAGAAAAACACAAGGTCAGACAAGGGACAAGGCCAACCGAACCACAAAACTATTCCAGACACATTCTGGAAGAGCATCACCAACTATTCCATAGTTTAATAACCACTGCTGAAACCAGCAAGGGATAGGAACCCTACTGAAATCTTTAGTACTAATGGAAAGTTTAATGAACCAGCTATGACCATAGTTGCGGTTCTGGTAATTCAGAACTTCATTCTAGGCCTGAACATAGTCAAAGAAATTATAAGAGTTAGGAATTACTCTTGAGTCTTTGAACTTCTGTTTACTGAAAATATTATCACCCCAATCCTGATGGGAGAATACATCAAGGATGATCAGCTTGGAGTAACTGATTGACTTGTTACTCTTGTAGTAGTGGGTGATTCTAGCACAGTCCTGTTTCCATCAAAATAGTCTCAAACCATTTTCTCGTTTTCTGAGAATCAATGGCAGGAGATAGATGGTCTCTGAGATAGATTTGAGCAATTAATTCTAGGTCTGATCCCCAGTGCTCAGCTTCAATAAAGGAGGCAAGTGTCATAGTTGTACGCTTGTACCCATCGTCCATCCTCTTAGGATTAGAGGATGATGAATCTGTTGGGGTTTTTGCCCTAAAGATGTAATTTGTAAATGTTTTTTTATAAACAAATAAAAGAAGAGTTCAATTCATTCTTATTGTATCATTTATATTATATAAACTTGTGCATTATAACATCCTAGATTGCCGGATGTAATCTCATACTGTGTATATGATTGTCATATACATATGGATACAGTAAGAGATGTGCAATCGAAAGAGTCCATAGATAGCAAATAAAACTGGATACTTTATTTGTAGTTAATCTATAGCTGCGGTCCATTCTGTATTGTACGAGGATTCTATCCTGAATCATTCATATGGAGATATGGGAATAGAGGCACCTTGTATGATGTGATCATATAGGACTGGGCCATGATCTATATGAATCTCTCACCAAGATCCGTTTACCGATGAGATTCATATACATCAACTTATGATGGCTATATGTGGGTGATCTCAATCCTGAGTGTCTTATCGACTTCTTCAGGTTAGATCGTGATCTTTGATATACCATGGGTGAGGTCAGATGATTATTCCCGATCAATATTCTCCGTATGTTGGGATTGCGATTTGGCTTGTGGTTGGGAAGGTTTGCACACAATAGTGGAATCCACTCCTTCTTGTGAGAAGTAGAGAGTAGTTCCCTTAAAAGTTGATTCGGGGCTTGAACAATATGAGCGTTCTCTTGATTCCGTGAGGAAACAGGATTTATTGTTCATTAGAGAATCAACGGTGCTTAAAGAATATATATAGTTAGAGGGGTATAACGGACATTATGACCCAGCTTTAATTATGAACTACTGTGGAGGGTCACACCATACGTAACAACAATATCGATGGACACCGAGTAATATCGGTCTGTGTAAAAGTGTCCGCAGTTGAGAGAATGCAGCTTCAGATTTTTAGTGGAATAATACCAGAGTTGATAATCAAGGAATATTAATTAAAGAGTTCAATTAATGATTCTGAGGATTATTGGAGCTCAAAATACTGTGGGTCCATTAGGTCCCCTTGCTAGCCCGATCCATTTAGGTAACAAGGGTTACGTATAATTAATTGGATGATCCAATTAATAGTGTTGCGAAAGTGACACGTGTCAGGAGTTAATTGAGTGATGTGATTATTCAATTAATTAAATAATGACAATTATAACAATTAAATAATAAGATTATTTAATTATGTAATTAGTCATAAGAGGAGGGTGATAGTTGATATTTTATTTTGAATAGTGAGATAATAGGATTATCTTATTTATTAAATAAAATAAAATAAATTTGAATTTAAAAAGTTTAAATTCAAAATTTTGATAATAGTTTATTTTTATTTTTTGAATATAGAGATAATATAATTATCTCATTTATTAAATAAAATAAAATAAATTTGAATTTAAAATGTTTAAATTCAAAAGTCTGATAATAGTTTATTTTTATTTTTATTTTGAATAAAGGGATAATAGGATTATCTCATTTATTAAATAAAATAAAATTAAATTAAATTTAAAAAGTTTAAATTCAAAAGTTACTGATAAATTAATAAAAAGAGTTTTTATTAATTTGGTAACTTAAAATAGATATATTAAAAAGAGTTTTTAATTTAAACAGAGAACTGAACCTAAAGAGTTTTACGTTCAAAGATTTTTTACGTAAGAGATACAGAAAAAAGAAAGGTGACCGGAGAGATACAGTATCTCTCCAACTCTTTTTTCTATTCAATCCTCTTCACTGATCCTGACAACGTGACGCGCCCACACGCAAGTTACCGGTGCCGAGATATAGTAAGGAAGATGTAGTGGTACAGACTAGGAGCTACAGAAAAAAATACGAAGGAGCCTCCAATGGTGGTATGTTCCTTAATTTTTTTTCTTTCATTGATTATGATTTTCTGTATATAAAATAAATATATATGTGATATATATTATTTTTATTATTCCGAAAATATAGTTCCAAAGTTTTACTAGTCACAAATTGTTTTTGCAATCTATATAAAAATTTTAAAATCTTATTTTCGCTGCGTGACCAGTAGAACGGAAAAACGGTTCCTACAATTGCTATCAGAGCCTAGGGTTATTTTCGGAACAGAAAAGTGTTTTTGATGCTCCTGATGTATGATTGCGTAGGCACAATTTTTTTATTTATTTGACTATATATTGTTTAAATTAAATTGTTTAATTTTAAACATGGTTGATCATAAATTTTTATGGTATTGTGGATTTAGATGTTACTGGGTTGTAAATTAATTTATTTTATTTTCTAGTTTTTTTTCTATTTTTTTTTTATATTATATTTTTTTTATAAAATGTAATCGAAGACGAAGATGCTGAAAATCGAAGAACAAGTTATGATCAAAACTGGCTGCAGACACAAGGTAGAATTGTTGCGCGACGGCGTACTACATTGGAGAACATTTTTGTTGCGCAGTCATACGTGCAAGAAAATACCAAAACATTTGGTGATGGTGCGCATTGCATTGATGTCATAAAAAAAAATCAATTGTTGAACTCCACTCACAATTGTTGTGCTGTACCGTTTGTACTTATTTGTGTACTGCATGTAATTTTTTTTGGACGCCGTGATGTCATTGCACAAATTTTATTTAGTGTGCAAATCAGCTATTGTTCTGAATTCATGAGATGAATCGGAGAGTTATGAAGAGATTGGAATACTGTAAAGTTACAAGAAGACCAAGGAATGCCTTGGGGTTATTTTTGTAATTTAGTTTTCAATTTTTTTTTAGGTTAGATAATCCACAACACTCGGTCAACTCATGTATGCTTTATTATGTGATAATTTAGTATTGTCATGCAAATACATGTCATTTAGATTTAAGTGTGCCTACGCAAATATATGTTGATATTGTCATTCATGCATTATAGTATTTATATATTATTTATTTTAATGTGATTAAAATAGTAAATAATATATTTATAATTTACTATGAAAAATAATTAGTTTTTAATAGTTAAAAACTGAATAATTCTTTTAATATTAATCTTGTTATTAAAGTGTTTAATAAATTTATATTAATATGGTCATTTATTAAATTAGGTTTAATATGATTAATCACCTAATAAATAAATGAACCAAATAATATGTTAGAATTTTAAATAGTTAAAACTTGATTAGCACCAAATTAATAATCTAACTTTAGTAAAACGTTTACCTAAGTTTAGATTATTCACTTATAGATTTTTAAGTAGTTAAAAATCATAATTATTTAGAATATGATTCTAATAATAAATTAGTTAATGCCCTATATAACTTGATTAAAATTAGCCGTTTGATCCTATAGAGACTAGGTGTATTAATGAATAGAAAACCCTAAGTTTTAAAATAGTGAGTGGGAGAGGGATATATGACATATATATCCCGCAGTCTCCATCATTAGTTCAACACCGTGAGATCCGAGTGGGGCCTCGTAACGGCTTTGCTTTCGTCCTCCCTAAGGAGGGTTTCCACGAAGATCAATACCAAGGTTGACTTCCTAACGGATAGGATTTCTGGGGTATTTTGGGTTTGACCGACCCTAAGGCGGCACTCTCGAGTTAAGCCCATGAGATCTGAAATGATGGGTTACACTCACAAAGTTTAGATTAAATATGGTTAATCGAAAACCTGACTAAATAAACGATGGTTGAATAATATAGAATAAGAGTTATTCTAGAATATTATTTGATTGAGAATGTCTCGGTCCAACATGCAAGGACTTGACCGACCTTAAGACGACACTTCTTTGTGGTATGTTGGATTATCATGGCATAGTAACTTTCTTTTTTGGGTAGTTCTAGTTCATTAAACATGTACATGCATTATGTTTAAATTTAGGGTTAATTGCACTAACATCCCCTATTGAATGGTGTTATTGCACTCGCTGGCAACTTTTTCGTTTATTGCACAAACATCCCCTTGATTTCGTTGACCAAACGGTTGACTCACAGTGAAGTTAACATTTTAGGCAAAAAGACCACTCTACCCTTACCATTTTATTTTATTTTTATTTTATTTAATAAATTATTATTTTTAATAATCATATAATATTAATTATATAAAAAAAATTTATTTTTTTATTCCAGATTCTTCTTGTTTCTCTTCTTTATTTATTTATTTTTATTTTTTTCAGATTCTTCTTCCCTTATCATCATCTTTTTCTTCCAGATTGTTTTATCTTCTCTTATCTTCTTCTTTCCCTTACTTTTTTTTTTTTAAAAAAAAAAACCACAAACTAGTGTTTCTAGATTTCATCTTCATCATTTTCTATTTCAAAAAAAAAAAAAATCTTCATCATCATTATCAGAAAATATAAAATACTCATCAACCAAATCACCACCACAAGTATTTTTACTATTACTCTCAATATCACCACCAACACCACCACCACAACCACCACTATCGTTGAGATGTGAAGAGCTAGTTGAGATTCTAAAATCAACCCAACAAAAAAAAAAACTTCAAACTTCAAACAAGTGTCATTCGAAACCATTAACCCAGAAAAAAAAAAACCAAGTAAGCCAGGAAAAAAAAACTTCAACCAGCAAACCAGAAAAAAAAAAATGCCTCTTCGCAAGCTTCAAATCCAGAAAAAAAAAATCTCCAAGTAAGCAAGAAAGAAAAAAACTTCAACCAGTAACTCAGGAAAAAAAAAAACCCTCTTCGCAAGCTTCAGATCCAGAAAAAAAAAATCCCAAGTAAGCAAGAAAAAAAAACTTTAACCAGTAACCCAGAAAAAAAAAAAAAAACCCTCTTTACAAGCTTCAGAAGTTCAGATCTTCAGATTCCACAATCAAAGAGAAAAAAAAATACTCCTTTGCCTCATACAACCGAGAGAGAGCTTTCTGTGAAGCGATTTCGAGAATAAGAAGAAGTAGAGAATGGAAGAAGAAAAATAAAAAAAATAAAAGAAGAAGAAGAGAGATAGCTCCAAAAATTCATCTTTAAACTTTTTTTTTTTTTTGTGGCATTAGACCAAATTATTTGGTCCATTGGATGGAGATATTTTTATTCCATCTAATGGATCAGATCTCATGTGATCCATTATTTCTTTTAATTTTTTTTTGGAAATTTTTTTTTTATTGTATTTTAATGGTTTAATGGTAAAAAGACAATTTTACCCTTACTACAGTCACTTACCGTTAACTTCACTGTGAGTCAACCGTTTGGTCAACGAAATCAAGGGGATGTTTGCGCAATAAAAGAAAAAGTTGCCAGCGAGTGCAATAACACCATTCAATAGGGGATGTTAGTGCAATTAACCCTTAAATTTATGCCAAAGCATTAGCACTTGTTTTTAATATATATAACTGAATGGATGTTTATTTATTTTTCAGCAATAATGTCTTCTGCGTTATTACAAATACTTGCACACGACAAACTAACTGGTGATAACTATACAAAGTGGAAACTTAACATAAATGCGATTTTGGTCACCAAAGACCTTAAGTTTGTGCTTACGGAGGAATGTCCTCTACAACCTGCTGCCAATGCCCCACAAAGAGTTTGTGAGGCATACCAACGATGGGTCTCATCTGATGAGAAAGCTTGTACATATCTATTAGCTTCTACGACAGAAGTGCTTGTTGACACGACTTTTTGTACCCGCAAGTATACGGGGTCGGCACAAGTAATAAAATGATGAGTAAATTATCGTCTCCACAGGGATATTTAGGCGTTGAGTACTAAAATTAACCAAGCCTATTTCTATTTGGATAATCGAAAGATTTTAATAGATCGAATTGAAAGATAAAAATATAAAAACATAAAAATAAAGCAAACAACCAATATGAGAGATTAGTTAGGGTATTTGAATTCACCTAATCCATCCAATTGAGTTCCATGAAAGCACATTGTTGTTGTCTAATTATTCATGAAGATGACCGTGTTTATCTAATTTATCCAAAGTCCCCTCTCGAGGTAAATCAGACCTATTACACATACACTAATATCCTATCTCTCGATGGTATATTCAAGTGCATGAGAATGCATTAGTCACAATAAACACCCTATGTGATCACACAAGCAAATTAGTATATCTCTATCTAATTCTACTTGTGGTGGACATTATATCGAGCACGTGGTGGGCGTCTCCTCTCGGTACATAACACACAACCAATTTATCATTTAAATGTAGGCCTTCACATTCAAAAGTATTAAGCACAATAATACCACTCAACAACATAATAATCAACCACAACAAATTAAACAATCAATTCATTCAATCATCATAGAATAAGATCCATCAAAACCCTAACTTACAAATTTAGTTCATAATCAAAGATTTACAACTAAACATGTTTTCCAATTAATAAAGAGAGTTACAAGCATGAAAATAAAGAAGGAAAGGGATAGAAAAACTCTAGGTGTGATGAACTTTCGTCCTCCTCCTCATTGGGAATTTGTCTAGCTTCCACTTTCTCCAAATCCAAGCTTGATGGTGAGATTTTGGCTCAAGGATTGAATCCAATCCCTCTTGGTTTCAAGGTGATCTTCTTCTCCCCTCTTTGCCTCTTCTCTTCTCTCTTGGTCTCCTCTTGGTCCTCTCCTTAAAGCCCTAGCTGAATCCCCTCTCTTTTGAGCCCTTTTTCTACTTATAGACATGCGAAATAAGGTTTCTCGCGTCGCCATCGCGACCGTGGGTCGATACCGCTGGTCGCGGCACTGTGCTCGCGGTGCTCACTGCCAAAAAATTGATGTTTCATCGCGACCGTAGGTCGCGGTACTAGGTCGCGGTGCTCACTGGTCCAAATTTCAGGATTGCACACTGTTACGAAAATGACCATATCTTCCTCTAGAAAACTCCAAATCATGAATCGTAAAATGTATTGGAAAGTAGACATCTATATCTTTCCATACATATAAATCTAGAAACCCAGTTCATCCTCTGGAATTTATGATGGCCTCCGAAACATGACTCATGACTTAACTCTCGACATGAAAGTCGTGAGTCTGCGCACTATTGTGAAAATGAGCATAACTTTCTCTAGACAACTCGGAATCATGAACCGTAAAATTTTCCGGAAAGCAGACATCGTGAGCTTTCCAGAAATATAAGGCGCTCAACCCAGTTCATCTTGTAGAATTTATGGCAGCCTCCAAACGATGACAACTATGCACTCCCAAATCTTCAATTTAATCCACCAAAACTCTTCAATTACGCACAAAACCTTATTACCTGTACACTAGAGGAAAACACGTCAAAAGCACCAAAAATACTCAAGAATACAATCAAAAGATACGGTTTAAGGGTCGTAATTATATGAAAATAAATGACCGATCAAATACCCCCAAACTTATCTTTTGCTTGTCCTCAAGCAAATCGGAACATACCACAACTAAAAGCAAAGACAAAAATAACTAAAACTAATCAATAAAAACGAACTAAGCTATATCCATTTCCGTAGGATGCAACGATAGCACTTAGCACGTGCCACAAGCCTTTAAACCCCTAAGTGGCTCTAGTGGACGAGTTATAGTCTCGTGAGGGTTTACTAGCTACGATACCCACAAACGTCCTAAGCTAACCACATACATAGTTCAACATCAAAATAAGTATATACACAAATGCAAAGGCATAAGATTAGCACAAAATCAGAAATCCAAAATGCTGTCAATAAGTCTAATACACCATATATCATACAGGACACTGACATGCAACGCATTTATAATCGTGACACCTTCCATACTAATAACCTCTGATGTAATTCGCCTCGACTCTAGTCTCATAAGTTTTCACTCAATAGCACTCAGAACCTAGGCAATCACACTTTCAACTGTATATGACTGGAATTTATGAGCAAAGAATTTCAAACTGTGTCGTATGCAACAATAATTAGAAAGAACACATAAATTTAACAAAGGATCTCATGAAAGATATCAAATGCTAAGAACAGAAAAATTCGTGTATATACATGTCAAATATTACAATTGAATTTCCTCAGGAGATCAACAGGTCTTTAAATGATTGTAATGGGGCTTTGGGGTGATTGGCTAAAAAAGAACGAAAAACGGGTTCAACTCACTTGGAAACCTATTGAGAGACTTCATAAAATTTTCAATTTGTGCATTTTCTCTCATGACTACCAAATTCATTCAACTTTTCTTCCAAATCTTTTTCTCGCGTTTCTCCTTCAACCTCTTTTCAACCCTTTTTCAATTTTTACTTTGTGCATTTCACTCCTTTTTTTTTTCTCATTTTAGCCAACTCTTTTTATTTTATTTATTCTTTTATTGGCTATTCTCTTTTTCTGTACATTACCCATATCCATATCATCTTTTCTACTCCACTCCTTCTTCCTCACTCAATACTTACACATTTTTCTTTTAATTGCCTCTAGTTTCCAAGCGTCAAAGGTAACGTCTTACAATTTCGGCTAGGATTTTTGGATATGTAGGTCATACAATAAAAGGCTAATCTGCAAGTGTTTGGCCGCGAATGGGATAGGGAGCACACAATTACGGATAGGAAATCAAGCTATTTAGGAATTCACACACAATGCCTGGATCATATCTCCAAAATCTACTCAATTGAACATTCAAAACATATATACAAGATTTTCATAATGCAGTTCATTAACATCCAACGCAAACCTATAGAGATCAATCTAATGACAATAAAGCTCAAGAAAGTGTTTAAGAGTAGAAATAAGAATTCCCTCAAAATAAGTACGCAATAATCTCAAAATCTCACTAAGGGCAGTCTCCACTATTAATCAGAGCTATTAATTGAAAGTTGTCACATATTACAATGCAAAGACGTCAGACCTATATGTTTAGATGTAAAGACACTACTGGCATTATTCCAAATAACAACTTTGTACACTCAAATAACCTAAGTATTTACATATTATTACTTAATTATCTGTAAAGCATGCATATGGTTTCGCTATCCTAATACAAACACAACAAAACACGATCTCGAAAACTGGTATACGTGGCATTGTTATACCTAAGTCTTCCAAACGCATTGCGTATGAGGAATGTCTAGGTTTCCAGCCTATATACACCAACAAGACACAAAAACACAAAAACACCAAACAATACCCCCAAACTTAAAATAAATATTGTCCTCAATGTTTTACACCTTACGTACGAAGAAAAGGGGCTTATAAAGAAATAAAAACAAAAAAACTAGAAATAAAAACTAAAAACAATCAAACTAGACACAAAAACAAAAACGCACAAAACAAATGAACACAGAACAACAGTCCTAATATCCACAACTAACAACCCTAGATATCCACAACTAACAAATCTAAATAGACACACAAAAACAAACAAAAACAAAATCAAAGAAATCAAACACTTCAATAATATGTACATCCAACCAAACTTCCCCCGAACTTCAAAATTTTCAACTCAAGGCACAGCACTTCAAAATGTTCATGGGAAATAGTTACGAAACACTAGAAAATTTAAACTAAAAAAATCAAAATAAAATAAAAGAAAATAATATACAGATTTTACCTCATCGCTTGAGCTTTCGCCCACCTGCCCCATGATTGGTATCTCCTCATCAGCTTACCGCACCATCTTAACCAAATGACTGGAAGAGAAGACGACTCTCCCAGCACTGCATACCTCGAATGCGAAGGTATCTCTTTACGACCCCAGTGCGGTGGCTTCTCAAAAGGCGGAGGCGGTTTGGGCTTCCCTTCTCCGAGGTCTACAGAAACATATGTATCTTGGTGGCTTTCTTCTTTCGTAGTGGTGCTATGGACTAGACATAACTCAAGTGGTTCTGGAAGGGTAGATGCCTCATCTCCATAAAACAAGTTCTTGCTCCCTTCCGTCTCTACTTGATCAACCCAAATCTGATGCTCAATTTGCTCTTCGATTTCCACGGCCGTTTCATTGTATTGCACCATAAGATATGGTTCGTGCTCTTGCCATTGGATCTCTGTAGCTAATTTGCTGATTTGAATCTCCAAGCGTTGGGTAGCTGCTTGAGTATGTTCCGCAACTTGATCAAGTTTAGCTTCCAGCTTCTTCAAGGCCTCATCTTGGGACTCCATTCTTTCATCCATCTTAGACATGAATTTTAAAATCATGTCTTCCAATGCTGGATCAATTTCCTGATGTTCCTGCTGGTTGCTCCAATGAGATTCGGAATGATTGCTCCACCCAGGATTGTACGAGCTCAGGTAAGGGTTGTTCTGTTGATAATGTACATAGCCCTTGTACTGTATTTGCTCAGAACGGCTCTCAACAAACGGATTGCCCACCTGACAGTCAGTACTCACATGCGGCCCCCCACACAAGAAACAACACAAAGATGCTTCGTAGTCTTTAGTCGCCACTTCCTCGGTAAGCTCCTGCGCCTCATACCAAGAATATATTTTCTGCACAGAAAAAGACAAATAAAACTAATAAAAATAAAATATATACAAATCCAAAGTAGCTATAGACCTAATCGGTATTAACATCAACACAACTAAAATATCCCCGGCAACGGCGCCAAAAACTTGACACGACTTTTTGTACCCGCAAGTATACGGGGTCGGCACAAGTAATAAAATGATGAGTAAATTATCGTCTCCACAGGGATATTTAGGTGTTGAGTACTAAAATTAACCAAACCTATTTCTATTTGGATAATCGAAAGATTTTAATAGATCGAATTGAAAGATAAAAATATAAAAACATAAAAATAAAGCAAACAACCAATATGAGAGATTAGTTAGGGTATTTGAATTCACCTAATCCATCTAATTGAGTTCCATGAAAGCACATTGTTGTTGTCTAATTATTCATGAAGATGACCGTGTTTATCTAATTTATCCAAAGTCCCCTCTCGAGGTAAATCGGACCTATTACACATACACTAATATCCTAACGCTCGATGGTATATCCAAGTGCATGAGAATGCATTAGTCACAATAAACACCCTATGTGATCACACAAGCAAATTAGTATATCTCTATCTAATTCTACTTGTGGTGGACATTATATCGAGCACGTGGTGGGCATCTCCTCTCGGTACATAACACACAACCAATTTATCATTTAAATGTAGTGATGAAGACTTATCTAGCACAAGGGCATGGAATGCGGATCCAATCCAATTTCCCGTTGGGCCGGTTACAAGAGCACGTGCTAAGAAATTCAAAAATGCATTGAGTGGGCTAATTCAAGGGATTTGGGTTCAGGCATATTCATGGAGGCCCATGGAAGGAATGGACTTGCAAAAGGAGGGCCCAACCTTAGTGAATGTAATTCAAGTTAAGGAAGATGCAACTTGCTAATTCGAAGGGATAACTTTGGAAATTCATAACGTGTGAACGGTTAGGTTTCTAGAGACTTGTGAGTAGGACTTTTCAAAGTTCATGATCTTATCTTCAATTTTCAATTTGGAATCAGATCCATTGGAGGTCACACGAGGAAGATATGGTCGGTTATTTCAAAGTATCCAGAAGCTGTCTTACTTTGACAATTGTTGTCTTACTTTGACAATTGTGTTATCTTCATTTGGTAATTGTGTTGCACGTTTTTATTGAGTTCAAAGCTTCCTAGTCAACAAATCACACCTTCCTTTACTTGTTTTCGTTTCCCATGCTTGGAGGGTTGTTCCAAGACATTTCATTTTCTATTTAAACTCATTTGTAAGTCATTTTATGGCACCATTGATCATTAATACAAAAACTGAGTGAAATTTCGTTTCACCTACTTGTTCTTGATAGAACTACTGAACTTATCAAAGGAAGGCTTCCTTTGTGGCGTTCTTGAGTGTTTATACTTTCGGGTTCGTGGATTGAGTATTCATCGGGTCTAGAAGGTTGAAGAATCTGATTTTTGGGAGTTCTTGGGTGTAAAACAAATTGAGTGTGGGTTTGGGGGTTATATAACCTTACGGGTTCACATCATTTGGTATCAGAGCAAGGCTCTAGTCTCGGGTTTATTCTATCCTTATGTTTTTGTTTTCTATTCAAATCCATCGTATATTGTTGTTCGTTTGTAGTTCGTATCAAGGTCATCACATATTGATGTGAAACAATACGAATTACACATGAAATGATACGAACTACAAATAACTTAGGTAGGCGGAGCTAGTGTATAACGAATAACTTAGGTAGTATCAAAATGAAGATTCCATCGTTTCAAGGGAAAAATGATCCGGAGGTTTATCTCGAATGGGAAAAGAAGGTGGAGCTAGTGTTCGATTGCCACAATTATTCCGAGAATAAGAAGGTAAAACTTGCTGCCATTGAATTTTCTGAATATGCTATTGTTTGGTGGGATCAATTGGTGATGAACAGGAAGAGAAATGGGGAGCATCCAATAGAGACGTGGGAGGAGATGAAAGCAGTGATGAGGAAGCGATTCGTCCCGAGCTACTACTACCGGGAGCTATACAACAAGTTGCAAAGTCTTCGACAAGGCAACCGAAGTGTGGAGGAATATTATAAGGAGATGGAGGTCGCTATGATTCGAGCAAATATAGAGGAGGATCGGGAAGCAACAATGTCTAGGTTCTTGGCAGGTTTGAATCGTGAAATTACCAATGTGGTGGAATTGCAACATTATGTGGAGTTGGAGGACATGGTTCACATGGCAATAAAAATAGAGAACCAGCTCAAAAGAAGGGGTAATACACGTCCAAGCCAAAATTCTAGTTCATCAGCTTGGAGACCAAATCATTGGAAGAAAGATGAGAAGCAGCCGATGATGAAGCCTAAGGCCGAGCAAAAGCCAGAAGCAACAAACAATGGAAATCAAGGTAAATCCGATTCTTCCACTTCTAGGAATCGTGATATTAAGTGTTTTAAGTGTCAAGGCAGGGGTCACATAGCTAGCCAATGTCCAAACAAAAGAGTTATGGTGATACGAGATAATGGAGAGGTCGAATCAGAAGATGACGAAGAAAACACCGACTCTATGCCACCATTGGAGGATGCTGATAATGAAGAATACGCTGTCCAAGGAGAGATGTTGGTGGCAAGGCGAGCGCTAAGTGTCCAAGTCAAAAAAGAAGAAGAAGTACAACGAGAAAATATTTTCCATACTAGGTGCCATGTTAATAACAAGGCATGTAGTATGATAATAGATGGTGGTAGTTGTACTAATGTTGCTAGCACTCTTATGGTGGAAAGGTTAGGCTTGCCAATAATTAAACACCCCCGACCTTACAAGTTGCAATGGCTAAACGATAGTGGTGAGGTAAAGGTGAACAAACAAGTTATGATTTCTTTTCAAATCGGAAAATATGAAGACAAAGTGTTATGCGACGTAGTTCCAATGCAAGCAGGGCACTTGTTACTAGGACGACCATGGCAGTTTGACCGACGTGTTAGTCATGATGGCTTCACCAACAAGTACTCTTTCGTGCATAACCAAAGGACAATCACTCTAGTTCCTTTGACACCACAACAAGTTTATGAGGATCAATTGAGGTTGCAACAAGAGAGTGAGAAAAAGAAAATGAGAGCAAAAGAAAAAGAGGTCGAGACAAAAAAGAAAGAGAAAAATGAGAGAGAAACGGCCATTGAAAGAAAAGAAGAGAGAAAAACAAATTTTTATGCTAGAGCGAGTGATGTTAAAAGAGCGATGTTGTCCAACAAACCCATACTTATACTTATGTATAAGGAAGAATGTTTAAATGTTAACCAACTTGAGGCTTCTTTGCCTAGCTCTGTTTTATCTCTCTTGCAGGAATTTGATGATGTTTTTCCCGAGGAAATTCCAGATGGTTTGCCACCTATTCGAGGGATTGAGCATCAAATTGATTTTGTACCCGGCGCAACCATTCCAAACCGACCAGCCTATCGCAGTAATCCTGAGGAGACAAAGGAGCTTCAAAGGCAGGTTGATGAATTAATGAAAAAAGGGTATGTTCAGGAAAGCATGAGTCCTTGTGCTGTTCCAGTTATTTTGGTTCCTAAGAAGGACGGCTCATGGAGAATGTGTGTTGATTGCCGAGCTGTTAACAATATAACGGTAAAGTATCGACATCCTATTCCTCGCTTAGATGATATGCTAGATGAATTGCATGGTTCTTGTGTATTTTCTAAAGTTGATTTGAAAAGTGGATACCATCAAATTAGAATGAAAGAAGGTGATCAGTGGAAAACTGCGTTTAAAACAAAATATGGTTTGTATGAATGGTTAGTTATGCCTTTTGGGTTAACTAATGCTCCTAGTACTTTCATGAGATTAATGAACCATGTTTTGCGAGCTTTCATTGGACAATTCGTAGTTGTTTATTTTGATGATATTCTCATATATAGCAAAAACTTGGATGAGCATGTAGTGCATTTAAAATCTGTCTTAGATGTACTCAGGAAAGAAAAGTTGTTTGCTAATCTGAAAAAGTGTACCTTTTGCACCAATAAACTTGTGTTTCTAGGATTTGTTGTTAGTGCACAGGGTATACAGGTTGATGAGGAGAAGGTATGTGCAATTCAAGAGTGGCCGAGTCCCACAACTGTAGGTAATGTAAGAAGTTTTCATGGACTTGCTAGTTTCTACCGACGGTTTGTGAAAGATTTTAGCTCATTGGCCGCACCGCTTACCGAAGTAATAAAAAGGAACGTTGGATTCAAGTGGGGAGAAGAACAAGAGAAGGCGTTTCAATTGATTAAGCAAAAGCTGACCAACGCCCCTTTATTGTCTTTACCTAACTTTAATAAAACGTTTGAAATTGAATGTGATGCTTCAGGTATTGGTATAGGTGCAGTATTAATGCAGGAGGGACGACCAATTGCTTACTTCAGTGAGAAACTAAGTGGGGCAGCCTTAAACTACCCGACTTATGATAAAGAGCTGTATGCATTGGTTCGGGCTTTACAGACATGGCAACATTACTTGTGGCCTAAAGAATTCGTGATTCACACCGATCATGAGTCCTTAAAACACCTTAAAGGCCAACACAAGTTGAATAAGAGGCATGCACGATGGGTCGAATTCATTGAGACTTTTCCGTACGTTATTCGATATAAACAATGTAAGGAGAACATCGTTGCTGATGCACTTTCTCGAAGGTACACTCTTCTATCTACTCTTGATGCTAAGATTCTTGGTTTTGAGCATATTAAAGATTTATATCCTTTAGATTGTGATTTTTGTGAAGATTATGTATCTTGTGAAAAGAGTGCCAGTGGTAAGTATTTTAGACATGAGGGTTTCTTGTTTCGAGACAATAAATTATGTATACCAAATTGTTCCTTGCAAGATTTGCTGGTGCGAGAATCACATGGGGGAGGGCTAATGGGACACTTTGGGGTAGCTAAAACCTTAGCCGTTCTGCAAGAACACTTCTATTGGCCACACATGAAACGAGATGTTGAGAGACTTTGTGGTAGATGTGTCACATGTAGGCAAGCGAAATCCCGAGTACAACCCCATGGCTTATATACACCACTTCCAATTCCTAGTGAACCTTGGATTGATATTTCAATGGATTTTGTATTAGGTTTGCCTAGGTCAAAAAGGGGAAGAGATTCCGTGTTTGTTGTCGTGGATAGATTTTCTAAAATGGCACATTTTATTCCATGTCACAAGACTGATGATGCTTCACATGTTGCAGATTTGTTCTTTAAAGAAATTGTTCGCTTACATGGCGTGCCTAGAACAATTGTTTCTGATAGGGATGCTAAGTTCTTAAGTTATTTCTGGAAGACCTTATGGGCTAAGTTAGGAACTAAGTTGTTGTTTTCAACTACTTGTCATCCTCAAACTGATGGTCAAACAGAAGTAGTAAATAGGACCTTATCTACCTTGTTGCGTGCAATTATCAAAAAGAACATTAAAACATGGGAAGAATGCTTACCGCATGTTGAGTTTGCTTATAATCGTTCTGTTCATTCTGCTACTAAATTTTCACCATTTGAGATTGTTTACGGTTTTAATCCTTTAACTCCTTTGGATTTATCACCATTACCAATGTCTGAGCATGTGAATTTAGATGGGAAAAGAAAAGCTGAACTTGTAAAGCAGATTCATGAGAAAGCAAAGGTCAACATTGAACGGCGAACGGAGCAATATGAAAAACAAGCCAATAAGGGCCGACGACAGATGGTCTTCGAACCTGGAGAATGGGTTTGGGTGCATATGCGCAAGGAGCGCTTTCCGACCCAGAGGAAATCCAAGCTACTACCTAGAGGGGATGGTCCTTTTCAAGTCCTAGAACGCATCAATGATAATGCGTATAAGCTAGACTTGCCCGGTGAGTATAATGTAAGTGCTACATTCAATGTTTCTGATTTAACTCCTTTTGATGCAGGTGATGACCCTGATTTGAGGACAAATCCTTTTCAAGAGGAGGGGAATGATGAAGACTTATCTAGCACAAGGGCATGGAATGCGGATCCAATCCAATTTCCCGTTGGGCCGGTTACAAGAGCACGTGCTAAGAAATTCAAAAATGCATTGAGTGAGCTAATTCAAGGGATTTGGGTTCAGGCATATTCATGGAGGCCCATGGAAGGAATGGACTTGCAAAAGGAGGGCCCAACCTTAGTGAATGTAATTCAAGTTAAGGAAGATGCAACTTGCTAATTCGAAGGGATAACTTTGGAAATTCATAACGTGTGAACGGTTAGGTTTCTAGAGACTTGTGAGTAGGACTTTTCAAAGTTCATGATCTTATCTTCAATTTTCAATTTGGAATCAGATCCATTGGAGGTCACACGAGGAAGATATGGTCGGTTATTTCAAAGTATCCAGAAGCTGTCTTACTTTGACAATTGTTGTCTTACTTTGACAATTGTGTTATCTTCATTTGGTAATTGTGTTGCACGTTTTTATTGAGTTCAAAGCTTCCTAGTCAACAAATCACACATTCCTTTACTTGTTTTCGTTTCCCATGCTTGGAGGGTTGTTCCAAGACATTTCATTTTCTATTTAAACTCATTTGTAAGTCATTTTATGGCACCATTGATCATTAATACAAAAACTGAGTGAAATTTCGTTTCACCTACTTGTTCTTGATAGAACTACTGAACTTATCAAAGGAAGGCTTCCTTTGTGGCGTTCTTGAGTGTTTATACTTTCGGGTTCGTGGATTGAGTATTCATCGGGTCTAGAAGGTTGAAGAATCTGATTTTTGGGAGTTCTTGGGTGTAAAACAAATTGAGTGTGGGTTTGGGGGTTATATAACCTTACTGGTTCACATCATGTAGGCCTTCACATTCAAAAGCATTAAGCACAATAATACCACTCAACAACATAATAATCAACCATAACAAATTAAAAAATCAATTCATTCAATCATCATAGAATAAGATCCATCAAAACCCTAATTTACAAATTTAGTTCATAATCAAAGATTTACAACTAAACATGTTTTCCAATTAATAAAGAGAGTTACAAGCATGAAAATAAAGAAGGAAAGGGATAGAAAAACTCTAGGTGTGATGAACTTTCATCCTCCTCCTCATTGGGAATTTGTCTAGCTTCCACTTTCTCCAAATCCAAGCTTAATGGTGAGATTTTGGCTCAAGGATTGAATCCAATCCCTCTTGGTTTCAAGGTGATCTTCTTCTCCCCTCTTTGCCTCTTCTCTTCTCTCTTGGTCTCCTCTTGGTCCTCTCCTTAAAGCCCTAGCTGAATCCCCTCTCTTTTGAGCCCTTTTTCTACTTATAGACATGCGAAATAAGGTTTCTCGCGTCGCCATCGTGACCGTGGGTCGCTACCGCTGGTCGCGGCACTGTACTCGCGGTGCTCACTGCCAAAAAATTGATGTTTCATCGGGACCAGTGTATCGCGACCTACGGTCGCGGTACTAGGTCGCGGTGCTCACTGGTCCAAATTTCAAGATTGCGCACTGTTACGAAAATGACCATATCTTCCTCTAGAAAACTCCAAATCATGAACCGTAAAATGTATTGGAAAGTAGACATCTATATCTTTCCATACATATAAAGCTCGAAACCCAGTTCATCCTCTGGAATTTATGATGGCCTCCAAAACATGACTCATGACTTAACTCTCGACATGAAAGTCATGAGTCTGCGCACTATTGTGAAAATGAGCATAGATTTCTCTAGACAACTCGGAATCATGAACCGTAAAATTTTTCGGAAAGCAGACATCGTGACCTTTCCAGAAATATAAAGCGCTCAACCCAGTTCATCTTGTAGAATTTATGGCAGCCTCCAAACGATGACAGCCGTGCACTCCCAAATCTTCAATTTAATCCACCAAAACTCTTCAATTACGCACAAAACCTTATTACCTGTACACTAGAGGAAAACACGTCAAAAGCACCAAAAATACTCAAGAATACAATCAAAAGATACGGTTTAAGGGTCGTAATTATATGAAAATAAATGACCGATCACTTGTCACAAAGCATGAAGCAATGACTACAGCATTCGAAATCATGGAGTCATTGCAAGCTATGTTCGGGTAACCCTCTGAGCAAAAGAGCCATGAAGCTGTTCGTGCCGCTATGCTCGCTCGCATGAAGGAAGGTACATCTATTCGGGAACATGTCCTGACCATGATGTCCTACTTCAACACGGCAGAAATCAATGGTGGGGCCATTGATGAACCTAGCCAAGTGAGCATCATACTGACGACTTTTCCAAAGAGTTTCGATCAGTTTAAGAGCAACTACGGGATGAACAAATTGCAGTTCAGTCTCACTCAGTTGCTTAATGAGCTTGCTACCTTCGAGGCCTTGACTAAGGACAGTAAGGTGAAGACCGGTAAGGTAAATGTTGCCGAACCATCTTCCTCCTCTAGAAATAAGAAGAGGAAGAGGTCTGCTAGGAAGGCTAAAGGTAAGCCCAAGCCCAAGAAATCCCAAAGCAAAAAGAAGGGCACCTCCACCAACAAAGACAAGGGAAAATGTTTCCATTGTAACAAGGTCAGGCACTGGAAGAGGAACTGTCGTCAGTACCTAGAGGAGGTAGCCAAGAAGAAAAAGCAGAAAGGTAAATATGATTTATTAGTTCTTGAATCTTGTTTAGTGGAAGATGATTCTTCACCCTGGATAGTTGATTCGGGGGCCACTAACCATGTTTGTTCTTCTTTGCAGTGGACTGATTGTTGGACACAGCTAGAGGAGGGAGCCTTCTCGATGCGTGTGGGGTCCGGGAATGTCGTGTTGGCTCGAGCAGTAGGTTCAATAAAATTGAGTTTTTGTAATAATACTAGATTTTTACTTTTGAACAATGTTTATTATATTCCTGGATTTACACAGAATTTAATTTCCGTTTCTAAATTGTTAGAACAATTATATTCTGTTTCTTTTAATAATAAATATGTTATTATTTCAAAGAATGGTCTGAATATTTGTTCAGGAATTAATAAAAATAATTTGTATGTGTTAAAGCCGTTAATACATACAACACTGCTCAACACCGAATTGTTTAAGGTTGAAAAACCTAAAACCAAACGACATAAGATTTCTCTAGATGATGACACGTATCTCTGGCATCTAAGGCTTGGTCATATTAACCTTGACCGGATAGACAGACTAGTAAAAAGCGGACCTTTAAGCGAGTTAAAGGTTGGCACCTTACTTGTCTGTGAATCATGTTTAGAAGATAAGATGACTAAGAGACCTTTTACTGGAAAAGGCCTTAGAGCCAAAGAGCCACTGGAGCTTATACATACTGATGTCTGCGGACCGATGAATGTTAAAGCCTGGGTTGGTTATGAGTATTATGTCACCTTTATAGATGACTACTCTAGATACAGATATGTCTACCTGATGCAACGTAAGTCGGAGGCTTTTGAAAAGTTCAAAGAATTCCGAGCTGAAGTTGAGAATCAGTTAGGTAAGACTATCAAGTCTATATGATCGGATCGTAGGGGTAAGTACCTTGACCAAGAGTTTAAAGACTTTATGGTCAAGCATGGGATAGTATCCCAACTCACAGCTCCGGGTACACTTTAGCAAAATGGTGTAGCGGAGAGGAGAAATAGAACCCTAATGAAAATGGTGAGATCTATGATTAGTTTCTCATCATTACCAAATTCCTTCTGGGGATATGCGTTACAAACAGCGACATACATTTTGAATGTAGTGCCATCCAAATCTGTTCCTAAGACTCCCCTAGAGTTGTGGAATGGTCGTAAAGTTAGTTTGCGACATTTTCACATGTGGGGGTGTCCAGCACACATGCTGAAGAACAGAAGTGGAAAGCTAGACTCCAAATCTGTAGTCTGCCTGTTTGTAGGATACTCCAAAGAGAACAGAGTATGATACTTCTATAGTCCTGAAGATAACAAAGTGTTTGTATCGACAAACGCAACGTTTCTTGAGGACAACTATATTAGTGACCATAAGCTTCGATCCAAGATTGTGTTAAATGAACTGGAGCTTGGTGAGACTAGCACTCCATCAACAAGAGTTGTTGATCCACAAACATCTAAGAGTCAGACGATTCCTAATCGGAATACACTACCACCTAGACGTAGTGGGAGGGTTGTGATACAACCTGAACGCTATTTAGGTATAGGTGAGGGACAAGATGTTGTCTCTACTGATAGTGTGGATGACCCATTGTCATTTAAGAATACAATGGAAGATCATGATAAAGAGGAATGGCTCAAAGCCATGAATCTTGAGATGGAGTCTATGTACTCCAACTCAGTCTGGGATCCTGTAGACTTACCGGATGGGGTAAAACCCATTGGGTGTAAGTGGATCTACAAGAGAAAGAGAGGAGTAGATGGGAAGGTAGAGACCTTCAAGGCAAGGCTAGTGGCTAAGGGTTATACCCAAAAAGAGGGGGTCGATTATGAAGAGACCTTTTCGCCATTTGCCATGTTTAAGTCTATTCGGATTCTCATATACATTACAGCCTATTTCGAATATGAAATTTGCAAATGAATGTCAAGACTACATTTTTAAATGGCAATCTCGACGAAAACATTTATATAATGCAACCAGAGGGATTCGTGTCCCCAGATTAAGAGCAAAAAGTTTGCAAACTGCAAAGATCCATTTATGGACTTAAGCAAGCATCTAGATCTTGGAACATAAGGTTTGATGATGTGATCAAAACCTATGGCTTCGAGCAAAACGGTGATGAGCCTTGTGTATACAAGCGCATCATTGACAAAAAGATAGTTTTTTTAGTCGTATACGTAGATGACATCCTACTCATTGGGAATGATGTTGGAGTGTTGTCTGACATCAAGGGCTGGCTGGTTAGCCAATTCCAAATGAAAGATTTGGGAGAGGCGAGTTATGTTCTAGGGATCCAATTTATAAGGGATCGTAAGAACAAACTCATAGCACTGTCTCAGGCATCATATATCGATAAGATTCTTGTTCGATTTTCGATGCAGAACTTTAAGAAAGGTAATTTACCTTCTAGGCATGGAGTTCACTTGTCTAAGGAATAATGTCCTAAGACACCTCAAGACATTGAGGATATGAGACGTGTGCCCTATACATCTGCAGTAGGAAGTCTCCTGTATGCTATGTTATGCACAAGACCGGACATCTGCTATGCAGTGGGAGTAGTCAGCAGATACCAGTCCAACCCGGGATTAGATCATTGGGTTACAGTCAAGACCATTCTCAAGTATCTTCGGAGAACGAGAAACTATATGCTCGTGTATTCCGGACAGGATTTGATCCCGTTAGGATACACGGATTCTGATTTTCAGTCAGATATGGATTCTAGGAAATCCACGTCTAGATCCGTTTTCACCCTGGGTGGTGGAGCCATTGTATGGAGAAGTATTAAGTAATCTTACATTGTTGACTCTACCATGGAAGCCAAATATGTAGCCGCTTGTGAAGCTGCTAAAGAGGCTGTTTGGCTCCGCAAGTTCTTGAGTGATCTGGAAGTTATTTCAGATATGGATAGGCCCATCACACTTTATTGTGATAACACTGGTGCTGTGGCTAATTCCAAAGAACCAAGAAGCCATAAAAGAGGGAAGCATATAGAGAGGAAGTATCATCTCATTAGAGAGATAATGCAGAGAAGAGATGTGATTGTCACCAAGATAGTCTCACAAGACAATCATGCTAATCCATTTACGAAGACCTTACCGGCTAATGTATTCACGGGTCACCTAAAAGGTCTAGGGTTACGTCATATGCCTCACATGCTTTAGTGCAAGTGGGAGTGTAAGTGGGAGATTGTTGGGGTTTTTGAATGGTTCAAAGAATTCCGAGCTGAAGTTGAAAATCAATTCGGCAAAACAATCAAATCACTACAATTGGATCGAGAGGGGGAATATCTTGACCAAGAATTTGGAGACTACATGGTTGAGTATGGGATAGTATCCCAACTCACAGCTCCAGGTACACCACAACATAATGGTGTTGCAGAGAGGAGAAATAAGACCTTGATGGAAATAGTGAGATCTATGATTAGTTTCTCATCATTATCATATTCCTTTTGGGGATATGCACTACAAACAGCGACTTACATACTGAATGTAGTTCCATCCAAATCTATTCCTAAGACTCTCCTAAAGTTTTGGAATGGTTGTAAAGCTAGTTTACGACATTTTCGCATATGAGGATGTCCAGTACATGTACTAAAGAATATGAGTGAAAAGCTAGAACCTCGTTCACAAGTATGTTTATTTGTAGGGTACCCAAAGGAAGCACGAGGTGGATTCTTTTATAATCCACAAGAAAACAAAGTGTTTGTATCGACAAATGCAATGTTTCTTGGGGAGGATTATATGAGTAATCATAAACCTCGTAGTAAGATTGTGTTAAAGGAGTAAGAACCTGGTACGACCAGTGCTCAGTCAACAAGAGTTGTAAACGATGTTATAATTCCACAAATATCTGATAGTCAGATAATTCCTAGTTAGAATACACTACCACCGAGGCGTACTGGAAAGGTTGTTCGACAACCTGATCGCTACTTAGGCATTGGAGAGGCACAGGGTGTCATTTCTAATGATAGTGTGGATGATCCATTGACATTTAGACATGCAATGGAAGATTCTGACAAAGAGGAATAGTTTAAAGCCCTGAATCTTGAGATGGAGTCCATGTACTCTAACTCAGTCTAGGAACTTGTAGACTTACTAAATGGGATAAAACCCATAGGATATAAGTGGATCTACAAGCGTAAGAGAGGAGTAAACGGGAAGGTAGAGACCTTCAAGACAAAGCTAGTGGCTAAGGGTTACACCCAGAAGGAAGGCATTGATTATAATGAAACCTTTTTGCCAATAGCTATGTTTAAGTCTATTAGGATACTCTTATCTATAGCTGCCTATTTTGATTACGAAATCTGGTAAATGGACGTCAAGATTGCATTCTTGAATGACAATCTAGACAAGAGCATCTATATGATGCAACCAGAGGGATTCGTATCCTAAGATCAAGAGCAAATGGTTTGCAAACTGCAAAGGTCCATTTATGGACTTAAGTAGGCAGCTAGATCTTGGAACATTAGGTTTGATACTGCAATTAAAACCTATGGTTTTGAGTAGAACGTCGATGAGCCTTGTGTATACAAGTGCATCATTGACAAGAAAGTAGTTTTCCTTGTCCTTTACGTAGATGATATCCTACTCATTGGGAATGACATAGGAACATTGTCAGAGGTAAATGGTTGGCTTGCTAACCAATTCCAAATGAAAGATTTGGGAGAGGCAAATCTTTTCCTTTTAATTGCCTCTAGTTTCCAAGCGTCAAAGGTAAGGCCTATACAATTTCGGCTAGAATTTTTGGAATTGTAGTTCATCCAATAAAAAGCAAATATACGGGTGTTTGGCCGCGAATGGGATAGGGAGCACACAATTTAAGGATGGTAAATAAATATATTTAAGAGTTCACACACAATGCCTGGATCATATCTCCAAAATCTACTCAATTGAACATTCAACACATGCATACAAGATTTTTATAATGTAGTTCATTAACATCCAATGCAAACCTAAAGAGATCAATCTAATGACAATGAAGTGCAAGAAAGTGTTTATGAGTATAAACAAAAATTTCCCTCATAATGAATACGCAATAAGTTCAAAATCTCACTAAGGGTAGTCTCCATTATTAATCAGAGCTATTAATTAAAAGTTTTCACATACTACAATGCAAAGATGTGATACTTATATGTTTAGATGCAAAGACACTACCGGTATTATTCTAGCTAACAACTTTGTACACTCAAATGACCTAAGCACTTACATATTATTACCCAATTATCTGTAAAACATGCATATGATTTGCTATTCTAAAATAATTAAACGAAAACACGAAAAATACAATAAAAGACTCAAAAACTAGTGTACATGGCATTGTTATGCCTAAGTCTTCCAAACGCAGTGCGTATGAGGAAAGTCTAGGTTTCCAGCCTATATACACCAACAAAACATAAAAACACACAAAAGATAAAAATACCCCAAAACCTAACTCAAACATTGTCCTCAATGTTTAACAGTAAAGCAAAAGACTACAAATGTAACAAAGAAATAAGCAATAATATAACTATAGCAGTACAAAAACATAATCGAAGACAATAAAAGTTCAACACAACAAAAGAAATAGAAAAAATAAAACACAAAGAACAAAAATAAAATAGAAAAATCATGCAGGAGGTGGTGGCGGTGAAGGCTGACTCGAAGCTCTCGAAAGCTTACGGTAATATAACTGCACCTGAAGACCCTTCCTCTGCAATTCTGAAGTGACAGTTTGGAGCCCCTGACTTAAATCATCGATGGCTACATCCTGCCTATCCATCCGCTGGTCAAAATGCTGCTGCATCTCCGCCATCCGTCCCTGGATATCCTCCAAAGCACCCAAAACCTAGCCCCACTGAGAGCCCTCAGTCGCTCTCTCAGACCGTACCCGTGAACTGCCTGCTGCAGTTCCTCTAGTCGCCCTGGTAGGTACTCTAGGGGCAGCCTAATCGTCGTCGTCACTCTCATAAAATTCTACCGGCTCTCCAAGTCGTGGCATCCCTCGCCGTTTAGCCAAATCATTATAGGTTACCTTGTTCAAATTCTGTAAAGGCGAGCGGAGGTGCTGCTGCTCGACTGCAACATACACATCAATGCCATGAGAAGTACAAATGTGCGTAATCAAAAACAGAAATGGCAGCACACCCCGCAAGCGACGGCCCGCATGCGACTGCCCTCATGGAGCATTTTATCTCTGATTAGGACCCCAACATCTAAAGCTATACCACTCCGGATACAGTGCACCAACCGGGCGATTTCCATGATAAGGGTCGTGCGATGCTGGACTGGTTGCAGGGAAAAATCCGAGAAAATCTGCCAGAAAGCGGCATCGATGTGAAGCTCATTGTGCTTGATAGAAGCGGTGCTATCATACCAAACCCTTTCTCCTGACAACCGCAAACTCCCGGCTAATTCCGGGTTATAGTCTTAGAACAAAGGGAGCTTAGGATAGCCGAGGCGGAGAGCTGGCTGGGGAATGGTGTAACACCCCCTGACCCGACCCGACTGGATCGACCCAGGGAGCGCTACTCGGATTTTCAATATTTTCTCAATTCATTTGATAATTTCAAACCATTTAAAAATCATATCAATTTGTAATTCAAAAAGACTTTTCTAGTGAGCCCATCGCAATAAACTTTTTACAAAAATTTCGGTAGAGTTCCGTTTGTTTTTCGGATTTCCCAAAACCTGTTTTTCCACAACTCAAATCAAATACAAATTCAATAACACTTCAAATATCATTTTCAATCAATTGCGCACTCTGCCGTTTAGTGCGACTTTCCAACAACAGTTTATAAAATAAAACGATTCAGAAGTCAATATTTACAAACATGCTAAAAATGAAAAACAAAAATCATAAAATAATTAATTACAAAACATATTTACAAACCCTCTGTATATGCATGCTTACAAAATATTTATACAACAATAGAACTACCCAACTGTAGTGACTCTGGGACTCTGTCAGCAACTCTCTCTCTCTCTTCAGTCTTTGGCCTCTTCAGGATCCCTGGTATCTACGCGTTAGAAATAAAACTAACGCGCTAAGCATATAGCTTAGTGGGTGTACACTAAACTCAATTATGAAAAATCATAAATAACCTTTAATAAGAAACAAATCACAATATATATATATATATATATATATATATTTCAATTCTAATCATTTACAAATCAATTTAACTTCAAAATCAAACCATAAAGCAGTTATAATCACATTAACCTCAAGAATAAAATCAATAAATAAAGTTACTCAATTCACTTTTCAATTCACTTCAAATCTGGCCCGCTAGAATACTCAAACTGGAATATGGGTCGAACTCCCACCCTAGGACGAATCCTAAGAGTGGTACGTATCTCCCTACTCTAGGACCGAGGGTACGGAACCTAGAGAGGTACATAACTCCCTATCCCAGGAACGAATCCTTAGGAAGGTACGTGTCTCCCAACCTCAGGACGAATCCGTGAGGAGGTACGTGTCTCCCTGCCCCTGGACGAATCCATGAGGAGGTACCTAATAATCATCAATAGCATATCAATATCGGTGCAGTACTGCTCACTGAACCCAGCTGGTATACCAACCTCCTATATCCATTTCTATGTCTAAGTATCCTAGGGCCGTTACGATAAACTATTTTCAATATTCACTATATTTACAATCAACGGAAACATTCGAGTTCAATAACATAAATTTTTCATGGGAAAATCAACATTATTTATACAATAATCGAAAACAAATAATTTCCACGAAATCGAAGTAATGAAAATACGATCAACAATAAAATCATTCAACGAAAATAAAATCAACACATAAGAATGAAACTCTTCGAATAAATCTCAGATTCAAACTAAAAATACTTAATGCTTTTTGTAAAGAGTTCGAAAATGGAGGTACACCAACATGGATACTGTTTTTCTATCGACAAATCGCGTTTCTACGATTTTCTTTTCCTTTTCCTTTTCCTTTCTCTTTCACCTTTTCTTTCCTTCTTCCTCTTCTTCTTCTTTCTTCTTCTTTCTTCTTTCTTTCTTCTTCTTTCTTTCTTCTTCTTTCTTTCTTTCTCTCGGTCTCTCCTCTCTTTTCTCTTCCCTGTCTGTTTTGTGGCTTCTCGCGGAAGCCAAATTTTTTTTTTTTATATTTTTCGGTCATCGCGACCGTCGTCGCGACCTGTGGTCGCACCACCAGGTCGCGGTACTCGCTGGAGCATTTCCACCGCCTTCATCGCGAGCACACCTCGCGGTACTATGGTCGCGCTGGTGGTCGCGTTGCTCACTGCCAGAATTTGACATTTTTATTGCGAGCAGTTCATCGCGATCAGTGGTCGCGGTGACTGGTCGCGATGCTCACTGCCAAAAATCACATTTTTCACCGCGAGCAGGTCATCGCGATCTGTGGTTGCGGTGACCAGGTCGCGATGCTCACTGCCTCAGTTTTTAATTTTTCATGCATCATTTCTGGACCGTTCCATCTGGTCCACCTGGAAATCATAAAAATTTATATCCACATATTTAAATCTAATAATTAGAAATCCGGGATGTTACAATTCTTCCCCTCTTAAGAAATTTCGTCCACGAAATTTACCTTAATGAAACAGTTGCGGATACTGTTGTCGCATCGTTTCTTCAATCTCCCAGGTAGCCTCTTCTACTTTATGATTCCTCCAGAGGACTTTCACCAGTGGCACTCTTTTATTTCTTAGCTTTTTAATTTCCCGATCAAGAATCTGCACTGGTTCCTCCTCATATATCAGGTCTGGTCGGATTTCAATACTCTGTGGGAAGGATCAGATCTGTATCTCCTCAACATAGAAACATGGAACACATTATGAATCTTTTCCAATTCTGGAGGTAAAGCTAGTCTGTAGGCTACTGGTCCCACACGTTCAATGATTTCGTATGGCCCAATAAACCTAGGACTCAACTTACCTTTTTTGCCAAATCGGAGCACTTTCTTCCACGGAGATACTTTCAGGAACACTTTCTCACCGACTTCATATTATATCTCTTTTCTTTTTAAATCTGCATATGATTTCTGTCGGTTAGAAGCAACTTTCAATCGATCCTTGATAATCTTCACCTTCTCCTCAGTTTGTCTGATCAAGTCTGGGCCTACTAACCTGTCCTCTCCTAACTCTGTCCATCATACTGGAGTCCTGCATTTCCTTCCATACAATGCCTCATAAGGTGCCATAGCTATGCTCGACTGGTAATTGTTGTTGTAGACGAACTCAATTAATGGAAGATGATCCGCCCAACTCCCTTCGAAATCAATCACACAACTTCTGAGCATATCTTCAAGCACCTGAATTACCCTTTCTGATTGGCCATCTGTCTGCGGATGAAAGGCTGTACTGAAACTCAGTCGAGTACCCAAGGCTTCTTGAAACTTCTTCCAGAATCTAGATGTAAACCTCGGATCTCTATCTGATATAATGGATGCAGGCACTCCATGCAATCTGACTATTTCTCTGATATACAATTCTGCCAGTCGATCCAGGGAATAGTCAGTTCTGACAGGTAGAAAGTGTGCTGACTTCGTCAATCTGTCCACTATAACCCATACTGCATCGTGTTTACTCCAGGTGAGTGGCAATCCAGTGACAAAGTCCATGGTGATACGATCCCATTTCCACTCAGGTATTGCTATTGGCTGTAACAATCCTGATGGAACCTGGTGTTCAGCTTTCACCTGCTGACAAGTCATGCATCTATTCACAAATTCCACCACATCCTTTTTCATACCAGACCACCAGTACTGAGTTTTCAAGTCTCTGTACATTTTTGTGCTACCTGGGTGCATTGCATACGAACTACTGTGTGTCTCTGTTAGGATCATCTTTCTCAATTCTTCATCATCAGGAATACAAATCCTGTCTCTGAAACACACAATACCATCAGCTCTGATTGAGAAGTCTGGATGCTTCCCTTCTGGGATCTGTTCGCATATCATCTAAATTCTAGCATCTTGCTTCTGTTTCTTTGCAATCTGCTGAATCAAACTGGGTCTGCATATCAATTCAGCTACTACTGCATTATCTGGATTCAGCTGCAATTGCACATTCATAGCTTTCAAAGCAAACAATGCTTTTCTGCTCAGAGCATCTGCGACTACATTCGCCTTTCCCGGATGGTAATCAATTACACAATCATAGTCTTTAATCAACTCCATCCACCGTCTCTGTCTCAGATTTAACTCCTTCTGGGTAGGCAGATATTTCAGACTCTTATGATCCGTATATATGTAGCATTTCTCACCATACAAGTAATGCCTCCAGATTTTCAAAGCGAACACAATGGCTGCAAGTTCCAGATCATGTATCGGATAGTTCTGCTCATGATTTTTCAGTTGTCTGGATGCATATGCAACCACCTTGCCTTCCTGCATCAATACACAACCTAAACCCTGATGTGAGGCATCACTATAAATCACATAGTCTGTACCTGAAACAGGCTGAATCAGAATTGGAGCCTCAACTAGCATTGCCTTCAATCTGTCAAAAGCTGCCTGGCATCTGTCAGTCCACTCAAATCTGACATTCTTATGCAGTAGCTTGGTCAACGGACTTGCTATGGAGGAAAACCCCTTCACAAACCGTCGATAATAACCTGCCAAACCTAGAAAACTTCTTACTTCTGTAACATTTCTGGGAGGCTTCCATTCCACTATTGCTTCAATCTTTTTCGGATCTGCCTTAATACCCTCTGCTGATACAATGTGACCTAGAAATGCAATCTCAGGCAACCAGAATTCACATTTGCTCAGTTTGCCATACAGTTGCTTCTCCCTCAGGATCTGCAGTACTACTCTGAGGTGCCTGTCATGGTCCTCTGCCGTCTGTGAGTACACCAGGATATCATCGATAAAGACTACCACAAACGGATCCAAGTATGGTCGGAATACCCGGTTCATCAAATCCATAAAGGCTGCAGGTGCATTAGTCAGCCCAAATGGCATCACTACAAATTCATAGTGTCCATACCTGGTTCTGAATGCAGTTTTCGGAATATCTGACTCTTTTATTCTCAACTGATGATAACCTGATCTCGGATCTATCTTTGAGAAGACACAGGCTCCTCTCAGCTGATCGAACAAATCATCGATTCTCGGCAACGGGTACTTATTCTTGACAGTAAGTTTATTCAGTTGCCTGTAATCAATGCATAGTCTCAATGACCCATCTTTCTTTTTCACAAATAGCACTGGAGCTCCCGAGGGGGATACACTAGGTCTGATGAAGCCCTTATCCAGCAATTCCTGTAACTGTATCTTCAGTTCTTTCAGTTCTGCTGGTGCCATTCTGTAGGGAGCTATCGATACTGGAGATGTACCTGGCACCACATCAATCACAAACTCCACTTCTCTCTGAGGTGGCAAACCAGGAAGCTCCTCTGGAAACACATCTGCAAAATTACACACAGTGGATATATTTTGGATTTCAGAATGAACCTTTCTAGAATCAACCACCTGTGCCAAATATGCTTCACACCCCTTTCTGATCAGTTTACAGGCTGCAGTGGCTGAAATAACATTGGAGAGAAAATCTCTCCTTTCACCCACCATTGTGATTTCTGCACCATTTGCTGTTCTGAGGGTCACTCGTTTCAATTCACAGTCGATCACTACTTTGTGCTGAGTTAACTAATCCATGCCTAATATCACATCAAACTCATGGAATGGTAACTCCATCAAATCTCCTGGAAATTCACACTCCTGTATCCGAATAGGGCAATTTTTGTATATACGGTTCACAACTACACTCTGGCCTATCGGATTACTGACTAACACATCATATTCAGTAGGTTCAGTTTTCAAACTTCTTTGTTTTAACAATGCATCACATATGTATGAATGGGTAGAGCCTGGATCTATCAATGCAATAGCTGTAGTATCAAAAATAGAAATAATACCAGCAATCACGTCAGGTGCATCCTTGTCTTCCTGAGCTCTAACACCATAAACGCGTGCAGGAGCTCGACTCTCGGGTCTTGCCACTGACTCTGACACTCCTCTGTGGCTACCACCCTCAGGTACTGCCTGACTAGGCCTCCTACCTTTAGAAGTAGTAGGGGCTGGTCTCTCTGGCTGTTGAACAGGGATAGATCTAACATGTGGACAATCCCTCAGAAAATGGTCATGGGATCCACACCGCAAGCAGGCTCCTGTAAGCTTCCAGCATTCCCCATGATGTCTTCTTCCACAATGATCACACAAGGTAGGGGCTGGTCCTCTACCTGCACTCCTAGGAGTACTGGCCACAGAAGTTGCAGACTAACCAGGCCTAGCTGTGGGTACTGGCCTCTGTGACTGCACTGGACCACTAGGTTGCGGTCCCTTAAATTTCTTACTCTGGGGCTGATATGAGCTGGATGGCCCTGCCCCTCTTCTTTGCTGTCCTCTGTCTCTTCTGGCCTGCTCTTTCTTTTTAATTCTTTCTACATTCAGAGCTGCCGAAACAAGTCTGGTAAAATCTTCGAATTCAAAGGCAGCAGCAACCTGTAACATTCCTCAATTAATCCATATTCTATTTATATATTCAGAATTAATTACTTAGAAATTCAGAATGTTACACAACTTGTAGGCAGATATAATCGTTCAATCCATCCTCAAATCGTCTACATTTATCCGCCTCTGTCGCCACCATATCTTTCGCATATTTACTCAACCTGACAAATTCTCGCTCATATTCAGTCACTGTCATCTGCCTTTGCTTCAGGTTGATAAACTCCCTCTTCAGATTGTCCAAATAGATGCGACCAATATATTTTCTCCGGAACTCCTTTTGAAAGAATTCTCACGTTCTGTCCTCTGGTCGCACTGTCTGTATAATGGAGGTCCACCATTGATAGGCATCCTCCTGCAATAAGGATACTGCACACTCCAGTCTCTCTTCAGGTGTGCAGTGCATCTGCTCCAATATTCTGTTCGTCCGTTCAAAACAATACTCTGCGGCAGATGCATCCTCATCCTTTTTGCCATGAAAATCAGTAGGTCTGTGTTTAGCCAGTCGCTCTATGGCTGATCTTCGTGGCTCTGCTTGGTGCGACTGAGTATTCCTGCAAGTATACGGGGTCGGCACAAGTAATAAAATGATGAGTAAATTATCGTCTCCACAGGGATATTTAGGCGTTGAGTACTAAAATTAACCAAGCCTATTTCTATTTGAATAATCGAAAGATATTGAATGATAAAAATATAAAGACATGAAAATAAAGCAAGCAACCAATATGAGAGATTAGTTAGGGTATTTGAATTCACCTAATCCATCCGATTGAATTTCATAAAAGCACATTGTTGAGGTTTAACTATGCATGATGATGACCGTGTTCATCTAATTTATCCAAAGTCCCCTCTCGAGGTAAATCGGACCTATTCCGCACACACTAATATCCTATCTCTCGATGGTATATCCAAGTGCATGGAAATGCATTAGTCACAATAAACACCCTATGTGATCACACAAGCAAATTAGTATATCTCTATCCAATTCTACTTGTGGTGGACATTATATCGAGCACGTGGTGGGCGTCTCCTCTCGGTACATAACACACCACCAATTTATCATCTAAATGTAGGCCTTCACATTCAAAAGCATTAAGCACAATAAAACCACTCAACAACACAATAATCAACCGCAACAAATTAAACAATCAATTCATTCAATCATCATAGAATAAGATCCATCAAAACCCCAACTCACTAGTTTAGCTCATAATCATGGTTTTCAATAATTAAACTAAATTAAATTAACTAAAACAATTAAAATAAAGCGAGACGGATTCAATGGAGGATAATGCGAGGTAGTCACACGGTTCCAATCACGGAAATGAAAAATATATTGATTATTATTAAGCACATAATATCATGAGATAAATCACATAAAATATATTCATAAACAATAAATATCCAAATCCGTTCACGGTTCCGAAAATCACCTAACAATAGTTCTAACAACTTAAAATCATAAATGAACAATCAAGGAAGATAAATGAGATGAAATACAACCCATTGAAGCTCTCAAGACTCGAAGTTTCGCTTTGGTCCGGCTTGAACTTCTCCGCTTTCGATCTTCGTTTTCTTCGATGAACACCCACGATCTAGAGATGTTGTGATGATTTGTGATGCTTGGGATGTGTTTGGGAGGAGCAAGGAGGGTTGAAGTCACCCTTGGAGCAGCTTGAAGGCTGCCTGGACTGCTGCCACGAGCTTTCTCTACTGTGCCCAGCTGCGCCTCTTTCCTTTTATAGACAGCCCAATTAGGGCGCGTTTTTCTTCACCGCGACCTGTGGTCGCGGTGGCTTGGTCGCGGCCTTCACTGGCTTGCTTGAAGAGGCAGGAACGCGAGCAGCACCGCGAGGAGGGAAGGTCGCGCTCGAGCTCGCCTTGCCCACTGCCACCTTTTCTTCTCCATCGCGAGCTACACCGCGAGCTCCTGTGGTCGCGGCTGCCCTCGCGATGCTCACTGTCTGGATGGCTCATCTTCACCGCGACGAGGGGCGCGAGCTGGGGCTGATCGCGCGAAGCATCGCGGTGCTCACTGGTGGTCTGGATCGTCTTCAACGCGAGGGAGGGGCGAGCTGGGCTGTGGTCGCGCGAGGGAGCTGTGTGGGTTTTATTTTTTTGTTTTCTTTTCTTAATCAAAACGGCGTCGTTTTGGCCCAAAGCATTGGTGCCAAAACGGCGCCGTTCCACTTAAAAACCAGCTGCCTTAGGTGCAAAACGCACCGTTTCATTAATTGCTGGGGTCAACTTTCTAAATTTACAGTTTGACCCCAGAACTTTAGCATTCTTTCATCGATACCCTTCCCCAAAGTTACTGAAATTATACTTTTTCCCCAAAAATATATAAAATCATCACTTAGGTCCCTAAACCTGCACACTCAAGGAAAACACGTGAAAAGCACCAAAAATACTCAAGAATACAATTAAAAGATATGGTTTAAGGGTCGTAAATATATGAAAATAAATGACCGATCACTGCTCTAGCCACGTTCTGAAAGAACTCAGCCATCTGTTGCATAAATGCTGGCTGTACAGGGTCCGCCATTCTCGGACTAACTGATTCCCTAGATGCTCCCCCAGCCACGCTGGCGGGACTCTCAGGTCTATCACCGCTTCCTTCCATTTCTTTTATCCTATATAAGATAGAAGAGAGGTCTGCAGATTAGAGTCACACATTCCTATGGGTATCTTTTAGACAATGCATGCATATACAGACTCTTTTGGTCCAGAAACGCCTAAACCGCGCTCTGATACCAATTAAATGTAACACCCCCTGACCCGACCTGACTGGATCGACCCAGGGAGCGCTACTCGGATTTTCAATACTTTCTCAATTCATTTGATAATTTCAAACCATTTAAAAATCATATCAATTTGTAATTCAAAAAGACTTTTCTAGTGAGCCCATCGCAATAAACTTTTTACAAAAATTTCGGCAGAGTTCCGTTTGTTTTTCTGATTTCCCAAAACCTGTTTTTCCACAACTCAAATCAAATACAAATTCAATAACACTTCAAATATCATTTTCAATCAATTGCACACTCTGCCGTTTAGTGCGACTTTCCAACAACTGTTTATAAAATAAAACGATTCAGAAGTCAATATTTACAAACATTCTAAAAATGAAAAACAAAAATCATAAAATAATTAATTACAAAACATAATTACAAAACATATTTACAAACCCTCTGTATATGCATGCTTACAAAATATATATACAACAATAGAACTACCCAACTGTAGTGACTCTGGGACTCTGTCAGCAACTCTCTCCCTCTCTTCAGTCTTTGGCCTCTTCAGGATCCCTGGTACCTACGCGTTAGAAACAAAACTAACGCGCTAAGCATATAGCTTAGTGGGTGTACACTAAACTCAATTATGAAAAATCATAAATAACCTTTAATAAGAAACAAATCACAATATATATATATATATATATATATATATATATATTTCAATTCTAATCATTTACAAATCAATTTAACTTCAAAATCAAACCATAAAGCAGTTATAATCACATTAACCTCAAGAATAAAATCAACATATAAAATCAATGAATAAAGTTACTCAATTCACTTCAAATCTGGCCCGCTAGAATACTCAACATACTAGGACTGGAATATGGGTCGAACTCCCACCCTAGGACGAATCCTAAGAGTGGTACGTCTCTCCCTACTCTAGGACCGAGGGTACGGAACCTAGAGAGGTACATAACTCCCTATCCCAGGAACGAATCCTTAGGAAGGTACGTGTCTCCCAACCTCAGGACGAATCCGTGAGGAGGTACGTGTCTCCCTGCCCCTAGACGAATCCATGAGGAGGTACATAATAATCATCAATAGCATATCAATATCGGTGCAGTACTGCTCACTGAACCCAGCTGGTATACCAACCTCCTATATCCATTTCTATGTCTAAGTATCCTAGGGCCGTTACGATAAACTATTTTCAATATTCACTATATTTACAATCAACGGAAACATTCGAGTTCAATAACATAAATTTTTCATGGGAAAATCAACATTATTTATACAATAATCGAAAACAAATAATTTCCACGAAATCGAAGTAATGAAAATACGATCAACAATAAAATCATTCAACGAAAATAAAATCAACACATAAGAATGAAACTCTTCGAATAAATCTCAGATTCAAACTAAAAATACTTAATACTTTTTGTAAAGAGTTCGAAAACGGAGGTACACCAACCTGGATACCGTTTTTCTATCGACAAATCGCGTTTCTACGATTTTCTTTTCCTTTTCCTTTCCCTTTCTCTTTCACCTTTTCTTTCCTTCTTCCTCTCTTTTTCTTCTTCTTCCTCTTCTTCTTCTTTCTTCTTCTTTCTTCTTTCTTTCTTCTTCTTTCTTTCTTCTTCTTTCTTTCTTTCTCTCGGTCTCTCATCTCTTTTCTCTTCCCTGTCTGTTTTGTGGCTTCTCGCGGAAGCCAAATTTTTTTTTTATATTTTTCGGTCGTCGCGACCTATGGTCGCGCCACCAGGTCGCGGTACTCGCTGGAGCGTTTCCACCGCCTTCATCGCGAGCACACCTCGCGGTACTATGGTCGCGTTGCTCACTGCCAGAATTTGACATTTTCATCGCGAGCAGTTCATCGCGATCAGTGGTCGCAGTGACTGGTCGCGATGCTCACTGCCAAAAATCACATTTTTCACCGCGAACAGGTCAGCGCGATCTGTGGTCGCGGTGACCAGGTCGCGATGCTCACTGCCTCGGTTTTCAATTTTTCATACATCATTTCTGGACCGTTCCATCTGGTCCACCTGGAAATCATAAAAATAAACATACTTTTAATTATATTTACACCCCTTCCAATCACAAAAATTTATATCCACATATTTAAATTTAATAATTCGAAATCCGGGATGTTACAAATGGTGCCGAAGTGGGCATTGATCACTTCTAGAGTGATCCTAATTTGAATGCCTCTTACTTGAACCACGCCATGATTATGGAAATGAGGCGGGTACATTGCTGCATAAAACTCACAGACCACACTCTCATTTACCAGATTGGGCATCCGTATAAAGTTCACCCAAACCTGCTGGTCAATATGGGTGGAGAGAACGATAGTGGCCAACTTTTCCACATTAATCCCTTGCTCCAGGAGAAGCGGCCTCCCCTTCTGAGCCTTCAATCGGGCGGGGAACTCGGGGTTCGGATCACCCACATGCCTCGGCTTTTCTTTTTCAGGAATTTTGGCCTTTTTGGAACCCTTCTGCTTCTGCTTTCCTTTACTCTTGAAAGAACATGAAGCAAAATGATCGGGATACTCTTCGTTGAACCGTTTTAGTGTCGGCATTACCACCACAGTCCACACAATATACCAACACCAAATGTAATGCAGAAAAGAACACAAACAAACACCATTAACACTTCAATAATTAGCTTCCCACGTTCCTCAACTCCTCAACTCATCAAAAACCCAATCAAAAACACTAATGGACAAACCCAAATCCACAACATCCCTAGGCACTAAATCACATTCAAATCAACTCAACAAAATCCAAATTACTTTTCTAAAGCCTAATTAAAACGAGAAGAAATCAAATACCTTGCAAACGTAGATCAAACACACCTGGATGTAGAGGAGAGTTAAGAGGATTTGGAGAAAAAAATCTGTCACGAGAGAGTGTGAGGGAGAGATCTGTCGTGCACACTAGGGATTTAAATCCCAATTCATCATCGCGACCGCTCATTGCGATCACGGGTTGCGCTACGCGATGGCTGGTCGCCATGCTCTCTGCCAGGTTTCCTCTTCTTTCAGCGCGACCAGCGCTCGCGATGGCTGGTCACCATGCTCTCTGCCAGAAAAGCACGGTTTTGGACCGAAAATTCCATTCTTCGCATAGCTCCAAGAGAAACACCTAAAACCTGCACAAGCTTAACAAACACATTAAAAGTACCAAAAATACTCACGAATACAATCAAAAGAGACGATCCAAGGGTCGTAAATATATGATAATAAATGACCGATCAAATAGAATTAATACCACCCTCACCATGACCACCCTGATCATTATCACAAATAGCGTCCCTATCTTCACAAAGAACAGCCCTGTCATCCACATAAACATTAGCCCTATCATTACAAAGAACAGCCCCTACATCACAACCAGTGTTTAAAATTGCTAAAGGAGTACCCTCTTCCGTTTCTTCCAAATCAAGAATATTCTCACTACCCTCCGTCGGCACTAAAGCAAGATGATTATCAATATTTTCAAGATTGGAGCACTAGCACTGTTCTCCGTAGTAGATAATTCTCCACCTCTGTTCCTTTTTTTTACCTCAACCCAAACCGGTCGTTTAGGCACCAAAGAGTCTTCTTGCCTCTTCTTCATATCATGAACATCAGCCCCTTTATTTCCTATAACAGTATTCACCTTGTCACCCAAATCTTGAACACTTTGTTGACACATACCCGGCGCATGACCAAACACCTTACAAATATTACACCTAGAAGGAAGCCATTCATAAATAGCATATATAGTTTTCCACTCCCCGTTTGCACATTGAATATCAAACTCATTAATAACATCTTTCAAAGCATCAACCTCAACACACACACACGAGTAAAGCTCAGATGTTTCCTAGCAAAGGTAATGTAATCGGCATGCAAAGGAATTCCCAAAGCACTAGCAATAAAACTCAGCCCCTTAGTAGTCCAATATTCAAAAAGTAGATTATAAAGTTTGACCCATACAGGAATATTGCGTAATTAATCTTTAGATAAAGATAAACTAGGTTGCCACCTTTTAAGAACAAGTAATTTATTCACTATATGCCATGGACCTTTTTCAAGAACTTCACAAGCATGGTCAAGACTATCAAACTTGAAAATAAAGAACCCTTGTTTCGAAGATAAGACTTCTTTAAGGCCAAACCTACCCCAAATTTTATGAATCATTGAATTCACTACAGAGAAATGAATTCGCTTTTCCACAAAGTACCCTATTAAAGAAGTTATCCATTCCTCACTCCCCTTAACAGCTACCTCAACCGGAGGGCTAACTTTAATTCTTCCATTATCTTCAATAGGTTTAAAATATTGTAAGGATTCAAAGGAAGAATATTTTACCTCATTCTTGGTAAAAGATGAGTTATGGGCAGCTTTGGCATAGGACAGTCCGTTTTCAATATCACGAGAATCCAGCCCATTTGTTGAGTTACGAATAGCTTTGACATAGGAGAATCCACCATTAAAGGCCAGCCCCTTATTACCCTCCTTAGAAAGACTATGGTCCTTCTTTTTAATACAATCTTCTCTTCCAAAATAGAAGAATACCTATGAAGCGCAGGCTAGTTATGTTTTTGGTTTGAAGGGACTGTGTTAATAGACCCATTATTATCTCTTGCAAGCCCAAGTCCACCAGAATTTAAAAGAGATCCAATAACATTAATCATCGGCCTATCAAATTACCAGCCCTATTTTTATTTTCTGAAGACAAGTCTTTTGTAGCCATCTTTTTTTGAAAATTCTGCACATAGAGTCAACAGCAGCCATCTTCTTTTGAAATATTTGTCCATTAATTTCAAAAGAAACAGCCACCCTTTGAGATCTCTGCCCATTCTTGTCTCCAACCTTTTCACCAATGTCACCATTGTCAGCCACACTTCTTTTCTTGTCCAATCCCAAAATAGTTGAAAGACAATTAGCCTTAACACAGTTTTCACCCAAAACCAGATTTTCATCTTCCTCATCATGCACCACCCCATAAAGAACATCACCATGCTTGCCTTCAATCCCATTTGCACATGCCTTGGTGCCCATGTTACCATTACTAATCTGATTTTTCAAATTAAGTAAAACATGTTTTTTACTTAACATCAATTTTGAAGGAGCATCATAAGAGATCCTACCTCCAACAGCTATGTCAAATGGTGAATCCACACAAGGAATACTTTCCTTCCTAACCGAAATCTTGGAGTTAACTATAACATCTCCTTCCCTATCATGGACATGGCATTCCAACGGCAACTCTGCAAGTTTACTTTGGATATTTGGACAGCTTTCATTCACCATAACCAAACCATAATTTGAACCATTATCATGTAGCCCCAAAATTGTTGTAAGACAACCAGCCTTTGCACAGCTCTCACCTAAAACTCCATCTTCTCCATCATAATCACGGGACAAAATATAAAAGCTAAGCTGACAATCAGCCTTTACACAGCTCTCACCCAAAACTCAATCTTCTCCATCATAATCACGGGACAAAACAGAAAAGCCAAGCTTTACAGCCATACAGCAACGAGTATCAACCTTAAAGCCATTGAGATTGGCCAAAGTGAACTCATCTATAGCATCAAAATCACAAAAACCCAAACTGCCAAAAAACTAAAAAAACTAAAAGCGAAACAGTCCAGACTTAACACAAAATCAAAAGAGAAAAGAAAGCGTACTCGTCATCATCAAAAGAAATCAAGGATGATCACGAAGAGAGAATAGAACAAATTGAAAAGAACACTCACTCAAAAATAATTTTATAGAGAAGGCAGAGCATTTTCTCTCACTACCCAACACCCTCTCTCCTACAGTCGGTTTTAGAATGTTTCTGCATTTGCAAGCCTAATTTTGCAACAAGTGTGGTACTAGCTACATTGGTGCAACTTCCCCCATTTATGATCATACTACACATCTTGTTGTTAACATAGCATCTAGTGTAGAATATGTTCTTTCTTTGCTGCTCCATATCATCTACCTTAATTTGAGTACTAAGAGTACACCTTGCAACTAAAGATTCACCCTTACAGGGTACTCTACTACTTCATCATCACTAGTATCATTAAGTTCCAGTTTCTCATCATTATCACCCTTTTCACTCTCGGTTTCCACTTCCCCATGGCCATGCAAAACCATCACTCTTTTGTTTGGACATTGGGAAGCAATGTGTCCAAAACCCAAACACTTGAAACATTTGATATTCCTATTTTTAAAAGGTTGGAAATCAGCCTTGGATTTGCCTTTGCTAGCGACTTCTACTTTCCCCTTAGACGATTCAGTCTTATCCTTCGAAACAACCCTATCATTTCTATCATTACTACCCCACTTCGATTTCCACTAAGAAGTAGAACCCGAAGAATATCTTGTTGTCCCTTTTCTCTTCAATTGCCTCTCTACCTTCATAGCCATGTGCACCATGTCCTCCAACTCCACATAATGTTGTAACTCAACTACATTGGCTATGTCTCCATTTAACCCATTAAAAAACATAGCCATTGTGGCCTCCCTATCTTCCTCAACATTGGCCCTAATTATAGCAATCTCCATTTCCTTATGGTAGTCCTCTACATTCCTTGGTCGTTGAGTAAGACTTTGGAGTTTCTGGTAAAGATCCCGATACTAATGGCTGGGAATGAATCTCTTTCTCATGACAGACTTCAATTCACCCCATGTCTCTATAGATCTCTCGTGATTCGTCCTTCTGTTGGTCACTAATTTATCCCACCAAATAATAGCATAATTAGTAAATTCGGTTACTGCTAGCTTCACTTTCTTCAGAATAATTGTGACAATAAAAAATTAACTCAATTTTCTTTTCCCATTCTAGGTGCTTGTTACGCCTTTTTGTACCCGCAAGTATACGGAGTCAGCACAAGTAATAAAGCGTGAGTAAATTATCGTCTCTACAGGAATATTTAGGTGTTGAGTACTAAAGTTAACTAAGCCTACTTCTATTTGGATAACCAGAAGGTTTAAAAATAAGAAAACGAAAGATAAAACTAACAAACATAAAATGTGAAATAAACAACCAAATTGAGAGATGAGCTAGGGTATTCAAATTCACCTAATCCATCCAATTGAGTTTCATGAAAGCACATTGTTGTAGTTTAATTATTCATATTGATGATCGTGTTTATCTAAATTATCCAAAGTCCCCTCTCGAGGTAAATCGGACCTATTCCACATACACTAATATCCTATTTCTCGATGGTATATCCAAATGCATGAAAATGCATTAGTCACAATAAACACCCTATATGATCACACAAGCAAATTAGTATATCTCTATCTACTTCTACTTGTGATGGACAATACATCGAGCACGTTGTGGGCGTCACCTCTCGGTACATAACACACAACTAATTTGTCATTTAAATGTAGGCCTTCACATCCAAAAGAATTAAGCACAATAATACCACTCAACAACATAATAATCAACCACAACAAATTAAACAATCAATTCATTCAATCATCATAGAATAAGATCCATCAAAACCCTAACTTACAAGTTTAGTTCATAATCAAAGATTTACAACTAAACATGTTTTCCAATTAATAAAGAGAGTTACAAGCATGAAAATAAAGAAGGAAAAGGATAGAAAAACTCTAGGTGTGATGAACTTTCATCCTCCTCCTCATTGTGAATTTGTCTAACTTCCACTTTCTCCAAATCCAAGCTTGATGGTGAGATTTTGGCTCAAGGATTGAATCCAATCCCTCTTGGTTCCAAGGTGATCTTCTTCTTCCCTCTTTGCCTCTTCTCTTCTCTCTTGGTCTCCTCTTGGTCCTCTCCTTAGAGCCCTAGCCGAACTCCCTCTCTTTAGAGCCCTTTTTCTACTTATAGACATTGAAAATAACGTTTATCGCGTCGCTATCGTGACCGTGGGTCTCTACCGGTGGTCGCGACACTGTGGTTGCGGTGCTTAATGCCAAAAAATTGAAGTTTCATTGCGACCGGCTTATCGCGACCAAAGGTCGCGGTGCTCACTGGTCCAAATTTTAGGATTGCGCACTGTTACGAAAATGACCATAACTTCCTCTAAAAAACTCCAAATCATGAACCGTAAAATTCATTGGAAAGTAGACATCTATATCTTTCCATACATATAATACTCGAAACTTCATCCTTTGGAATTTATGACAGCCTCCGAAACATGACTCGTGACTTAACTCTCGACATGAAAGTCATGAGTCTGCGCACTGTTGTGAAAATGAGCATAACTTCCTCTAGAAAACTCGGAATCACAAACCGTAAAATTTGCCAGAAAGTAGACATCGTGACCTTTCTAGAAATATAAGGTTCTCAATCCAGTTCATCTTGTAGATTTTATGGAAGCCTCCAAAAAATAGTAGCTGTGCACTCCCAAATCTTCAATTTAATCCACCAAGGCTTTTCAATTACGCACAAAACCTTATTACCTGTACACTAGATAAAAACATTAAAAAACGGCTGATAATTACCCGAGAATGGAACACAAGTAGGTGAATAAAGATACTAGTGAAGGTCCATTTTTTATCAAGAAATGGAACCAACAAATACCCCCAAACCTAACTTTTGCTCTTCCTCAAGCAAAATCGGAACGAAACAAAAATGCAAACAAAACGAAAGAAAAACAAAATAACAAATAACGGAAAACAAACAACTAGCTTAAACCACTTTCGTAGGTAGCACGATGGCACTTAGCATGTGCCACAAGCCTTTAAACCCCTAGGTGTCCCTAGTGGACGAGTTATAGTCTTGTGAGGGTTTACCAGCTACGATACCTACAAACGCATCTCTGAACATTGAAGAACAATTAAATTTGCCACATGAAAAACAAAGCATTAAGATAAAAGTTAACAAATTCAATAAGTAAAAATTTGAAAGCATCCCCTCATCAGAACTTTGAACCCCTTGCCACACACATGCCAATACTCTAAGAATCTTAAAACGAAAATAATTGTGTTCAAATAACCATGATGAAATTCGCCCCGACTCTAAACCTTTCAGGATAATTCTCTCGAAAATCGTTCAGAACCTAGACAATACACTTATCAAACATATGCGAAAAGAATTTATGCTCAAAGAAATACGAGTATACATCGTATGCGAAAATCAATTTGAAAAACGCTATTTTGTCGCAAATACATCTCATTGAAGGAATCAAACATTATGAACAAGATATCAACATGAAAACCTCTACATTAAAGCTAGACTCCCTAAAAGATCAGTAGGTCTTAATAAAGGTTGTAATGGAGCTATTGGGTGATAGGTTAAGAAAGAAATGGTAAAAAGGAATGCAAAAGCCTTCGATCAAATTAAGAGATTACATGACATTTTTCAATACATGAATCATTCTCTTTTATTTTTTTCAATTCTTATGCCACAATGCTTTGCATGATTCCTTTTGTTTCTTCTTTTCATTTCATTTGTTTTCTTTTCTTTTTCAACAATCACAACAATAGCAACATTTACCTTGGCATATTTTATATACACTTCATCCCTGCAATTATTCTCTTTTCTTTTCATTTTAAAATGATCCAAGCTAAAAGGGTAGGGCTATTTCATATTCAGAGCTTGGTTTTGAATTTATGTAGGTGATGAAAGAAAAAGCTTCTAAGTGTTTGGCTTCAAAATGGTTATTGGAGCACACACAAGGGTAGGATGAATATTTTTTTTTAGTGGTTCAACATGCATAGCCTACATCACATCTAGCAGGGAGTACCAACAAAAATATAGGATAAACACATGATATCTTATAAGTTGTTCAAAAATGTTCAATGCAAAACCTAAATGAGACCAAACTAATGAATCAAAATTGAAGATAAGTGTTTACAGAGTAGAAACGAAAATACCGTCTCAGATAACAACGTATAAACTCAAAAACTCACTGGGTAAGTCTCCACTATTTATCCTAATCGATCGAACATGACATGTTTTCACAAGAAGATAAACAAAGTGCAACACAATGCGGTGCAAAACATGGCACAAAAAAAATTTCTGAGTGGTCCCAAACAAATTCAAATTCATTGAAAAAGCTAGCAACTATGCATCAATGGAAAGCACACACAAGACAACAATAATGGTTCTAAAATGTTCAGAGTCTAAACTAAACATACTATATACAACCTTAACACACTAGACAAAGACTAAACGTATGTGGCATTGTTATACCTGAGTCTTCCAAACGCAAAATGCGTGTAAGGAAAATCTAGGTTTCCAGCCGATATACGTTAACTAACCACAACCAAAACACAAGAAAAATTAAACGAAAACAAAATAACCAAAAACCACCCCCAAACCTAAGATAAACATTGTTATCAATGTTTTAACACCTTACGTACGAGGAAAAATGGGCTTACAAAGAAAATAAAAACTAAAAAAAAAAAAATCTAACTAGACACAAAAACAAAAACGCAAAAAAACATGAACACAGAACAACAGTCCTAGTATCCACAAATAACAATCATAAATATCCACAACTATCACTTCATCCAACCTCACGCCCCCCTACTTCGTATTTTCAACACAAGGCACAACACTTCTAATAAGGTTCATGGGAAAGAGTTACGAAACACTAAAAAAATAAAAATAAAAAATAAACTAAAAAAATCAAAAGAAAAGAAAAGAAAATAATGTACATATTTTACCTCATCGCTTGAGCTTTCACCCACCTGCCCCATAATTGGTATCTCCTCATCAGCTTACCGCACCATCCTACCCAAATGACTGGAAGAGAAGACGACTCTCCCAGCACTGCATACCTCGAATGCGAAGGTATCTTGTTACTGCCCAAGTGTGGTGGCTTCTCAAAAAGGCGAAGGCGGTTTGGGCTTCCCTTCTCCGAGGTCTACAGAAACGTATGTATCTTGGTGGCTTTCTTCTTTTGTAGTGGTACTCTGGACTAAACAAATCTCAAGTGGCTCTGGAAAGGTAGATGTATCATCTTCATGTAACTGGCTCTTGCTCCCTTCCATCTCTACTTGATCAACCCAAATCTGCTGCTCAATTTGCTCTTCGATTTCCACGGTCGTTTCATTGCATTGCACCATAGGATATGGTTCGTGCTTTTGCCATTGGATCTCTGTAGCTAATTGGTTGCTTTGAATCATCAAGCTTTGAGCATCTGCTTGAGTCTGTTGAGCGACTTGGTCACTATACTGAGCAATTCGGGCATGGTTCCCAGCAAATGGATTGCCCACCTGATAATTAGTACTAACATGCAGCCCTCCACATAACAAACATCTCAGTGGTGCTCCATAGTTTATAGTTAGGTAGGGGTTGTTCTGTTGAAAGTATAGATAGTTCTCATACTGTTGTTTCTCAGAACGGCTCTCAGCAAACGGATTGCCCACCTGACAATCAGTACTCACATGCGCCCCCCCGCATAAGAAACAGCCCAAAGATGCTTCATAGTCTCTAGTCGCCACTTCTTCGGTAAGCTCAGGTGCCTCATACCAAGAATACATTTCCTGTACAGAAAAAGAAAAACAAATTAATAAAATTAAAATATATACAAATCCAAAGTAGCTATAGACCTAATCGGTATTAATATCAACACATCTAAAATATCCCCGGCAACGGCGCCAAAAACTTGTTACGCCTTTTTGTACCCGCAAGTATACGGGGTCGGCACAAGTAATAAAGTGTGAGTAAATTATCGTCTCCACGGGGATATTTAGGTGTTGAGTACTAAAGTTAACTAAGCCTACTTCTATTTGGATAATCGGAAGGTTTAAAATAAGAAAACGAAAGATAAAACTAACAAACATAAAACATGAAATAAACAACCAAATTGAGAGATGAGCTAGGGTATTCGAATTCACCTAATCAATCCAATTGAGTTTCATGAAAGCACATTGTTGTAGTTTAATTATTCATGTTGATAATCGTGTTTATCTAAATTATCCAAAGTCCCATCTCGAGGTAAATTGGACCTATTCCACATACACTAATATCCTATCTCTCGATGGTATATCCAAATGCATGAAAATGCATTAGTCACAATAAACACCCTATATGATCATACAAGTAAATTAGTATATCTCTATCTAATTCTACTTGTGGTGGACAATACATCGAGCACGTTGTGGACATCACCTTTCGGTACATAACACACAACCAATTTATCATCTAAATGTAGGCCTTCACATCCAAAAGTATTAAGCACAATAATATCACTCAACAACATAATAATCAACCACAACAAATTAAACAATCAATTCATTCAATCATCATAGAATAAGATCCATCAAAACCCTAACTTACAAGTTTAGTTCATAATCAAAGATTTACAACTAAACATGTTTTCCAATTAATAAAGAGAGTTACAAGCATGAAAATAAAGAAGGAAATGGATAGAAAAACTCTAGGTGTAATGAACTTTCGTCCTCCTCCTCATTGTGAATTTGTCTAGCTTCCACTTTCTCCAAATCGAAGCTTGATGGTGAGATTTTGGCTCAAGGATTGAATCCAATCTCTCTTGGTTCCAAGGTGATCTTCTTCTCCCCTCTTTGCCTCTTCTCTTCTCTCTTGGTCTCCTCTTGGTCCTCTCCTTAGAGCCCTAGTCGAACTCCCTCTCTTTAGAGCCCTTTTTTTACTTATAGACATTGGAAATAAGGTTTATCGCCTCGCCATCGCGACCGTGGGTCACTACCACTGGTCGCAACGCTGTGGTCATGGTGCTCAATGCCAAAAAATTGAAATTTCATCGTGACCGGCATATCGCGACCAAAGGTCGCGGTACTAGGTCGCGGTGCTCACTGGTTCAAATTTCAGTATTGCGCACTGTTACGCAAATGACCATAACTTCCTCTAGAAAACTCCAAATCACGAACCGTAAAATGCATTGGAAAGTAGACATCTATATCTTTCAATACATATAAAGGTCGAAACCCAGTTCATCCTCTATAATTTATGATGGCCTCCAAAACATGACTCATGACTTAACTCTCGACATGAAAGTCGTGAGTCTGCGTACTGTTGTGAAAATGAGCATAACGTCCTCTAGAAAACTCAGAATCACAAACCGTAAAATTTTCCGAAAAGTAGACATCATGACCTTTCTAGAAATATAAGGATCTCAACCCCGTTCATCTTGTAGAATTTATGGAAGCCTTCAAAAGATGACAGCTGTGCACTCCTAAATCTTCAATTTAATCCACCAAGGCTCTTCAATTATGCACAAAACCTTATTACCTGTACACTAGATAAAAACATTAAAAACAACCGATAATTACCCGAGAATGGAACATAAGTAGGTGAATAAAGGTACTAGTGAAGGTCCATTTTTGATCAAGAAATGGAACCAACAGTGCTTACCTTCGGATCAGTTCTGCCCTAGAAAGTTGGTATTTTCATTTTAATATTTCCAAGGTTCCTATCTATCCCATCTCGACCCTGAAAGCCTCTTCTCAGTCCCTCTCCATGCCTACCTCCTGTAGGCTTATTTCTACCTATTTCAACTTCAGATTCGAAATCATCATCATCCCTATTTCCAAGCTTACGTTCTCTCTCAAATACATCTTCAAAAACACCATGCCTATTTTATCTACGCATGTTATGTATTTGATTCGGCTGTCCCCTTTGTATACGAGCTATACCCTCATCTTGTCGATCCATCATATCTCTAATATCCCCAAAAACCACGTTCATTCGCTTGAATTGTTGTTACATGGCTTTCAACACAAAGGACATGTTCTCCTCTCTAGGTGCTTAATCACTTTGGTTTCACATTATAGAAAGCTGCAAATGAAAGAGTTAAAGAAAAAAAAATCCTCACAATCCTCACATGTTTGCACTCAAGATAGCACTCCACTCGTGTTTCACTCTAATAGGCTTTTCTCGATGTTGTGCTCACACTCTCTTGCCTTTTCCACTCTTTGTTTTCACCCTCAAGTCCTATAAGAACTAATTAAACTTAACAAAGAAGAAACAACCAATGTATATTCCAACCAATAAAACCCCACGAAATAGTAACACAACTAGAATTTTTTTTTTTTTGGGATAATGATTCTTTTTTTTTTTTTTGGATAATGAACACAACCCATAACACAACCAAAATAGCCAATAAAGAAATCTTAAGATACAAGCACTTGAATTTGTATAGAACTCTTGCTTTGATTTCTTTTCTTTTTTTTTTTTTCTGACTTTTATTATAGCCAATACACAAACCCTTCAAGAAGAACAAGTAAGAACAAAAGCAAACAATAAAAGGCAGAAGCTATGAATTAAAAGGATAAATTCCAAAGATAAATCAAACCTAATTTTGGAACTTGGCTCTGATACCAAATGATGTGAACCCATAAGGTTATACAACCCCAAACCCATACTCAACTTGTTTTCACGCCCAAGAACACTCCAAAATCAGATTCTTCACCCTTCCAGACCCGATGAATGCTCAATTCACGAACCCATAAGTATAAACACTCAAGAACACCACAAAGGAAGCCTTCCTTTGATAAGTTCAGTAGTTTTATCAAGAACAAGTAGGTGAGAACAAAAATTCACTCAAACTGTGTATTAATTGATCAAAGGTACATAAAATTACTAACAAAAGAGTTTAAATATAAAATAAAATGACTTGGAACAACCCTCCAAGCATGGAAAATGAAAATAAGTAAAGGAATGTATGAATTAATGACTTTGTTAACAAAAGACAACCCTCCAAGCTGGAAGTTTTTGAATTTAACAAAATACAACTCAATTGTCAAAGTGGAATGAATCTAGACACCATGAAAAGTCTGACCATATCTTTCCCGTGAGACCTCCAATTGATCTGATTCCAAGTTTATATTTGAAGATAAGATCATGATCTTTGAAAAGTCCTCTTATACGCCACCAGAGACCTAACCAATCAAAAGTTATGATGTCCTAAAATTACCCCTGCGAATAAGGTTGCCTTCTCCTTAACTTGAAATATATTCACTAAGGCTGGCCCCTCCTTTTCCAAGCCCATTTTAATTGCACCAGCCCATGTTGATTGCACCAACTTTTGCATTGCTTCCTTGATCTTTTGTGATCTTGATCTTGTTATTGGCCGATCTAGGACTTGCAAGGAATCTTTGTTATCCGGGTCACTATAATTCTTATCAACAAGTATTACTCTTTGGGATGCCCAGAGATATTTCCATATTAGAGCAAACTTTAGCATGAGACTATGTGAACCTTCAGACCACATAATTGCCCATATGCTGGATCAGAATGCACAGTTGTTGGTGATATTCCATTCCTAGTTGACCATCTGAGGGATGATCACAAAGTGAACATGCACACAGGATGCAAGTTCAACCATCGCTATGTGAAGTCAAACCCCGTGAAGTAGAGAATGCCACTTGGATGCTAACAGTAAGTGTATTTGATTTATGGTGCTCTAACAAACAATATAAATCTCATCATTTCTGGTAAAACATATTTAAAGTTCTCCAATTTTTGGATTACTGACTAAACTTCTGTGTTGAAACCTCTCAATCCTCACCAAATGCATGTAGTAAGTCTTTGCACCTATTCTATAAGATATAATTCAGGCAAGATGATATTTGATAGGATTACATTGAAACCTGGAGAGCAGAGTCTCTTCCTTTTATCTTTTGTGAGATTACTTGTTGAGCCATTGCCTACTTCTCATGTGGCTGATTGGGATGTAATCTTAAACGTTATAATTCTTTAGTCATGTTTAATTCAGAATCTTTTCTCCTACAGATTTTAATAATTTAGGTAATCTTCTTTTTTCTTTCTACATTGAGCTTGTTGTAGTGTGGATGCTTGCATATTGTTTTACAATCAGTTGGATTGTGAGGGGTGCTTAGCCCCCTCCTCTTCTCTTTTTCTTATTTTAGAGTTTCAACAATTTTGTTTTTTGTTCTTCTACATTTATTATTTCTTTTTTTTTTATCCTTCCCCCTTTCAAAGTTATCCCCAACAAAATGCTTCTCATGTTTGATTTTCTTCTCTTCTTTTGATTTTAGATTCAAGATTGTTTTTTTTTTTTTTTGTTCTCTTCTTCAAATTTTAATTTTCAAGATTGTAATTTTTTTTACTTTTCTACCTCTACTATTTTCTTTATTTATTTATTTGTGTTCTTTTCAGATATATATATATATATATATATATATATTTGCATATCTAAAATAAATTAATTATTTTATTCGTGTTTTGTGTGTAGATCTATGTGTTTCTAAAATTTTCTTTTAATATATTCATTCATTTACATTGATAAAGTGTTAAGAAAATGTCATATTCATGTTTCTTTGTGTTTCTTTTGATATATTCGTATTCTATGTATAGATGCATTGATGAAGTGCTAAGAAAATGCCATATTCATGAAATGCTAGTTTTTTTTTTTTTTTTTTTGTCTATTGAACAGAACAATGTGTTGTTGCTAATGTTGGAAATTGCTCTATATATATTTATTAACCTTCTCTTCTCAGTTCTAATGATTTAGATTCTGTATTTTGTTTTATGTACACAACTCTTTTTTTCTTTTTATTTGATAACAAATGCACACAGCTCTTACAGTCGAAAGGCCAAAATCAAACATTTTTTAATTTAGATTTAGCGGTTAATGTAAAATCTAATATTTACTAGATCCTTTGTTATTAGAATCTAATCCTATAACAATTAATAATTTACCAATCTTCAACTATTAAAAACTAATTTATTTTTATTTCTAATATTTTATAAACATTTTATGAGATTAGAATATAACTAACTCATATTATTCAGTCCAATTTATTTATTTTTGGATAATGTAAGTATATTAACCAAAGAGATAAAACAAAAGCAAAGGGGCATATCCCAACGAGAATATCACAAGGTCAGACAAGGGACAAACCGCCTACCAACCGAAACTCAAAACACAGCAAAGCAATAAAAAAACTAAGCACAAACCCTTTCACAGGGTACAACCAAAAGTAATCCACCAGATCAACAGTAAAAGGGACAAGCCCCCTAAAAGGCAAAACAAGCGAATTATAAAAAAAATAGAATCAGATAAACCCTAAGACTGGTGGAGCCACCTATTAGTAGGAGAAGGCACCACACTAGAAAAGGAATTAAGACGTATACAAACATCTCTAACAATGGAACGAATAACCACGGTAACAGGCTTAGGTAACTCGCCATGCATCCTAGCATTCCGCTCACACCCAATAGCATAGACAGCAGCCGCAAGCATAATACGCACCACCCACCTACGAAGCTACCGACCGCGGAAATGGCAAGACCAAAGAATAGTAGCCTCCTAGCTCCGAACACTCAGAGGTAATCTGCACTTCCGTAAAAGAGCAAACCAAACCTCGCAAGAATAAGAACAATAAAAAAATAGATGAGGGACATCCTTACAACTCTCTCCACAAAACACACAGCGAATAGCTGGAATCAAACCATAAACAAGAAGCTTATCTTGAGTCGAAAGAGCACCTCTAATGGCCAGCCAGAAGATGAAAGCATGTCTAGGAATTGCATTAGAATGCCAAACGGACATAAACCAATCCACCGCTGGCTGCCAGGACCGAAGAGACTCCCAGGCATTACGAATAGAGAAAGCCCCACGAGAGTCCTCAACCCAACACAAAGTATCAGCTTGAGAGTTATTAGGCCTCAAGGAATTAGGGATACCACTAATAATGTCCATACAATTCCCATTTAGGGAACGAGGCCAAGCCCAATCACTTCGCTGAATAACATCTGCCACCCTCGCATAAGGACCAAGACTAGAATTATAAATAATCTGCCGCCTAAACACCTCCACCAAAGGACCCAAAGGATGCCAATAATCAAACCAAAGGGAAATATCCTCCCCATTACCCACCCGAAAATGCATTAACTGCCGCACAAGACACCGAAGGCCCAGAATTTTTCTTCAACTGCACGAGCAATCCCCAGGGCACCTAACCTCCCACAAATGCTTTCCCTTAAGTAGAGTAGATCTAACCCACGACACCCAGACAGAAAACCTCAAATTGCTACAGACAACCCACAAATGCTTACTTATGGCTGATTTATTCCAACACTCAACACTCTTAATACCCAGTCCACCCTTTTCCTTCGGTAAACACACCGAAGACACCCAACATTTGTCCCACCTTTTGGCTAAATCTGAACCCTTCCAAAGAAAACTACACAAAGTAGCTTCAACCTTAATCACCATTGGCTTAGGCAAGATAACAATGGAGGACCAATACACCTGGATAGAGAACAATACATATTGAATGAGTTGAAGCCACCCTGCAAAAGAAAGAACCCTACCAGTCCAACTCTTAACTCTCTCCACAATCCTATCAACAAGAACCCTACAATCCACTGCCATAAGCTTAGTAGAAATCAGAGGAACCCTAAGATATCTGACAGGTAACACCCCTTCCTGAAAATCTAGAATCCTAAGCAACTTTTGCTTAATCTCATAATACACATCAGCCACAAAAAGATTGGCCTTGCTAAGATTAAGAATCAACCCAGAAAGAGCTTGGAACTGATCAAGAACAACATTAACCATAACAACTGACTCCTTCTTTGCCCTATAGAAAACCATAAGATCTTCCACAAAGTATAAATGCAAAATACCAATCTTCCCATACCGCCAATGGTAAGCACACTGACCCTTCTTCTCCATAATACGCATCAACCCCGAAAAGACCTCCATTGCCAGCACAAATAGGTAAGGGGACATAGGATCCCCCTGCCTCAAACCTCGGCCACTAGCAAAGAAACCATTCATGTAATACACCCTCCCGATATTATGTACTGTACGTATAAATGTTGTGATATTTGTTTCCAAAATTTATTGTACAGTATACAAGTAAATAGATAAATCAAATATTAAAAGTATTAAGGATGCTATAATAAAATTTATTGGATGGATCAGAAAGTTCCCGAAAAGGGTATCAGAGACTCGAAAAATGTCTGGAATAGTTCCAGATGGTTATTAAAGTTCTATAAAGTATATAAGAAATTTAATTATAAGTTTTGGAGAATACAGTGAAAATTTCTATAAATTGGAGTATTAAGAATATTTATTGGATGTTAAAATATATTTTTATAATATGAGATTGTCAGTAAATTGGTGTTTTAAATATGGTGGAAAAGTAATGTTGGTGGATTAGTTTGTAAAATTAAGAGATTGTGATCAAATTCATGTGATTAATTGTCAATTGGTTGCCATTTTATGAATTTAAAAGATCAAAAGGGCAAGTTGCAATTATTAATTTGATAATTATAAATGTGCTTAAGTGGATTCCACTCACCACAAAACATAAAGCATACAAGTCAAAACAAAGAAAAACAAAACAGAGACTAAAAAAACATAACAGAAACGGGAAGCAACCAGAAAATTTGAGAGAAAGGGAGAGAGACCCGACCGAAGAGAAGAAAAGAAGAAAAGAAGAGAAGAAGAAGAAAGCTTCGACTGAAGGAAGAAGAAGAAAGAATGAATGAGGAGAAGGGAGAGAGAGCAGCAGCTGAGAGAAAGAAGAAGAAGAAGAAGAGAGAGAGTTGTCCGGCCGAGTGAAGCAAAGAGAGAACCAGAAAACAGAGGCAAATCGGCCAAAGGAAGAAAAGAAAAAGAAAAGAGAAAGAAGAGGAGGAGTCTCGGTCAACCAAGAAGAAGAAGAAGAGCAAGAGGATTTTGGGTAAGTTTGATGAAATTGAATTGATTTTAGAAATTGATTGAGTTTTGATTTATTCTTAAAATTGATTGTTGAATATAAAGTGAAATTTGATTGTTGGAAGTGAAGAAGATGATGGGTTTTGTTGATTTTAGTATTTGATTAAGTTTTTGTGGTGTTTTGTTTGAAATTAGTTGGATTTGAATTGATTAAAGTGAAAATCAAGAATATTAGTAAGGTAAAGTTTTGGGGATTGTATGATTTCAAGTTTAAATTGTTAAATTGAAATATTATTTGAGTGTTTTTGAGTTAATTGATAGTATGAATTGAATTTCATTTGAAAATTGAAGTTAGAATTAGTTTAATCAAGTTAATGAGATTGAATTTAATGTTGTTAAGTGAAGGAAATTCACTTATGTTAAATTGATGAAGATTAGTGTGAGAAATTGTGTAGAGATTGAAGTTGAAAGTGTAGAGATTTCAATTTATGTATGATAAGTGTTAGAAATTGTACTTGTGTGGTCTTGATGCAAATTGATGCTTAGAAAATAAAGTAAATATGTTGATTTGTGATGTTTGAGATTCAATTTAAGAGAACTTAAATGATTCAATGTATATATAATTATAGTGACATGATTTTTAGTAAAATAAATGTAAATTATTGAGTTAGAAAAGAAGAAATTGAGGAAGAAAGTGTAGAATGTGTAAGAATTGAGTTTTTGTATTAGTTATTGTATTTATATTAATGATTTATTTGGAAATATATTACTTTAGGGAGAAATCTCCATAGTATGGGAGAAAAAGAAATTTTATGGAAAGACAAGAAATGTAATCAGACGTTCGAAGGAACCAGAGCACCAAGCCTAAAGAAAACCAAAAATCAGTGAGTGTTAAACTCTTTTAAGCAAAGTTATAGAAAATTTATTATATACATTTATTTATTTATATGTGTTTTATAAGTTAAGTAGAAATTTATGCCTTAATCATATGTTAATAGAGATATTTTTATATTTTAAAAAGTTTGAAATTATATTCACAGCGAAAATATGTTTTGTTTATACATTTATTTACTTATATGAGTTTTGTATTTTAATTAAAGTATTTTTATATCTCAGAAATTTAGAATTTATAATTAATTAAAGAAATATGTTTTATATATACCACATGATTTTTTATTAAAAGTTAATTTTCAAAGTAAAGATAATAGTTTTCAAACCATGGATACCCATTTATTATCAGATTATCAGCAACTATCAGTTATCAGATTATCAGCAATAGACCCGGTCGGTACACCCCATTTATGTGTGGCAAGTTAAAGGGGGGACAGTCCGCTAACTCCAGGGGGGTTGAGTCTATCGAGTCTGTCAGTCGCCCACACATTGGGGTGTTGTCTCGCTATATGTAGCGACGCAGCATTCTGTACATAGACAATGAGATGTCTTTTATCAGATTATCAGAGTCACCAGTGCAGCGCCAGATTAGTCGCCGTGACACCCTCCATATGGTGCGGCGCCAGCTGAGTCGCCCTATGGATTATCAGTTATCAGATATGGGTTTTCCATTGACATTATCAGAAAAACATTATCAGAAAGGTTTTATCAGAAAAGTATTATCAGAAAGTAAAAGTATATTTTTTCAGCTTTTCAGTTTTCAGAAAAGTAAAGTGTATATATATACCATCTCAGCTTTCTAGTTTTCAAAAAGTATGCAGTATTTCAGTTTATCAGTTTTCAGCAATAACAGAAAGTTTGAAAGGTTTTCAGTATAGTTTTCAGTAGTTAGATATCAGTATAATTTTCAGTGTGGATTTCAGAATAGTTTTCAGAAAATAGATTTCAGAGATAGTTTATCAGTTTAGATTTCAGTAAAGTTTTCAGAAAGTAAATTTCAGTATAATTATCAGAAAAAGATTTCAGTATGGCTTTCAATATTTTCAGAAAACCAATTATTATTCTTTTCAGTAAAATTTGAGGGAGGTTAAATTAGAAATATTAGATTTATGAGAAAAGATAGCACTTACTGAATTCGTTTAGCTCATTACGTTTTTATGTTTTATAAACCAATCTCCCTAGGTACAGGTACAGGTATAGGCGTTGCAGGGACGCCCAGGACCGACAGGACCAGTCAGAACATTGCTGTGACAGTTCAGAATTACGTTTAATGTTTCAGTTGTAATAATTATGTAAAGTTTATATTTTGATATTGTTTTTAGCACATGAGTATTTATTTAAAAATTAGATTTGTTTATTTCAGTTAATTCGATTTTTGTGGTTGAGTTGTGATTTTTGGTGATGGACCTGAGGTCCTAACAGTAGTTAAGATTTGAAATTTTATAGAAGTGTTCAAGTTTTTATGCAGGTCTCCAAGATTAGCGAGGCAAACCTCGACTAGGAAGCTACCGTGGAGTGCCGGCAGGCTACCTAATGGGAGATAGTAGGTTTGAGGCCTGTCAATTCAACTCGCCATTGATAGAAATAGAGAAACGGGGAGTAGAAATACACTCAGAAATCCAAGCTATTATCTAACTTAAACAACTCTAATTACAAAATTTATCCAGGGCATTCCTTGGTCTTCATTGTAAGTCTTCGTCTTCAAGTATTCCACCTTTTGTATTGCACTTGCATCAAGTCCAACTTGATTTAATTTTAAGTGATCTATCTCATGGATTGGGCCTTGAGGCCCATCACTTACAATCAGCAAGCTATGGTTGCCCCTGAAGCCTATCAGATTACCCACCTGCATATCTCAAGTCTGCTAACACGAAAAGTAAATAACTTGGATTCATTAGAGCCATCTACATTACTTCTATGGGCTGCCAAATTTTGAAACAAGGCTCACACATTACCTTAACATGTGCCATGGCCTAAAACAAACCCTACCTCACGTAATGAAGCGGCTGCTAGCAAAGATAGCCGTGTGCACACAAGGTGCGCACCGCCTTCGTGCACGGCATCACAAGGTGTGGTTTTGGGCAGTATTTTGTGTGATTTTTCGCTTCTCTTTTTCTGCCATTTTTTTGGAATAATATTCACCAATATTTTTAGAAAACATGCAGCAAAATCGCTCGTGAAAAAATCAACCCAACAGCTCTTAAGTTGTGGCAGCAGCAGCATGTGCGCAGCCCCTGCTTCTGCACGTAGGGACTGTCGTGTACATGAACTCCTTTGTTCCATACAGATTGTTACACAAAAAAAATTACATTGCAAAACAAATAATACAAAACAATAGCCTTTTTAATACATTCAACTATGGAAAAAAAATTATTAAATCGAAACTCAATTCACTATAAAAAATTACAACCATCCACATTTATATTTTAACAATTAAACATATAACACATACAACCTTTAGTGTGCCTACACATGTAACAACAAATCAAGAATCATATATATATAAAAAAAATTATATATGAAAAACAAGACACAAGAAACAAGAATCATATTCTTTTTCGTATATGTACAAAATAAGAACCAAAGTCTCTGATACCAATTGTAGGAAAAAAGAAAATAGTGCAGTGGAGGTTTAGGCAAGGTTTTAAAATTTTTCTTTTTCAGTTTTGAAAACTCTTTTTCAATTCTTCCGATTTGTACATATACGAATAATAAAAAAAACAAAAAAAAAACTACCTTTGTTTATTTCGTGAATGATAAGATCCCTTTTGTTACCACCAGATCTTCTGAGCTATGACTCGCGATCTGACAACGCGTGTTTGGGCACGTCACAGATAGAGAGATGAAGTAGAATCACATGCTTTGGAGAAGACAACCCCTTGTCTTGCTATGGCCAGCCGCACAAGCTAGGGAGAGAAAAATTCTTTTTCTTTTCTTTTCTTTTCTTTCCTTTTTGGTTTGGCTGAACCCTAATTGCCTAGGGTTTGTGTTATTCTTTTCTTGCTTGAAAAGTATGATTGCATGTCTATGTGCTATGAAATATAAAATTTATATAGTCACTTATTCTCTAGGGTTTGGCCAAGTCAAAATAGAATTCTTAATTCTATTTTATTCGGGTCACCTAGAGAGATTCGAACTCTTGACCTCAAGAGTGTTAGGATTATACTCAATAGCAAGAGTATAATATTGTAATTTAATAATCTTTTCATATTAATAAAGTGATTTTTATTTTAACAAATCTTATAGGTTTTATAGTTTAATAGTACAGAACCTACTATAGCTGAACTCATAGCAAAAACTGAATTCCTATAAAGAGGATATAAAAGAAATGAAGAAGCAAATTCAAGATCACGAGAAGCGAATGCAAACCTACGAGTTATATCATTTGGAAGCATTCAACAAAGGAAATTCGATAAAAGATGATGAAGAATCTTTTGCTAATATGTTTGAAGCCATGAAGGTTAATGAACTTTCAACCTCACAGCTGAATTCACAGCTGAATCAAGAAGAAGATCCTCCAGTAATTAACAGTATTGATAAAGTTATAGTACAAAAATGGTACTCGAAAGTAACCATTGTTGTATCTAAAACTTTTATCTTTGAAGGAAAAGCTTTAATAGATTCGGGTGCAGATTTGAACTACATAAGTGAAGGCATTATTCCTTCACAATATTTCTCAAAAACCACCCAAGTGCTGAATACAACAAATGGTGGACGTATGGCAATAGGGTATAAACTCTGAGAAGCAGCAGTCTCCAATGATGGAGTATGTTTTGAAAATCCATTTATACTAGTAAAAGGATTATCAGAATCAGTTATTCTGGGGACTCTTTTCCTCAGCATGATTTATCCTTTTACAGTTACAGCAGAAGGAATCGAGTCAAATATAAATGGAAGACAAATCAAGTTTCCTTTTGCTCAACAACCAAAGTATAAGGAGATACACAACCATAGAGAGAATATCTCAAAAAAGGAAAATTTTCTTTTCTCTCTAAAAGAAGAGGTGAAGTATCGCTCCATTTCAGAACAGCTGAATAAACTAGCTATTCAAGAAAAGCTGCAGCAGTTCCAGAAGCAATTAGAGGAATCTGTATACTCAGATATTCCTAATGCTTTCTGGTCAAGGAAGAAGCGTACGGTAGAACTCTCATATGTAGATGGTTTTTGATGAAAGGAAAGTCTCTACAAAAGCAAGACCAATCCAAATGAATAGCAGACATTTGGAAATTTGTAAAAAAGAAATTGAAGAACTTTTGCGAAAAGGATTAATTCGTAAAAGTCATTCCCTATGGTCTTGCCCAGCATTTTATGTGGAAAATGCAGCAGAGCTTGAACGAGGAGTTCCAAGGTTTGTCATTTATTACAAGGCATTAAACAAAGCACTGAGATGGATTCGATATCCTATTTCGAATAAAAGCGACCTACGTAATAGGCTTTATGAAGCCTGCATAATCTCTAAGTTTGATATGAAAAGTGGGTATTGGCAGATCCAAATTGCAGAGAAAGATAAGTATAAAACTGCCTTCACAGTACCCTTTGGGCATTATGAATGGAACGTAATGCAATTTGGTCTGAAGAATGCTCCTTCAGAATTTCAAAATATCATGAACGATATATTTAATCGTTATATGGATTTCATTATCGTTTATATTGACGATGTCTTGGTATTCTCTAAGTCCATAGATTAACATTGGAAGCACTTGAAAACATTCCATAATATTGTTCTTCGAGCCAGCTTGGTAGTATCTGCCAAGAAAATCAAGTTATTCCAAGATAACGTAAGGTTTTTGGGTCATAACATGGCTCAATTACTCCAATTGATAGGGCAATAGTCTTTGCAGAAAAGTTTCCTGATGAGATAAAAGATAAACAACAACTGCAAAGATTCTTTGGAAGTCTGAATTATCTAGCAGACTTTTACAAAGACTTGACTAAAGATGCTAAGCCTTTATTTGCAAGGCTTAAGAAGAATCTAGGACCTTGAACAGAGGCTTGTACAATGGCAGTCTAGAGGATCAAAATGAAAGCTAAGGAATTGCCATGCCTAGCAATCCCTCATCCAAATGCCTTTAAAATAGTTGAAACATATGCATCTAAATATGATTATGGGAGTATCCTAAAACAAGAACTGGGAGGAAAAACATCCCTTGTTAGGTACACATCTGGGGTGTGGAAACTATCCTAGCAAAATTATTCCACAATCAAAAAAGAAATACTTGTTATTTTATTATCAGTTTCAAAATTTCAAAGTTTCAAAATTTCAAAGTGATTTAGTAAGTAAAATTTTTTTGATAAGGGTATATTGTAAATTTGCCAAAGAGATTTTGAAAAAAGATGTTAAAAACCTAGCCTCAAAACAAATTTTTGCTAGATGGCAAGCTATTCTTTCTGTTTTTGACTTTGATATTGAATTTATTAAAGGCGAGAATAATTCCTTGCCAGATTTTCTAACACGTGAATTCTTATAGGGCTCCCAAAAGAACCCAGGAAGCTACTTCATTAAGCAGCACTAAAAGATTCACTGCAGATTCAGCATCCTCTAATCTCAAGAGGATAGACGACGGATACAAGCGGACAACTCGAATGCTTGCATCCTTTATTGAAGCAGAGCACTGGGGATCAGACCTAGAATTTGTTGCTCAAATCTATCTGAGAGATCATCAATCTCCTACCATCGATTCTTTAAAATCAAGAAGGTGGTTCGAGACAATCTTGATCGAGATAGGATGTGCCTGCATCACTCATTACTATAAGAGTAACAAGACAATTAGTTACTCTAAGCTGATTATTCTTGATGTATTTTCTCATCAAGACTGGGGTGACAATCTATTTAGAGAACAAAAGTTCAAAGATCCAAGTGTCAGACCTAACTCTTACCATTTCTTTGACTATGTTCAAGCCTGGACAGAAATTCTGAATTACCAGAATCGTAATTATGGTCATAGCTCATTCATCAAACTATCCATTACCACCAAAGATTTTAGCAGGGTTCCTATCCCATGTTGATTTCAGCAGTAGGTTATTAAATTTTGGCATAGTTGGTTATGCACTTCCAGAATGCGTCCTGGAAGCTTCAGATAAATTTTACCAGCATAACCAGAAAAAGGTCGATTTGGAACTCTCCTTTCTTTATTTCTTGACTCTTTATCAAGTTCCATAGATTTTAAGATGGGAATATCAGTTTAATGAAGATCCTTTTAGTTTGGAAGCAGAAAAGGGTATAACTCTAGCTTTTCTTAGGGTCTTCTATACTCGATGGTGGCAAAAGTATCCAGTGGATGAATTTTCTGCTAGAAACTTCAATTTGATTACTCTATTCCCACCTAAGCGATTACCGGAGCGCCTTAATGATAAGGGAAAAGAAAATAAGGTTATTTCTACCTCTTCTAAGTCGTCCAAAGAAGAAAAAGAAGTTTTGTCTCTTGCCAAGGCACTGCTTAAAGAAGGAACTTCACCAGCAACAATTGAAAGCAAGTTGGCAAGCTGCAAACCTCAACCAGTAACTGAAGAAGAAGATGACAAAGGCTCTGAAGGAATGTCCTTTGAAGAATATCACCCTTTTGAGGCTGGATACAGCCAGGATCCGATGATTGATGTGTATGATGACGAGCACAATCCAGATCCCTATAAATGTTAGATTCCTTATGGATAAGGTCCTGATCGACTCCACCACCTTTATGTCAAGGTGACAAGGACACGTGGTGAAGTCTGCTAGATAATTCAGACTTCCTAAGAATCTTTGCAGTTGTTGTTTATCTTTTATCTCATTAGGAAACTTTCCTGCAAAGACTATTGCCCTATCAATTGGAGTAATTGAGTCATGATAAATATTATGACCCAAAAACCTTACATTGTCTTGGAACAACTTGATTTTCTTGGCAGATAAGTATTGTTTAATTATTAATGAGTATGTGAATGTGATTTATATGGTTAGGGGTGGAAAATATAATTAAATGTATGTATTTTTGGGAATACAAGTGGATCAATTGGAACGGTCCAAAACGATGCGTGGAAGACAAGAACAGTAGGCATCGAGACTAGAGCCGTGACATCCAAGTCGCGAGTCAAGTCACGAAGGCCAAGAGAAAAATTCAACCTGAGAAACACGCGACTAGAGCCGCGACTTGCAAGTCACGAGTCAAGTCGCGACAGTCAGAAATTTAAAAAAAAAAAATAGTACCGAGTGGATTGAAGCGGTGCCAATTGAAGATAAAAATAGAAATGAGCAAAAGCTCACAAACATAACAGAAACCAGAGCAAACGGGAGAGAAAAAAGAGAGAAAAGAGGAGAGAGAAAGGAAAGAAGAAGAAGAAGAAGAAGAAGAAAAGGAAGAAGAAAAGAGAAGAGAAGAAGAAAAAGAGGAAGGAAAGGGTATCCAGGTTCGGTGTACACTCATTTTCGAATTTTCAGTTTTCCAGAATATTTCGGATTGATTGAATTTGATTAATTTTGAGTTATTTGGATTATATTGATTTTAGTTTATAGTTTGAAATTGATTTTGGAATGATTTGAATAGTGAATTTTCGAAAGGTAGTTTATATTCGAAATAGTGATTGTGAATCCTATTATGAATTGATTTGAATACATTTTGATTCTAATAGTGTTATGGAAATATATTGTTGAAAGTGATTTTAACTATATAATATTTGTGAAATGTATCGGAAAATGATTTTGGGGCATTTTGATTCGATATGGAATTATGAAATATATTTGAATATAGTTTTGGATTGATTATTAATTTAAAAATATATTCGTATATTTCCGTTATATGATATTTGATGAAATTTGAATTTCAAATATATATATATATGTATATATATCGATATGAATTGAAATTGAATAAGTTGAAAATTGAATTCGATGATTCTGAAAGAAATGAAATATGTTGACATTGGATTTGAGAAAACGTTTTGGCTCTGATGTGTATAAATATAGATATGGATATTGGAAATTGTCTTGTCAATTGGGTTTCTGTCTGAACAGTACTGTGCCGATATATTCTGTTTGTACCACCCTTCTTAGGGTTCTGTCATGGGACATTTACAGCGGGTGATTCCATTAGTGTTCCATTCTGATTTGATGTTCGGCAGGCTTGCCCGTTTGCGTCCGATGCCAAACAACCCGTAATCCAGTCCGAATAATTTATGTTTTGTATGTCAAGAGCCCAATACGAAAACTGATTTGGTATATGAAAGTATTTGAGAAATTATGAAGATTTTATCTGTTGATTGATTTTGACTATTGTATTTATTGAATATATGATTTGATTTGACTTGAGCCCCATACATGATTTAAGTATATGTGATTTATATTTTTATCGAAAATAGATAAACTTATTTGATATAGTATATTTGGATATACAATTTTATGTACACCACACTAAGCAATCTGCTTAGCGTGTTGAGTTTTCTCACACGTAGGTAACAGAGGTTCCAAGGGAGATAAAGACAAAGAAGAGTAGAGACTGCAGAAGGAGAGTCCGGAGTCACATCGGTCCTAAATATATTTTGGTAGTCCTTTTGTAATAAGTATATATGTTTTGATATAGCATGCATATACAGAAAATATTTGTACATATTTGAAAAACTTCCGCTGTGTAAATATTTTATTAAATGTTTATGTTATTTGAATATTTATAAGTTATATTGTGATAAATTGGTTGGTAAGTCGCACTATATTTGAAAGGGTGCGCAAAATTGATTTGAGAATTTAGAAGTTGATTTTTATGAATTTTAACTTGTAAACAGATTTTGGAAAGTCAGAAAAATAGATGAAACTCTGGCAAGATTTTCGGAAATTTATTTGGACCATTTTCAAATACTTTTAATGTAGTTTTAAATTATGGTTATATAAAAGTAAAAGTTAGATTTTAGTATATAGTAGCTCTCCCTGATTCAGTCCGAGCGAATTGGGTCAGGGGGTGTTACAGTTCTACTGTATGCTTCTTCCTTGACCAGAAAGCATTAGGAATATCTGAGCATACAGATTCCTCTAATTGCTTCTGGAACTGCTGTACCTCTTCTTGAATAGCTGGTTTATTCAGCTGTTCTGAAATGGAGCGATACTTCACCTCTTCTTTTAGAGAGAAAAGAAATTTTTCCTGTTTTGAGATTTTCTCTCTAAGGTTGTGTATCTCCTTATACTTTGGTTGTTGAGCAAAAGGAAACTTGATTTGTCATCCATCTATATTCGACTCGATTCCTTCTGCTGTAACTGTAAAAGGATAAATCACGCTGAGGAAAGGAGTCCCCAGAATAACTGATTTTGATAATCCTTTTGCTAGTATAAATGGAGTTTCAAAACATACTCCATCATTGCAAACTGCTGCTTCTGAGAGTTTATACTCTATTGCCATACGTCCGCTATATGCTGTATTCAGCACTTGGGTGGTTTTTGAGAAATATTGTGAAGGAATAATGCCTTCACTTATGCAGTTCAAATCTGCACCCGAATCTATTAAAACTTCTCCTTCAACGATAAAAGTTTTAGATACAATAATGGTTACTTTCGAGTACTATTTTTGTACTATAACTTTATCTATACTGTTAATTACTGGAGGATCTTCTTCTTGATTCAGCTGTGAGGTTGAAGGTTTTTTTTTTTTTTTGGTTTTTTTTGTGAGTTTGAAGGTTCATTAACCTTCATGGCTTCAAACATATTAGCAAAAGATTCTTCATCATCTTTTACCGAATTTCCTTTGCTGAATGCTTCCAAATGATATAACTCGTAGGTTTACATTCGCTTCTCGTGATCTTGAATTTGCTTCTTCATTTCTTTTAATTCCTCTTTAAAGGAATTCATTTCTGCTCTGAGTTCAGCTATAGTAGGTTCTCTACTAGCTTCTTTTTCTTTCTGAACTCTTTGTATTATTTCTCGAAACGAATAATATTGCTTAGGAATCTCAATTTGCTTTATGCCACTATCTATTGGCTTTTGCTCTTGAGCTATTGCAATATATTTTTCCAAAGCAGATTGTTTCTTGACTTGATCATCTATTGCATCTATACAATCTAGAATTAAATTGTCTTCCTGCTTTAGCACATTGATGCTTAGTCCATTGAGTTTTAATATGGACTTATAGTGATCACAATCACACTGTTCCTTTTCTTCTTCAGAAGAGGAGGAGGATTCTGTATATTCAGAATCTGAGTAAGTGTCTGGGATATCGTCAATATAATTGACTTCATCTTCTTCATCTGTATCAGACAAAAGAACTTGTTTCATGTAACGCTTCATTTTGTCGCTACAATCAAGAGCATTAATCTTTTCTTTTGTTTTGCAATTGTTACTATAATGCCCTGCTTTTCCACGCCTATAACAGATAGGTGTTTTCTTCTTTCCTTTACCTGAATTCAGGTAAGGTTTCTTCTTACGACGCTAGTCCTTTTCTTCATCTTTGTAAGATCGTCTTTTGAAGAACTTCTTCTTCTTATACGATCTAAATGTTGGGATTTATGCCCTAAAGCTTGTAAGTGTAAATGGTTGAAGACAATAATAAGAATTATTCAGATTATCATTCAAGTTTATAAAAGTTTTATATTCAGTAATACATTCGTATTGTGCAAGAACATCCTAGATTGTAAGATGTAATCTCTTAATGAGTATATGATGGTCATATACAGAGAGGATTCATTTTGAGACGTGCAATCTAAAGAGTCCTGTAGAGAGCGAACAAAGCTGGGTACTTTGTTTGTGATAGATCTACTGCTGCGGTCCATTCTGTAAAGTACGGTGGTCTTATCCTAGACCGCTCATGCAGTTGACATGAGAATGGAGGCACCTTATATGATGAGATCATATAGGACTGGGGCACGATTTATATGAATCTCTCATCAAGATCCGTTAGCATATGAGATTCATATATAATCGATAAACGATGGCTATTTATAGGTGATCTGAGTCCTGAGTGTCTTATCGACTCCTTCAGGTTAGATCGTGGCTTTTGATTTACCATAAGTGAGGTTAATGAGAATCTCGACCAATACCTCCGTATGTTGGGGCTGCGGTTTGGCTTGTGGCTAGGAAGGTTTGTACACAATAGTGGAATCCACTCCTTCTTGATTGAAGTAGATGAGTAGTTCCCTTAAGGATTGATTCGAGGCTTGAACGATTATGAGCGCTTTCCTTCTTCCATGAGGAAGACGGGATTTAATTGTTCATTAGAGAATCAATGGTACTTAAAGGAAAAGATATTTCTAGAAGGGTATAACGGACTTTATGACCCAACTCTAGTTTTGAACTATTTGTGGAGGATCACACTATATGCAATTAGCTATATCAATGGACACTGAGACTTCAGATTGTATAAACACGTCCACAGTTCTGATAGTGCAGCCTCGGGTTTTTAGTGGAATAACGCCGAGGTTAATAATCGTGAAATATTAATTAAAGAGTGTTAATTAATATTACTAAGTATTATTGGAGCTCAAAACTGTGGGTCCATTAGGTCCCCTTGCTAGCCCTTATGGTTGTTGGTAACGAGAGTCACGGTAGATTAATTGGATGGTCCAATTAATAGTATTACGAAAGTAATGCGATTTAAATAAAAGAAAATAATTAAATAATGTGATTATTTAATTAATTAAATATTTAATAAAATAATAGAAATTGATAATTATGAATTATTAATTCTATTTATTAAATATGAGGTCATGTGATTAAATAATGACTAGGACAAAAGAATTAAAATAATTAGATTATTTTAATAGTCCAAAAGGTCACAGGTTCAAATCTTTAGGGAGACTAAAAATAAATAGGATTTATAATCCTATTTTGACTTGGTCAAACTAAAACCCTAAAGGACTACTACATAAGTATTATATAGTTAGGAAAAAACCTAACCTAACACACAAGTGAAAAAGAAAGAGAATTTGGCCACCGAAGAGAGAAGAAAAGAAAAAAAAAGTTTTTTCTGACTCTCCCCTCTTTTGCAGGATTCGGCCATTGTTTTTTTCACGTGACCTCCATCTCTTGCCGTGACGTGCCCACACGCACGTTGTCAGACCGCGGGTCATAGTTCGGAAGATCTGGTGGTAGATCGACGAATCAGAAAAAGAAAATCAAGAAAAAGGTATGTAGTTTCTAAAGTCTTTTTCTGCGTATATATAGGAACTCGTTCCTGATTAAAAAAGGTTTTCAATATAAGAAAAAAATTTTGAAACCCAATTCCGTATGTTATACGATAATCTAAATCTTTTCAAAAACTCTCTTCAATTGGTATCAGAGACTTTGGTTCTAAGTTCATGTAAATACGCAAAAGAAAAATAAAAAACTACATCTTTCTTGTTTTTTTTATTTTTCTTATTGATTCTTGATCTATTGATATATTATTGTGTAGGCACAAATCTAGAATGTATGATTTTTTTTATTGTTATATGATTTGATTGTATGATTATAAAAGCGTAATTGATCGTTAATTATATGGTGTCATGGGTTCTAGGTTTCGTTTTTTGTTTTTTGTTTTTTTTTTTGTTAAAGCCGAATCTGTTATTGGTTATTTCGTACATGTTGTAATTAACTGATGCGAAACTATAGCAAATGGTATCCGATTAAGGCGATTCAAAAATCGGTGGAAAGAAGAGATCTGGACGAAGACAACCGCGCAAACGGTAATTGAAAAATCATCTTGGACGTGTCCTCACCTTCGGCCACAAGCCAGCTGTGCAGCAGACCCGAAACATGGCAGTGTATTTGTGCGCAAGGGACTGTCATGGCAGGTTTTGGGACTGTTCTTGTGGATTTTTTGCGAACGATTTTGCTTTGTATTTTCTGGAAAATATTGGTGAATATTAACCCAGAAAAGTGGCAGAAAATCGGAGCAAAAAATCATGGACGAAACGACCCAAGAAAGCGCGCAAAAGCGCGCACCTTGCGTGCGTGCGGCTACGTTGCTAGCAGCCGCACTTTCCCACGCGTTAGGGTTGTTTAAGGTTTAGTCTTGACCTAGGGTGCGTGTTAAGGTAACACGTGGACCTCTGGAAAAGATGTTGATTTTTGACGAAAATCAAGTTTGACTTGATTAGGAAAACGAAGACAAGAAGAATTCAACTCGAAGAAGAACTCTTGAAGACCAAGGAATGCATTGGGAATACAATTGTAATTAGAGTTGTTTAAGTTAGATAACCCATGTCACTCGGTCAATTACGTATGCTTTATTTATTTTCATGTGATGATTATATGGATGTTAAAACATTATCATACATATGAATGTCATCTAGATTAGGTGTGCCTACACATGCATAATAATATGTCATGCATAATTGTCATATTATATTATTTCATTTTAATGAGATTAAAATAGGAAACAATTTCATAAATGGCAATTAAATAATGGATTTAGTTTTTAGGAGTACAAACTTGGTAATGTCCATTAATTAACTAATCAACAAATTAAAGAGTTTAATTAAAAAGATTAATTAGGTTCTTATCATTAATTAAGATTAATTGGATTAATTAGTTAATTAAAAAGAACCAAATAATGAGATTAGTTTTTAGGAGTAAAAACTTGGTAAATCTCATTAATGACTAATCAACCAATTAAAGAGTTTAATTAAATTGATTAGTTTGGTTCTTACATTAATTAAGATTAATAAGATTAATTACTTAATTAAAAAGAACCAAATAATGAGATTAGTTTTTAGGAGTAAAAACTTGGTAAATCTCATTAATAACTAATCTATATTAAAGTGTTTAATTAAAGTGATTAGTTAGATTCTTTGTATTAATTAAGATTAATTAGATTAATTACTTGATTAAAAAGAATCAAATAATGAGATTAGTTTTTAGGAGTAAAAACTTGGTAAGTCTCATTAATAACTAATCTATATATTAAAGTGTTTAATTAAATTAGTTAGGTCCATTTAATGTTAGATTTAATTTGATTAAACATTAATGACATAATTGGACCAAATAATGTGATTTAGTTTTAATAGTTAAAACTTGGTAATTTCACATTTAATTTCTAGTTTATGTAAATTAGAAATTGAAATAATAAATTATATTTTAAGAGTTAAAATTGAATAATTTATTATAACTAGTAAACTTAGATTTTATATTAGCTGTAGAATCTAAGTAGAGACTAGAAACATAAAGTTTTAGAAACTCTTAGCTTAAAGAAAATCCTTAATTACAAATAGTGAGTGGGAGAAGGGATATATGACATTATATCCCGCAGTCTCCATTGTTAGTTCAACACCGTGAGACTTGAGTGGCGCCTCGTGACGGCTTTGCTTTCGTCCTCCCTATGGAGGGTGTCCACAAGAGTCAATACCAAAGTTGACTTCCTAATGGATAGGTTTTCGGAATGTATTTTGGGACTGACCTAGCCTACCTAGGCACTCTCAAGTTAAGTTCATGAATTCTGAAACGATGGGTCACACTCATGAAGGACTTAATTAAGTTGTTAATTTATTGTCCTTGACTAAATCAAAGCTGATGGTTGGATAATATAAGAATAAAGAGTTTTTCTGGTGTATTATCCGATTGAGAATGTCTCGATCTAACATGCAAAGATTTGACCTAGCCTACCTAGGCACTTACTTGTGGTATGTTGGATTATCGCGGCATAGTAGCTAATTTTAGGGATTTTTTAGTTCATTAAAATATGCTCATGCATCATGTTTAATTTTATGCCGAACTATAGCATTTGATACGAATGATATTAATTTAGATTCATGTCTTTAAATATCAGCGTTATCTTCTACATTATTATTTCCTCACAAACGAAACATTAACCGGGATAACTTTATTAAGTGGAACCAACATGAACGCAATCATGGTCAGCATAGACCTTAAATCTGTGCTTATGGAAGAATGTCCTTCAGAGCCTGTAACCAACACATGACCAATTACCAAGGGTAAGACCGGCAAAGTAAATGTTGCTAAGCCATCTTCTTCTAGGTTTCAAGAAGACGAAGAGGTCTACTGGTAAAGTAAACGGCTAAGCCAAAAAATAAAGAGCACCACGACTGACTAAGCAAAAGGAAAAATGTTTCCATTGCAAAGAGGTTAGTCATTGGAAGAGGAACTGTCTACAGTACCTCGAGCAGCTCTCCAATAAGAAGAAAGTGAAAAGTAAATTAGATTTACTTATCATTAAATTTGTTTAGTGGAAGATGATTCTTCACCTTGAATAGTAGATTTAGGGGCACTAACTAATTTTGTTATTCTTTACATTGGAATGATTATTGGCAAAAGCTGGAGGAGGGGTCCTTCACTATACACATTGGAACAGGGGATGTCATTCCAGCACGAGCAATGAGAGTAGTTAGACTACAAATAATTATTCATTTTCTTTTATTGAACAATGTATATTTCATTCCTTGGATTTACAAGGAATTTGATTTCTGTATCCAGATTACATGAAAAAGTTTCATAAAGTTTTTTAAATGATAAATCAGTTATCATTTTAATAAATGGAATGAATGATTGTTCTGAAATAAATGAAAATGACTTTATGTTTTAAGACCATTAATGCATACAACACTGCTTAATACTGAATTGTTTAAAGTTGAAAAACCTAAAACAAAGCGACAAAAGATTTCTCCAGTTGATGACACGTATCTGTGGCATCTAAGACTTGGACATATAAACCTTGATAGGATAAACAGACTAGTAAAAAATGGATCTTTAAGTTAGTTAGAGATCAGTACCTTACCTGTCTGTGAATCTTGTCTGAAGGTTAAGATGACCAAGAGACCTTTTATAAGAAAAGGGATTAGAGCCACACAACCATTTGAGCTTATACATTCAGACGTCTGCGGACCAATGAATGTTAGAGCTAGAGGTGGTTATGAGTATTATGTCACATTTATTGACGACTACTCTAGATACGCTTATGTTTACCTAATACAACGTAAGTTGGAAACTTTTGAAAGGTTCAAAGAATTCCGAGCTGAAGTTGAAAACCAATTAGGCAAAACAATCAAATCATTACAATCGGATCGTGAGGGTGAGTATCTCGACCGAGAGTTTGAAGACTACATGGTTGAGCATGGGATAGTATCCCAACTCACAGCTTCAGGTACACCACAGCAGAATGGTGTTGCGGAGAGGAGAAATAGAACCTTGATGGAAATGGTGAGATCTATGATTAGTTTCTCATCATTACCATATTTTTTTGGGGATATGCACTACAAACAGCGACTTACATACTGAATGTAGTTTCATCCAAATCTATTCCTAAAACTCCCCTAGAGTTGTGGAATAGGTCGTAAAGCTAGTTTACGATATTTTCACATATGGGGATGTCTAGTACATGTACTAAAGAATAGGCCTGGAAAGCTAGAACCTCGTTCACAAGTATGTTTATTTGTAGGGTACCCAAAGGAAACACGAGGTGGATTCTTTTATAATCCACAAGAAAACAAAGTGTTTGTATCAACAAATGCAATGTTTCTTGAGGAGGATTATATGAGTAATCATAAACCTCGTAATAAGATTGTGTTAAAAGAGCTAGAACCTAGGTACGACCAGTGCTCAGTCAACAAGAGTTGTAGATAATGTTATTATTCCACAAACATCTGATAGTCAGATAATTCCTAGTTAGGATACACTACCGCCGAGGCGTAGTGAAAGGGTTGTTCGACAAACTGATCACTACTTAGGCATTGGAGAGGCACAGGGTGTTGTTTCTAATGATAGTGTGGATGATCCATTGACATTTAGACATGCAATGGAAGATCCTGACAAAGAGGAATGACTTAAAGCCATGAATCTCGAGATGGAGTCCATATATTCCAACTCAGTCTGGAAACTTGTAGACTTACCAGATGGGATAAAACCCATAGGATGTAAGTGGATTTACAAGTGTAAGAGAGGAGTAGACGGGAAGGTAGAGACCTTCAAGGCAAGGCTAGTGGCTAAGGGTTACACCCAGAAGGAAGGCATTGATTATGATGAAACCTTCTCGCCTGTAGCTATGTTTAAGTCTATTAGGATACTTTTATCCATAGATGCCTATTTCGATTATGAAATCTGGTAAATGGACGTTAAGACTGCATTCTTGAATGGCAAACTGCAAAGGTCCATTTTTGGATTTAAGCAGGCGTGTAGATCTTGGAACATTAGGTTTGATACTGCGATCAAAACCTATGGCTTTGAGCAGAACGTTGGTGAGCCTTGTGTATACAAGCGCATCATTGACAAGAAAGTAGTTTTCCTGGTCCTTTACGTAGATGACATCTTACTCATTGGGAATGACGTAGGAACATTGTCAGAGGTAAAGGGTTGGCTTGCTAACCAATTCCAAATGAAAGATTTAGGAGAGGCAAGTTATGTTCTTGGGATCTAATTGATAAAGGATCGTAAGAACAAACTGTTAGCGTTGTATCAAGCATCGTATATCGACAAGATACTTGTGCGATTCTCTATGCAGAACTCCAAGAAAGGTAGTTTTCCTTCAAGACATGGAGTTCATTTGTCTAAGGAACAGTGTCCTAAGACACCTCAAGAAATTGAGGATATGAGACGAATTCCCTATGCATCTGTAGTAGGCAGTCTTATGTATGCTATGCTATGCACAAGACCCGACATCTGCTTCGCAGTGGGAGTAGCCAGTAGATATCAGTCCAACCCAGGATTGGATCATTGGGTTGCTGTTAAGCATATTCTCAAGTATCTTCGGAGAACGAGAAACTATATGCTTGTATATTCCCATCAGAATTTGATTCCATTGGGATATACAGATTCTGACTTTCAGTCAGACAAGGATTCAAGGAAATCCACGTCTGGGTCAGTATTCACCCTTGGTAGTGGAGCCATAATTTGGAGGAGTATCAAGCAATCTTACATTGCCGATTCCACCATGGAAGTCGAGTATGTAGCAGCTTGTGAAGCAGCTAAGGAGGCTGTTTGGCTCTGAAAGTTCTTGAGTGATCCGGAAGTTGTTCCAGATATGGATAGGCCCATGACACTTTATTGTGATAATACTGGAGCTGTGGCCAATTCCAAAGTACCAAGAAGCCACAAAAGAGGGAAGCATATAGAGAGGAAATATCATCTCATCAGAGAGATAGTGCAGCGAGGAGACATGGTCGTGACGAAGATTGCATCGCAAGATAACCTGGCTGGTCCATTTACAAAGACCTTGATGACTAAAGTGTTTAAAGGTCAACTAGAGGGTTTAGGATTACGAGACATGTCCCGTCTGCTTTAGTGCAAGTGGGAGATTGTTGGGATTTATGCCTTAAAGCTTGTAATTATAAATGGTTAAAGAAAATAATAAGAATTATTCAGATTATCATTCAAGTTCATAAAATGTTTTATATTCAGTAATACATTCGTATTATGCAAGAACATCATAGATTGCAAGATGTAATCTGATAATGAGTATATGATGGTCATATACAGAGAGGATTCATTTTGAGACGTGCAATCTAAAGAGTCCGTAAAGAGCGAACAAAGCTGGGTACTTGATTTGTGATTGATCTACTGCTGCGGTCCATTCTGTAAAGTACGGTGGTCTTATCCTAGACCGCTCATGCAGTTGACATGAGAATAGAGGCACCTTATATGATGAGATCATATAGGACTGAGCCACTATTTATATGAATCTCTCACCAAGATCCGTTAGTAGATGAGATTCATATATAATCGATAAACGATGGCTATTTATAGGTGATCTTAGTCTTGAGTGTCTTATCGACTTCTTCAGGTTAGATCGTGGCTTTTGATTTACCATGAGTGAGGTTGATGAGAATCTCGACTAATACCTCCGTATGTTGGAGCTGCGGTTTGGCTTGTGGCTGGGAAGGTTTGTACACAATAGTGTAATCTACTCCTTATTGATTGAAGTAGATGAGTAGTTCCTTTAAGGGTTGATTCGAGGCTTGAACGATTATGGAGCTCTCCTTCTTCCGTGAGGAAGACAGGATTTAATTGTTCATTAAAGAATCAATAGTACTTAAAGGAAAAGATATTTATAGAGGGGTATAACGGACTTTATGACCCAGCTTTAGTTATGAACTATTTGTGGAGGATCACACTATATGCAATTAGTTATATCAATGGACACTGAGACTTCAGATTGTATAAACACGTCTACAATTTGAGAGTGCAGCCTCGGGTTTTTAGTGGAATAACTCCGAGAGAGCTTTAATTAATATTACTAAGTATTATTGGAGCTCAAAACTGTGGGTCCATTAGGTCCCCTTACTAGCCCTTATGGTTGTTGGTAACGAGGATCACGGTAGATTAATTGGATGGTCCAATTAATAGTGTTACGAAAGTAATGCGATTTAAATAAAAGAGAATAATTAAATAATGTGATTATTTAATTAATTAAATATTTAATAAAATAATAGAAATTAATAATTATGAATTATTAATTCTATTATGATGTCATGTGATTAAATAATGAATAGGATAAAAGAATTAAAATAATTAGATTATTTTAATAGTCCAAAAGGTCACAAGTTCAAGTCTTTAGGGAGACTAAAAATAAATAGGATTTAGAATCCTATTTTGACTTGATCAAACTAAAACCCTAAAGGACTACTATATAAGTGTTATATAGTTAGGAAAAAACCTAACCTAGCACACAAGTGAAAAAGGAAGAGAGTTCGGCCACCAAAGAGAGAAAAGAAAAAAAAGTTTTTCTGACTCTCCCCTCTTTTGCAGGATTCGGCCATTGCATTCTTTTCACCTGACCTCCATCTCTTGCCGTGACGTGCCCACACACACGTTGTCAGATCGCGGGTCATAGCTCGGAAGATCTGGTGGTAGATCGAAGAATCAGAAAAAGAAAATCAAGAAAAAGGTATATAGTTTCTAAAGTCTTTTTCTGCGTATATACAGAAACTCGTTCCTAATTTAAAAAGGTTTTCAATATAAGAAAAAAAATTTGAAACCCAATTCCGCATGTTATACGATAATCAAAATCTATTCTAAAACTCTTTCATATGATAAGGACATGGAGGAGGATGATCGCATGTCCAATATGGGTACGGGAAGATTTAGGCGTGGAATAGGAGGTAGAAGAGTTAGGTATGGGAATAGAGAAGATAGGTATGGGCATAGAAGAGATAGGTATGTAGAGAGGGTTGATAATAATTTGGGTAGTATAAAGGTGAGGATTCCAACCTTCCAAGGTAAAACTGATCCTGAAGCTTATTTGGAGTGGGAGAAAAGAATAGAGTTGGTGTTTGATTGCCATGAATATTCCGAATTGAAGAAGGTGAAATTGACAGCCATAGAATTCACTGATTATGCTATTGTTTGGTGGGATCAACTGATTGTGAGTAGGAGACAGAATGGAGAAAGACCTATTGAGACATTAGAGGAGATGAAAACTGTTTTGAGGAGAAGATTCATTCCAAGTCACTATTATAGGGGTTTGTCTCAAAAATTACAAACTCTTACTCAGGGGTCTAAGTGTGTTGAAGAGGAGATGGAGATAGCCATGATTCAAGCTGATGTAGAGGAGGACCGAGAGGCGATGGCTAGGTTTCTAAATGGGCTACACCGAGACATTGTGTTTGCTCCATTTCTTGATCAAAAATGGACCTTCACTAATACCTTTCTTCACCTATTTGTGTTCTCGGGTAATTATCGGTTGTTTTTAATGTTTTTATTCAAGTGTACAGGTAATAAGAAGTTGTGCATAATTGAAGAGCCTTGGTGAATTAAATTGAAGATGTGGGCGCCGCCTGTGAACAGTATCATACATGTGAATAGTGCATAATGAATAGTACCGTACATATGAACAATACCGAACTGTAGGCACGCCAGTGAAATGGCAGCGTGAATAGTATCTGGTGTGCATGAACAGTGAACAGTGAAATGCAGTATGAACAATGACATTAACAGTACCGTACACGTCAACAGTACCGTATGTGTCAGCAGTGACGTACTCGTGAACAGTACCCCCCGATGAACGATACTGTTCATGCGTAAAAGAATGCAGGATTTTCATTTAAATACCCTATTTCCTTCATTTAAAAGAATGCAGGATTTTCATAAAACAGACCACTAAAAGGAGAAAAAGAGAGAAGAAGAGGCAAAAAGGGAGAAGAAGATCACCTTGGAAATAAGAGGATTCAAATTCAATCCTTAAGCCATATTCTCACCATCAAGCTTGGATTTGGAGAAAGTGGAAGCTAGACGAATTCGCAACAGAAGGAGGACGAGAGTTCATCGCACCTAGAGTTTTTCTATCCATTTCCTTCTTTATTTTCTTACTTGTAATTCTTTTTATTATTGAAAAACATGTTTGGTTATAAATCTTTGATTATGACTTAAACTTGTAAGTTAGGGTTTTGATGAATCCTTTTCCTTGAAAGTTGAATGGATTGATAGTTTGATTTATTTTGATTGATTATTATTTTGTTGAGTGATATTATTAATCTTAATGCCTTTGAATGTAATGGCCTACATTTAATTGATATTATGGTTGTGTGTTATGAACTGAGAGGTGACACCCACAACGTGCTCCATGTAATGTTACCATAGGTAGAATTAGATAGAGATATGCTAATTTACTTGTGTGATCATTATATGTGTTTATGATGCTTAATAAATTATTATACATGTGATAATTATCGAGAGATAGATATTGATGTGTAATAATAACTCCAGCATAATTCGAGAAAATATGTTGGTTAAATTAGATAAACATGATCATCAACATTGATAATTAAATTGCAATAATGTGCTTTCATGAAACTCAACTGGATGGATTAGGTGAATTCAAATACCCTAGCTAATTTCTCATATTAGTCGTTTGAATTATTTTTATGTTTATGTATTTTTATTTTAATTTTCTTCTTAAAAACCATTTTGATTTATTCAAATAGATATAGACTTGGTTAATTTTAGTACTCAACACCTAAATATCCCTGTAGAGACGATAATTTACTCACACTTTATTACTTGTGCTGACCTTGTATACTTATGGGTACAAAAAATGCGTAACACATTGCAAATATAGTGAAGTTGCAGCATTATGTTGAATTGACTGACATGGTACACATGGCCATTAAAGTGGAACAACAATTGAAGAGGAAGAGTTCCACACGGGTTGGGCAAAATTTGAGTTCTTTATCATCATGGAAACCGAATTGGAGCAAAAGGGAGGACCAGCCTAGTTTCAAGGCCAAGGCCGAACCTTCCAAAGATCATAAGGCCGGAGGCACATTAAATCAAGGTAAACCAGATTATCAACCTTCTAGCAACCGTGACATTAAGTGCTTTAAGTGTTTGGGAGCATGTCATATTGCATCACAATGCCTAAATAAGAGAGTAATGGTTTTGAAGGACGATGGTGGTATCGCATCCGAGAGTGAATCTGATGATGAGTCCATGCCACCTTTGGAGGATGCAAGTGACTTTGAATATCCGGTGGGTGGAGAGCTTTTAGTTGCAAGAAGAGCTCTTAGTGCTCAAGCCAAGGAAGATGATGAGGTATAACGTGATAACATTTTTCACACCCGCTGCCATGTTAATAACAAGGTATGTAGTATGATTATTGACGGGGGGAGTTATACTAATGTGGGGAGCACTACTTTGGTGCAAAAATTAAATTTGACAACTTTGAAGCACCCAAAACCTTATAAGCTACAATGGTTGAATGATAGTGGAGAAGTTAGGGTTAATAAACAGGTGTTGGTGTCATTTTCAATTGGAAAATACAAAGATGAAGTTATTTGTGACGCGGCACCAAATGAATGAAGGTCATATCCTTTTGGGGAGACCATGGCAGTTTGATAGGCATGTGACTCATGATGGGTATATCAATAGATACTTCTTTGTACTCAATAAAAGGCCAATCACTCTTGTACATTTAACCCCAAGACAAGTATATGAAGATCAAGTGAGGTTAAATAAAAGAGAGAGATGTTAAAAAGGAGAGTAAGAGTTCAAAAGAAAGAGAGACAAAAGAGAGAGAGTCCCAAACAGCAAAAAAAGAAAAAAAAATGAAAACGAAAAAGAGGCTGATGAGAAAAAAGGAGAGAGAAAGCAAGTGATCTTTTATGCAATAGAGAGTGAGATTAAAAAGACTTTGTTTTCAAATCAGCCAATAATTGTACTTTTGTACAAAGAGGCTTATTTTAGTACTAACGAAATTGACTCTTCTTTGCCTAGTGTTGTTGTTTCACTTTTGCAGGACTTTGATGAAGTATTTCCCGAAGAGATGCCTATTGGTTTACCACCAATAAGGGGGATGGAGCACCAAATTGATTTTGTGCCGGAGCACCAATTCCAAATAGACCCGCATACAAAAGTAATCCCGAGGAGACAAAGGAACTTCAAAGGCAGGTTGATGAGCTCATGGAGAAGAGGGTATGTTCGTGAGAGTATGAGTCCTTATGCGGTTCTCGTATTGCTTGTGCCTAAGAAGGATGGAACATGGGGGATGTGTGTTGATTGTCGTGCCATCAACAATATCACTGTAAAGTATTGACATTCTATTCCTAGATTAGATGATATGCTTGATGAATTGCATGGTTATATTGTTTTCACTAAAATTGATCTTAAAAGTGGATATCATCAAATTAGGATGAAACAATATGATGATTGGAAAACTGCTTTCAAAACAAAATATGGTTTATATGAGCGGTTAGTTATGCCTTTTGAGTTAACTAATGCACAAAGTACTTTCATGAGATTAATGAACCATATTTTGCGTGCTTTTATTGGAAAATTTGTAGTTGTTTACTTTGATGACATTCTAATTTATAGCAAAAACTTGGATGAGCATGTTGAACATTTAAAACTTGTTTTAGGTGTTTTAAGAATAGAAACGTTGTTTGCTAATTTAAAAAAGTGTACCTTTTGCACGGATAAGCTTGTATTTCTGGGTTTTGTTATTAGTGCTAAGGGAATTGGGGTTGATGAAGAAAAGGTTAAGGCAATTAAGGAGTGGCCGAAACCTACAAATGTGAGACAAGTGAGAAGTTTTCATGGGTTGGCTAGTTTCAATAGGAGGTTTGTGAAAGACTTTAGTAGTCTAGCTGTACCTTTAACTGAAGTTATCAAAAAGAATGTGGGTTTTAAGTGGGATAATGAACAACAAAAGGCATTTAACTTAATTAAGGAAAAATTAACTAATGCATATTTGCTTGCTTTGCCTGACTTTGCTAAAGCTTTTGAGATTGAGTGTGATACTTTAGGAATAGGTATTGGAGCTATTCTAATGCAAGAAGGACGTCCCATTGTATTTTTTCTTGAGAAAATAAGTGGAGCAGCCTTGAATTATCCTACCTATGACAATGAGATATATGCTTTGGTTAGGGCATTGGAAACTTAGCAACACTATCTTTGGCCGAATGAATTTGTGATTCACATGGATCATAAGTCCTTGAAGCATTTAAAGGGTAGCACAAGCTAAATAAGCGGCATGCCAAGTGGGTGGAGTTCATAAAAACATTTCCATATGTGATCAAGTACAAAAAAGGTAAGGAAAACATAATCGCTGATGTTTTGTTTAGAAGGTACGTTTTACTTTCTACTTTGGATGTTAGATTGTTTGGTTTTGACTACATTAAAGAATTGTATGTGGAAGATGCTGATTTTGACAATGTATTCAATGCATGTGAAAAGGTTGCATTTGGCAAGTTTTATAGGCATGATGGATTTTTGTTTAGAGAAACTAAATTATACGTGCCTAAGAGTTCTTTGCGTGAATTGCTTGTTAGAGAAGCTCAAGGGGGAGGTTTGATGGGGCATTTTGGTATAGCCAAGACACTAGATTTTTTGCATGAACATTTCTTTTGGCCTCATATAAAACGTGATGTAGAAAGAATTTGTAATAAATGCATTACGTGTAGACAAGCTAAGTCTAGGGTTAAGCCTCATGGTTTGTATACTTCTTTGCCTATACCTAGTGGACCTTGGATTGATATTTCTATGGATTTTGTGCTGGGTTTGCCTAGGTCAAAGAGGGGTAGGGATTCTATATATGTGGTTGTTGATAGGTTTTCTAAAATGGCACATTTGATTCCTTGTCATAAAACTAATGATGCATCACATATTGTTGATTTGTTTTTCAAAGAAATCGTTAGATTGCATGGCATGCCTAAAAACATTGTTTCAGATAGAGATGATAAGTTCTTAAACTAATTTTGGAAAACTTTGTGGGGCAAGTTAGGAACTAAACTTTTATTTTCTACTACTTGTCATCCACAAACTAATGGTCAAACTGAAGTAGTTAATGGGACTTTATCTGCCTTGTTGCGTGCTATAACACAAAAGAACTTGAAAACATGGGAGGATTGTTTGCCACATGTAGAGTTTGCTTATAATAGGAGTGTCCATTCTGCAACTCATTTTTCACCTTTTCAAATTGTGTATTGGTTTAACTTATTGACTCCTTTGAATTTACTTCCTTTACTTGTAAATGAGCTTGTTAACTTGGATGGGAAGAAAAAGGTAGAGTTTGTTAAGCAAATCCATGAAAAGACTAAGCAAAACATCGAGAGGAGAGCTAAGCAATATGCCAACCAAGCTAATAAAGGGCACAAGAAAGTTGTGTTTGAACCCGGTGATTGGGTATGGTTGCATATGAGGAAGGAACGGTTTCTAGTCCAGCGGCATTCTAAACTACTTCCAAGGGGAGATGGCCCATTTCAAGTGATTGAAAGGATCAATGACAGTGCCTACAAGTTAGATCTTCCAGGTGAGTATAATGTTAGTGCAAGCTTCAATGTTTCTGATTTGTCTCCTTTTGATGTAGGTAATGATTTGAGGACAAATCCTTTTCAAAAGGGAAGGAATGATGAGAATAAGGGAGCTGCACTAAGGGATCCATTGCATGTTCCGATTGGGCCAATAACAAAGGTAAGGGCTAAGAGATTCAAAGAAGCACTCAATGGCCTAATTCAAGACACATGAGCTGATTCTGAATTATTAAAGTCCAAGATGATCCCATATGAAGTCTAAGGCTTGATTAATGTCATCAAGGCAATTGATTGGGCCAAATAAGAGAAGGCTTGAGAAGGCTTGGGTGTGTGGCACAAGTTTGGGCGTGTGCCACAAGCGAGGCATGTGGTGAGCGGCAAATGGTTGGAGAAAATTCAATTTCGGCTGATTTGTTTCCTTTTTTTTTATTTTCCATAGAATAAAGAGTTAATTTGTTTCCTAAATTAAAGGGCTGATTTGTTTCCAAATTTAGCCTTCCAAATAGGAAGCAAGTCAATAGTTGCTTGTTTTAGTTTTTCCCATTTGTAAGGCAATTATTGCCCATTTTAGTTTTCTATTTGTAAGGCCTTAATGGCCGAGTATCTCGTTTCCTTTTTTAGAGATAGGTGTGTAGCCTTTCTTGTCTTTTAGGGTTTTAGTTTATAATGATCCGAATGGATTTTTTTTTTGGATAATGTAAGTATATTAACCAAAGAGACAAAACAAAAGCAAAGGGGTATACCCCAGCGAGAAAATCACAAGGTCAGACAAGGGACAGGCCCCCTACCAACCGAAACTCAAAAAACAGCAAAGCAATAAAAGTTAAGCACAAACCCTGTCATAGGGTACAACTAAAAGAACCCACCAGACCGACAGCAAAAGGGACAAACCCATAAAAGGCAAAACAAGCGAATTACAAAAAAATAGAATCAGATAAACCCCAAGACTGGTGGAGCCACCTATTAGTAGGAGAAGGCACCACACCAGATAAGGAATTAAGACGCATACAAACATCTCTAACAATGGAACGAACAACCATGGTAACAGGTTTAGGTAACTTGCCATGCATCCTAGCATTCCGCTCATGCCAAATAGCATAGATAGCAGCCGCAAGCATAATACGCACCACCCACCCACGAAGTTGCCGACCGCGGAAATGGCAAGACCAAAGAATAGTAGCCTCCCAGCTCCGAGCACGCAGAGGTAATCTGCACTTCCTTAAAAGAGTAAACCAAACCTCGCAAGAATAAGAACAATAAAAAAATAGATGAGGGACATCCTCACAACTCCCTCCACAAAACACACAACGAATATCCGGAATCAAGCCATAAACAAGAAGCTTATCCTGAGTAGAAAGAGCACCCCTAATGGCTAGCCAGAAGATGAAAGCATGTCTAGGAATTGATTTAGAATGCCAAACGGACTTAAACCAATCCACCGCTGGCTGCCGGGACTGAAGAGCCTCCCAAGCATTACGAATAGAGAAAGCCCCCCGAGAGTCCTCAACCCAACACAAAGTATCAGCTTGAGAGTTATTAGGCCTGAAGGAATCAGGGATACCACTGATAATGTCCATCCAATTCCCGGTCAGGGAACGAGGCCAAGCCCAATCCCTCCCCTGAACAACATCCGCCACCCTAGCATGAAGACCAAAACCAGAATCATAAATAATCCGTCGCCCAAACACCTCCACCAAAGGACCCAACGGATGCCAATAATCAAACCAAAGGGAAATATCCTCCCCATTACCCACCCGAAACTGCATCAACCGCTGCACAAGACACCGAAGGCCCAGAATTTTCCTCCAACTCCACGAGCAATCTCCAGGGCACCTAACCTCCCACACATTCTTTCCCTTAAGCAGAATAGATCTAACCCACGACACCTAGACAGAAGACTTCAAATTGCTACAGACAGCCCACAAATGCTTACTTATGGCAGACTTATTCCAACACTCAAAACTCTTAATACCGAGTCCACCCTCTTCCTTCGGTAAACACACCGAAGACCACGCAACCTTTGCCTCACCTTTACCTAAATCTGAACCCTTCCAAAGAAAACTACACAAAGTAGTTTCAACCTTAATCACCACTGACTTAGGCAAGATAAAAATGGAGGACCAATACACCTGGATAGAGAACAATACTGAAAATTTAAGTGCAACGGTCTATATGAACCTAAGGGGGGGTGAATAGGTTCTTACCCAATTTTTTTGGTTACCAACAATTTAATTAGATCAATTCAACAATTATAAACACATAACAAATGCGGAAGAGATAAAAAAAATCAACACAAGGATTTTTAGCATGGAAAACCCCTTCCAACAAGGGATCAAAAACCACAGGACCACTCTTGGCCACTTAACGGACAATCCACTAGTGATAAATGCATTACACCCTCAAGTTGAAATTACAAGGACTCACTCTTCTTGGACTATCCCGCTCTAGTCTACCCGTAGACCTTTTCCCTAATGATCTCCCAAGATCCACTAGGTGACTTTACGTATATCCTCAAGCTATCCTAGAATTCACACTCCTATTGGCGTGAGCCTACACCTATCGTCTCGCAAGAGCCAACTAGTGAAATTCCACACAAATACAACTTTTGCACAAGAAGCAAACCTTGAGCTTGTTTACAAGACTTCACCAAAGTCACACAAGCTCTTCCAATAACACAAAGGATTATAGTCTAAGTGTTCAATGATGCATGAACATACAATTAGGATGCATGACCAATACAACCTATGATGCTAAGTGAACTAGTGCACACAATCTACTTAAATAACACTTCGCATAAACACATTTCAACACTTAACAAATTTTGCAACAAATTCAACACTTTCAAGTCATGAAACAAACATATTCAATGCATGAACTCTACAAGGCAGCCAACATGTTTATATGAATGTGATTCTAGCAACAAGTAAATTATTATAACAACAACTAACACTCTTGATCCAACCTAGATTAGTACCAATCCACTAAACACATGTGAGATAGAGGTATAATTCATTCAAGCAAGACAAATGCACTCTAAATCACAATATAAACTTATCTAGGTACTAATTCAACTTCCTAAACCCCTTATCATGCATTAAACTCAAAAACCACAAGCTTTCAACATCCAATCAATATCTAACTCTCATTCAATAACAACAAAGAGTTTTAAATGATATGAAGCATAAAACAATTTCAACATATAAGAAAAACACTTACCACAAGTCTCTAGTTTGATTCCATGGACATACAAGAGAGATTGGATTTGACAGAGTATGAAGAGAGGAAGCTGCTAGGGTTCTTCTTTTTGGATTCTTGATGAAAAAGACGAAGTGGCATTTATATATAGGAAGAGCCACGGGTCGGGTTGCCATACAAAATGGGTCGGACACACATGTTGGGTCGGGTGCAGTTTTCTACACTGACCTATGTTCGGTTTCAAGCTAATATCTAGAGAAACGCCACCCCGAAAATTCTGAAAAAATAACTGAAGAAAGTAGACACATATATGAACAACTTTCATGAAGAACACCATTTAAAATTCGGACAGTAAGGGTGCCATATTGGACCACATACATGACATACAAAAACTGTCTCCCCTGTTTTTTTTAGCACTGACCTATGTCTGGTGTTTAGCTATTATCTAGAGACGTGCCACCCAGAAAATTCTGAAAAAATTAGAGAAGAAGGTAGAGACATATATGAACAACTTTCATGAATGACACCATTTACAATTCTGACAGGAAGGGTGATATATTGGACCACATACATGTCAAACAAAAACTGTCTCCCCTGTTTTTCCAGCACTGACCTATGTCCAGTTTCTATCTAATATCTAGCGACGTGCTGCCCAGAAAATTCTGAAAAACTAACAGAAGTAAGTACACACATAGACCAACAACTTTGATGAGAATACACTTGGAAATTCGGATAGGAAGGTGGAGATATGGGACCATCTATAGGATGCATCTGCAGAACATAACATATGAATGCAATACAATGAACTATGCATCATAGACCATATCAATGATGAATGAGATGCCTATAAACACAATGACTGATATGTTCTGAGTGTGTGAGATCCTAAAAACCTTTGTGAGATTGAGAGCAACTTACCAAATGAATTGATGATCTTGATGCCTTCAACGAAAGCTCCCAAACACAATTACAACCAAAGAGTGTTTTGCACGGAATTAGCCAACCTAGAAAATACTCGACCTAACAAATACAGATTGAATGAGCTGAAGCCTCCCTGCAAAAGAAAGAACCCTACTAGTCCAACTCTTAACTCTCGCTACAATCCTGTCGATAAGAACTCTACAATCCACTGCCATAAGCTTAGTAGAAATCAGAGGAACCCCAAGATATCTGACAGGTAATACCCCTTCCTGAAAACCAAGAATCCCAAGCAACTCTTGCTTAATGTCAGAAGACACACCAGCCACAAAAAGATTGCTCTTGCTAGGATTAGGAATCAACCCAGAAAGAGCTTGGAACTGACCAAGGACAACATTAACTGCAGCAATTGACTCCCTCTCAACCCTACAGAAAACCATAAGATCATCCGCAAAGCATAAATGCGAAATAACAATCTTCCCACACCGCCAATGGTACGCAAACTGACCCTCCTGATCCATAATACGCATCAACCCCGAGAAGACCTCCATAGCCAGTACAAATAAATAAGGGGACATAGGATCCCCCTGCCTCAAACCTCGGCCACTGGCAAAGAAACCATTCAACTCGCCATTGATAGAAACCGAGAAACGGGGAGTGGAAATGCACTCAGAAATCCAAGTTATCATCTGCTCTGGGAAGCCTAAAATCTGTAAAATAGCCACTAAGAAATCCCACCGCACAGAATCATAGGCTTTCATTAAATCTACCTTCAGCGCACACCTAGGATGACCCCCATCACGATGATAGTTCCTTAACAATTCCTGCGACAGTAATATATTATCACTAATCCTCCTACCAGCAACGAAGGCCGACTGAAAAGGACTAACAACATCAGGTAGCACCATCTGAACACGATTCGCAATAATTTTGGCAATGCATTTGTAGATAGTGTTACAACACGAAATAGGCCTAAAATCCCAACCTTAGAAGGATTAGGAACCTTAGGAATAAGAGCAACCACAGTAGCATTCACTTGCTTGAGCAATCTCCCAGAACTAAAAAATGAACGAATAGCACGAAGAAAATCATCACCAACAACAGACCAAGCTTTCTTGAAGAAAGTAGCATTATACCCATCCGGACCATGAGCTTTATTATCTTTTAAAGAGAACAAAACTGCCTTAATTTCAACATCACTAACCTCTCTACCCAAGGTAGCACACTGATCACTAGAAATACGCTTCGGGAGAGCCCGCCTCACTAAATCAAGGTCAATCCTAGGGCATCCAGCAGGCTGTCTCAGAAGTGTCTCAAAGAAGTTCACCACCATTGATTTAACTTCACTAGGCTCCTCCACACGATTACCATACTCATCGGTAAGAGATAATACCTTACTCCTACTACATCTTTGTCTCATCGATCGAAAAAAGAACTTAGAATTCCTATCTCCCAAATTAATCCACTGAACCCGGGACTTTTGTCTCAAAAAACTCTCCTCATCTCTACTCAAATCACCATAAAGCTTCACCAACCGAGACTCCTCCTCATGTAAAGAAACGTTCATAGGCTGCCTCTGAATATCCCATTGCACAGACTCTAAATCATGTTTAGCTTGCTGCACCCTAGAAGACAAATCAGAATAACACTCCCTATTAAGTTTCTTAAGCTCCACTTTCAATCTTTTTAGCTTCTTACATAGCTGAAACATAGGAGACCCATCCACCCTGTCCGCCCAAACTCGATCCACCAAGGATAAAAATTCTGGATGATCCACAATCTTAACAATCATAGGAGAGTGATCAGAAACACTGGAAGGAAGAAAATACGCCTCTGAACCTCGAAATGAAATATCCCACTTCAAATTGACCAAAGCTCGATCTAACTTTCGAAGAATAGGATCAACCGTACGATGATTAGACCATGTATAGAAGCATCCATTAAATCGCAAATCATCCAACCCAGACTCAGCTAAACAATTAGAAAAGTCGTCTTTCCAATGTGGCCAAGAATTAGATCCTTCAACACTCTCAACCGAAGACTTAATAGCATTAAAGTCACCCATCACAATCCAAGCACTATTCTCCCATTCCACTCCGCGCGCCACTAAATCAGCCCACAACGCCTCCCTACGAACATTACAATTATCACCGTACACAATCGATATCCGAATGGATGTAACATGAGCAGACTTGATTTGAATGAAAATTGAGAGAATTTTCTCTTTTGTTCTTTGAGAATTAATTGGAACTTATCAAACTTCTCTGTGGCGTTCCTCCTTGACTTATCAATCGAGTATTTCATCATTGATTGTGGCGTCCTCCCTTATACCAAGGTTCACATCTCGATATAGGTGTTGGGTCACGGTTTCCATCAGAACTAGAGGTTAGAACTATCTTAAGCATCAATCTTGATACAATCGATGAGGTTCGTATCATTTGATCCGGCTCAAATGCTAACAAAAGAATCTACAACTTTAACAAGATAAAGGTGCCTAACCTTGTATCTTAAGTTGTGAATATTATTTGAGACTAACTAAAGAATTGTGTCTACCTCATACATATCCAGATGTATGAACAATTCTTTTGTTTCTATAGTCTCTTAACCTTATGATTATTTACTTTTGACAATTGATATAATTGCTATAAGATTTGTTAAAACAGAAATCACTTTTATTTATATGAGATCGATTGTCAAATATACTATTACACTCTTGCTATTTAGTATAATCCTAACAATCTCCCACTTGCATTATAGTAAGTGTGTTATATCTCTCATTCCCACGTTCTCTAGGTGCCCATCATAACTCTTTTGTGGTAGAGCCTTTGTGAAGGGATCCGCTAAATTTTCAGCTGACGCGATCTTGGCAACCGTCAAGTCTCCCCTATGCACAATCTCCTTTAGTAGATGATACTTCCTTTCAATGTGTCTTCCTCTTTTATGACTTATTGGTTCTTTCGAATTAGCCACTGCACCACCGTTGTCACAGTAGATGGTGATCTGCATATTCGCACCGAGAACCACTTCCAAGTCAATCAAGAATTGACGGAGCCATATAGCCTCTTTGGCAGCTTCGCATGCAGCAATATACTCATCTTCCATGGTGGAATCAGCAATGCAAGATTACTTGATGCTCCTCCATATGATTGCGCCTCCTCCTATGGTAAACACGGATCCTGATGTAGATCTCCTGGAGTCAGAGTCTGATTAAAAATCGGAATCTGTATACCCAATGGGAATTAAATCTCCTCTTGAGTATACAAGCATATAATCTGTCGTTCTCCTGAGATACTTGAAAATATGCTTGACTGCCGTCCAGTGATCAGGGCCTATTTTTTTTTTTTTTGGATAATGAGCAGGGCCTGGTTTCGATTGAAACCTGCTAACTATGTTAACAGCAAAACAAATATCTGATATATTGCAGAGCATTGCATACATGAGACTTCCAACTGCTGAGGCATATGGAATCCTACTCATGAATTGCTCTTCAAGCGCGTCCTTAGGAGCTTGCTCCTTAGAAAGCTTGATTCTATGCTTGAAAGGTAATAGACCTTTCTTGGAATCCTGCATGGAAAACCTAGACAAGATTTTATCTATGTATGAAGCTTGGGATAATGTAATCGTTCTATTATTTCTATCCCTAACAACTTGGATGCCAAGAATATAACTTTCTTCTCCTAAGTCCTTCATATCAAATTGTTTTGTTAACCATTCTTTAACTGATGTTAATACACCTACATCGTTTCTGATGAGTAGTATATCATTAACATAAAGAACTAGGAAAACCAACTTGTCGTCTTTGATCCTCTTGTATACACAAGGTTCATCAAGATTCTGAATAAATCCAAAACCTTTTATAGCTTGATCGAACCTTATGTTCCAGGATATGGATGCTTGCTTCAATCCATAAATGGATCGTTGCAACTTGCATACCCTTTGCTCTTAGCCTTTTTCAATGAATCCTTCTGGTTGCATCATAAAGATGATTTCATCAAGACTTCCGTTAAGGAAAGCTGTCTTGACATCCATTTGCCAAATCTCTAAGTCTAGAGATATTGCAATGGATAAGAGTATTATAATAGATTTAAGCATGGCTACAGGAGAGAAGGTTTATTCATAATCGATACCTTCTTTCTGTGTATAATCTTTAGCTACCAATCTAGCTTTAAAGGTTTCCACCTTACCAACCATACCTCTTTTCCTCTTGTATACCCACTTGCACCGTATGGGTTTTATCCCTTTTGGCAAGTCTACAAGAGTCCAAACTTTGTTTGTGAACATAGATTTAATTTCGGATTGCATTGCCTTTTGCCATTGACGACAATTAACATCTTCTATAACTTCCTTGTACGTGTAGGGATCATCGTCGTCTTGAAGATTCTCGACAAATTCTCCTAGACCGATGTATCTTTCGGGTTGTCTAATAACCCTTCCACTGCGACGAGGAATGGTAGGTTATTGATCTTATGATGGTGCGGAATTTACAATTGGGCTTGGTCATGAAATCTCATATGGAATTGTATCTCCTGAAAGCTCATTCAGGACAATTCTACTTTTAGGTACAAAATTATTCATATAGTCCTTTTTCCAGAAATTTAGCATTCGTTGAAACGAATACCTTTAGATCTATAGGACTATAGAAGTAACATCCTTTCGCTCCTTTTGGATACCCCACGAATATGCATGTTTCTGAACGGGACTCCATCTCTTCCGTCTTTCCTTTCAATATATGTACAGGACATCCAAATATCCTTAAGTGTTGTAAACTAGGCTTTGCCTAGTCCACAACTCATGCGGTGTTTTAGGAACTGACTTAGATGGTACATCGTTTAGAATGTACATTGCAGTTTGTAGAGCATATCCCCAAAAAGAATTAGGAAGTGTTGAATAACTCAACATCGATCTAACCATATCTAAAAGAGTCCTATTTCTCTTTTCTACCACCTCATTCTGTTGAGGCATTCCTAGTGCAGAAATGAGAAATTATTCCACTATCAATAAGATATTGTTGAAACTCACCTGATAGATATTCTCCACCACGATCAGATCTCAAGATCTTTATGTATTTCTCAAGTTGATTTTCTATTTCAGCTTTAAATGCTTTGACATGTCGAAAGCATCAGACTTATGTCTCATGAGATACATATAGCCAAATCTCGAGTAATCATCCGTGAAAGTGATGAAGTACTCATATCCACCTTTAGCTTGAATGCTCATAGAACCACATACATCAGTGTGTATCATTCCTAAACATTCAGTGGCTTGTGTGCCTTTGGCAGTGAATGGCCTTTTGGTCATTTTACCTTCTGGACAAGATTCACATGTTGGTAGATCATCGACCTTTAAGTCACTCAAAGGTCCATCGCTAACCAATCTTTTAATCCTATCAAGGATAATATGACCTAGGCATAAATGCCATAGGTAGGTTTCATCTTTTAATAGTTTTATTCTTTTATGATTAGATTCAGTTGATTTAGTATCCAATATATGAGAGATGTTTTTATGTAAATGGAACAAGCCGTCTTCCAATGTACCTTTGCAAATAAACTTGTTATTCTTACTAATAATAAAGCCTATATTTAAAGTAATCGAATAGCCAAATTTATTCAAACAAGAAACTGAAATTAAATTCCTCTTGAAATGAGGTACATAATAAACGTCTGTTAAATCTAAATACCTACTAGAATCTAAACTAATTCTAATATCTCCCACTGCATCGGCGGATACTAACGCTCCGTTGCCTAACCGGAAGTTGAATTCATCTTTATTCAGTCTTCTCCTTTGTTGAAACCCCTGTAAGGAACAACAAACATGATTACTGGCTCTAGAATCTAAGATCCAAGTATCTGTAGAATCCGCCAGAAAGCATGTTTCTAGATAATAAAAATTACCTTCTTTCTTCTTCTGCCTTTTCCTTTGTTGTACCTCAGCCTTTTTACCGGTTTCAACAGTAAAAGACTTTCCTACTCGGTGAATCTTTCGTCCTTTATTTTTCTTAAGGATCTTCTCAGTGCTTAATACAACTTGTATTAGTTTCTGAAAGGTGTATTCTCTATACAGGGCGTAGTCTAACTTGAGCCCCTAAAAAGAATCTGATAGTGAATTGACAATTAAGTCAATCTTAATCTCACTGTCTATCTCAGCACCATCGAGTTATGCAATATTGAGATGAACCATGACTTTCATCATATGATCCTTTACTGACTGTCTAGGTATCATTCTAATATGCAGAAAAGCAGTTACTGCCTCTCTCTTAGTTAACCTAAACTTTACAGTAAACATCTCTTTTAGAGATTGCATAATGTCTGCAGCAGTCTCTATGTCTTCATGCTGCTTTTGCAACGTTTCAGACATCGTGGCCAAAATACAACATTTTGCCATTTTATTTGAAGACTTCCACTGCTTATATGCATCTATTTACAACTCAGTAGATTCATTAGTAGGATTAGGTGATTTCGAAGTTGTCAGAACGAACTGATGACCTTTAGATTGCAACTAATGCAAAATATTCCTTTTCCATGTAACATAGTTATCTCTGTTTAAAGTATTATATTTAAGGATGTTGATTAGGGATGGGGTTATGATTTCTGAATAAAACAAAAATTATATTAAGTAAACTATCATTTAGCACTTTCGAATATTCATCTTGAATTAACTATTAATAATTCAATAGTAAAATTCAACGGTGATTCAACACCCATAAACACCACACCTCCTTTGGGAGTTCGCAACATTTACTAGTTGGACTAGGTCCCAACTAATTGTTAATATAACAACCAGCGTTTTCAATTTTAGCCTTGCGATTGTTATTGACAAAAACTCTTGGGAGGATATCAATAGAATCGCATTGAGTGCGTTACCAAGGTTTTGACCTTCAATATATTCCCGCACGAAAAATCCCTCATTTGAGAGTAGATATCGCTTGAGTTAATTGTCTAGTCTATCATTGTAAGGAAGCATCTTGCTAAATTCCATTTATGGATACCCTTTTGGGGGGTTATCACACAAAACATAAAGCTCAACTAACCCTGAAGGCCATAGGTATTCTAAACACCGTCTCCCACTCAATTGTTTAAGGCATGTGATGGAATTCCAAAGGATGATTACCAAGTTATCTAAATGCCAATTTAGAAACCTAAATCATTCAATGCATATTCATACCAAAAGAGATATATGAGTGGCACTCCTATTCTACATGACATGTTATCAAACAATGAATAAACATTATAATATTTACGCAAAAAAGAAATAGCCACAATTTTGTCCATCCTAGAAAAGCAAGTAAATTACATTATTTTGATAACCTTAAACCCTAATCCTAAATTACAACTTTGGTCCATCCAAGATCGTGACAAGGCCTCAGCCCTACTGGGCTTGCACGCGCTACCTCGAAAGAGGCGCGTGCGCGGCTGCCCCTAAGGTGGGCTCGAGCGCCCAGCTTTCCTTGGCCCCGCACACGCGCCGCCCTTGCTGGGCCTCGCCTGCGCAATGCCTAGAGAAGCTGTGCATCTTGCCCTTCTTTGGGTGGGCTGCGCGCGCACATAGCCCTTAGGGCCACGCACGCATATCCCTTTGGAAGGGCCCCCGTACAAAGCTCGCCGCAAGCGCGCTTAGCACGTGCGCTTGCTGGCTTACGCGCGCGGGTGCTCCGAGTCTCTATTGTTTTCATTTTTTTGCTTCAAAATCTTCAATGCTTCGTGTCTTTGAATCTCGAATGAATTACAGCAGTTTATATATATATATATATATATATATATATATATATAACTTTTAACAACTATCAAGAAGGAAATTATGGTGATAATAGACCACCCTTCTTGTTACAACTCCAAATAAAAATTACATTGAAATTCTAGGACCAAAATCGAGCAATAACAGTTCACTTTATATAATCCATACAATCCAATGTAATATATAAAAGAATTCCTAAAGTGCCATCTCTTTCGAAAAACATGCATATTTATCCATACACAATAAAAAGAATGATCCACGTATATACGTTTAATTAACTATGGGTACAACCTGGCTCTGATATCAATTGTAGGAAAAATGGGAGGATAGACTATGCGATATAATTGTACTCATTGACAGCTCAAATGATAAAGCATGCAACCATAAGTCTATCATTTTATCCACTGAGGGTTGCAGATAAAGTTTTCTACAGTGATCTTATTCAATGCACCCAGTGCACTACATTCTTTTGTCCAAAGACACTTCGATGATTTTAGACCCATCATATCACATTTGATCCCGCTCAAATGCTAACAAAAGAATCTACAACTTTAACAAGATAAAGGTGCCCAACCTTTTATCTTAAGTTATGAATATTATTTGAGACTAACTAAAGAATTGTGTCTACCTCATACATATCCAGATGTACGAACAATTCTTTTGTTTCTCATAGTCTCTGGACCTTATGATTATTTACTTTTGACAATTGATATAATTGTTATAAGATTTGTTAAAACAGAAATCACTTTTATTTATATGAGATTGTCAAAACACTATTACTCTCTTGCTATTGAGCATAATCCTAACACTATGATTAAGCATCTTTGGTGATATGAACCACGCCAACTTTTGATGAAACCCAACACCAGTTTTGACTTTAAGGATCGTTCTATAATCAGGTTCGTATGGAAATTGCGACCCATTACTTATATAGAGGTAAGAACCTTGGTATAAAAGGAGGATGCCACAAATGGTCATGGAGTTCCATTTGATAAGTCAGGAATGAATGCCACGGACAAAAATCCGATAAGTTCGATAGTTTTTCGAATAACCAAAGAGAAAACTCTCACTTTTTGATTAACTATATGCTGATTTTTTGTTGAATGAAAAACGCCTATATATAGGCTTGATACAAAGCATAAAAACCCTAGAATATTTTAGAGAATAATCCTCTCTTTAATGCTAAATCTCTAGAAAAAAGGAAAGAAGAAAAATTACAAAAATAAATCACACTAATTAGGCTGATTACTTTCCCCCTTTGCACGCCCAAGACATGCTTCCAAAGAATCAAGGAGATTTGATTGCAAATCCACCCATAAATGCACCCACTCAGCCCATTAATTGTCCTTTGATAAATTAGAACCCAAAAGAATATTCCTAAATATGCCAATTTAACTTACTGATTTTGAGCTGGATTATTCTAGAATTTGAATCATATTGACACTTCTTTGTTGAGCACGTGGGTCATGCTCCATGGGCCCCCACGAAATTGCTTGAGTCCAGACCTCTTGCAATTGCCCGTTAAGTGCATCTTTAAACCTCTTTGCTCGTGCTCTCGTAATTAGACCAAGTGGCACTTCAAGCGGGTCCGCACTTCATTTACTAGCCTTGTTTCCATCATTTAGAATCCTTGTAGTAATAGGGGGAGTTCTTTATGGGCCTCGTGGGTTCGGTCTACGTTGTTGAGAGGTAGGACTTGTTGGGAGGTTCGGATTCCTGGTGATTGTTCATGGAGTTGGCGGAAGATCCTTGGTCTTCGTAGTGTTGTTCGAAGGAAGATGTGCTATCGAGTTGGTAAAGGTGTGGGAGTTTCACTTTGGCATGATTTTTGGCATCCTTTAGGTCCCCTTGTGGAGGTTTTCGGAGAGAGAATTATCTATGATTCTGGGTTAGGGGCTCGAGCTACGGTTGCAGAAATTAGTCTGTGGCAGTCTTAGTCTTGGCCGTGTTCTCAATCAGTGGATTGGATTGAGATTATTCGTAACACTCCTGATACGCTGAAGTCCAATGCTTCTTCAGATAATAAGCTACTTTGGGTGGATGATTCTCGGGGGATATTTTCGATTCGTAGTGCTTAGGACTCTATTCGGTTTAGGCTTCCAATAATTGACTGGTATAGGACAGTTTGGCATCCAAAAGCCATTCCTACGCATTCTTTTATCCTTTGGTTGGCTATTCGAGGTGCTCTCGTTACTCAGGATAAGCTTCTAACCTATGGGTCTATCACGTCTATCAGATGTGTTTTATATGGTGGAAGGGGTAAAGATATTCCTTATCTTTTCTTTGATTGCCCATTTTCTGCTCATATTTGGTCGGCTCTTCTTAGTTGTTGCAACTTGTCTTCTCAAGCTCGGAGTTGGAGGGATACAATTAGATGGTCTTGTCACTTCCATGGGAAATCTCTTTGGGGTTGGGTGTCTCGCATTATGTTGGCTGCTGCGGTTTATACAATTTGGCATGAGAGGAACTCGCTGAATGCATGGTGTTTCTTCAAGGCCTGAGTCTAGGAATTATATCTGATATTGTTAGTGAGGTCTAATCGTATTGATTCTTTGCATGGTGTTGTGGATTCTGATGTTCATTAGAGGCTCCAATATGATTGGGGTTTTTCTGATACGATTTTCTAGTTTGTGGTGTTTGTTTTGTTTTTTTGTGCGAGCTTCAGTAAGGGTCTGTCCCTAATTATGATTTGTTTTTTTTAGGGTCGGAAGGGGTTTGTCCATTCTCTGTGCCTAGTGTTGTTGTTTCTTCTAGGGTATGCCCCCGTGCTTTTGTTATGTTCTATTTTGGATTAATATATTTACTTTATCCAAAAAAAACTCCTAAACCCTATAAATTGCAATGGTTGAATGAGTGTGGAGAGGTCAAGGTTAATAAGCAAGTCTTAGTGTCTTTTACAATTGGGAGATATAATGATGAGGTGCTTTGTGATGTAGTTCCTATGCATGCTGGCCATATTTTGTTAGGGAGACCATGGCAGTATGACATGAAGGTGATACATGATGGGTTTCAGAATAGGTACAGCTTTGTTAAAGATGGAAAGTCGGTTACACTTGCTCCTTTAACTCCAAAACAAGTTTGTAAGGACCAAATGAAGTTAAAAAGTGAGCTTGAGCAGAAAATAAAGAGTAAGGTCGAAACACATCAGAAGAAGAAAAATGAGCTGAAAAATGAGAGTGATAATAGACTTCAAAGAAAAAAATGAGTGAAAAAAATTATGTAGAGAGAAGGGGAAAAACAAAAATGAATGTTTTTGCAAATGAGAGTGAGGTGAAGAGGGCCTTCAAAGCAAACAAGCTTATGGTTTTACTTGTATACAAGGACTCATATATTAATTTTGATGCAACAAATCAATCTCTACCTAGCATGGTTGTTTCTTTGTTGCAGGAATTTAAAGATGTATTCCTAGAAGAGACTCCGATTGGGTTGCCGCCCATTAGGGGCATTGAACATCAAATTGATTTCGTACCAGGAGCTGTTATTCCTAAACCGACCAGCCTACAGAAGTAATCCGGAGGAAACAAAGGAGCTTCAAAGACAATTTGAGGAGTTGATGAGCAAAGGGTACGGGAGAGAAAGCATGAGTCCGTGCGCTATGACAGTTCTATTGGTTCCCAAAAAAGATGGAACATGGCGAATGTGCATTGATTGCCTGGCAGTCAACAATATAACGGGAAAGTATTGTCATCCCATTCCTAGACTTGATGATATGCTTGATGAGTTGCATGGGTCTTGTATTTTCAATAAAATAGATCTTAAAAGTAGATACCATCAAATTAAGATGAGGGTAAGAGATGAGTGGAAGACTACTTTTAAGACCAAATATGGATTGTATGAGTAGTTGGTCATGCCATTTGGTCTTACTAATGCACCTAGTACTTTTATGAGATTAATGAACCATATATTGCGTGCATTCATAGGCAAATTCATAGTGGTGTACTTTGATGACATCTTAGTGTATAGTAAGAGTCTAAATGAACATGTTAAACATTTGAGATGTGTGCTTGAAGTTTTGAGACATGAAAAATTGTATGCTAATTTCAAGAAATGTAATTTTTGCATGGAAAAAGTGGTTTTTCTTGGCTATGTTCTGAGCGCACAGGGAATTAAGGTGGATGAAGAGAAAGTCAAAGCTATCAAGGAATGGCCTACACCTAAAAGCGTTACTGAGGTAAGAAGTTTTCATGGCTTAGCTAGCTTTTATAGGCTCATTGTTCAAGATTTTAGCACTATAGTTGCACCACTTACTGAGATAATTAAAAAGAATGTTGGATTTCATTAGGGCATTGATCAAGAAAATGCATTTACTTATATTAAAGAAAGGTTATGTTCTGCACCCGTGCTAGCACTACCCAACTTTAACAAAACTTTTAAGATTGAATGTGATGCTTCTAGAGTAGGCATTTGAGCCATTTTGTGCAGGATCGGCGACCTATAGCTTTTTTCAGTGAAAAGTTAAATGGGGCAGCCTTGAATTACCCCACATAGGACAAAGAGCTTTATGCTCTTGTTAGGGCATTGGAGACATGGCAACACTATCTATGGCCTAAGGAGTTTGTGATCCATACCGATCATGAGTCATTGAAACATCTCAAGGGCCAAGGTAAGTTGAACCGCAGGGCATGCTAGATGGATGGAGTATATTGAGACCTTTCCTTATGTCATCCGATATAAGCAAGGTAAGGAGAATATAATTGCTGATGCTTTATCTAGGAGGTATGTACTTCTTACTTCTTTGAGTGCTAAATTGTTTGGCTTTGAATATGTGAAAGACATGTATGACAATGATGCTGATTTTGCGGATGTGTATAATACTTGTGATAGGGTAGCATTTGGTAAATTTTATAAGCATGAGGGGGTATATGTTTAAGGAAAGCAAGTTATGTGTGCCTAATTGTTCAATGCGTGTGTTACTGGTGCAAGAGGCACATGGTGGGGGATTAATGGGGCACTTTGGTGTTAGGAAAACCTTAGAAATTTTACATGAGCATTTCTATTGGCCTAAGATGAGAAGGGATGTCATATGCATTTGCAGTAGATGCATCTCTTGCAAAAAAGCCAAGTCTAAGGTTTTGCCACAAGGGTTGTATACACCCTTACCTGTTTCCAGTAAGCCCTGGGTAGACATTTCTATGGACTTTGTTTTAGGACTATCAAGGACTAAAAAGGGTAGAGACTTTATTTTTGTGATGGTGGATAGGTATAGTAAGATGGCACATTTCATTCCATGCTATAAAACTGATGATGCCACGAATATTGCTGACCTATTTTTCAAGAAAATAGTGCAACTCCTTGGCGTTCCTAGGAGTATTGTCTCAGATAGAGATGCTAAATTCCTTAGTTATTTTTGGAAAGTCTTGTGGGGAAAGTTAGGCACTAAGCTTTTATTTTCCACTACTTGTCACCCACAAACTAATGGACAAATTGAGGTGGTTAATAGGACTTTAACTCAGCTTTTGCGCACTATTATTAATAAAAATTTGAAAACTTGGGAGGAATGTTTGCCATTCATAGAGTTTGCATACAATAGGACCATGCATACTACCACTTCTTATTCTCCTTTTGAAATAGTTTATGGTTTTAATCCTCTTACTCCTTTAGATTTGTTGCCTTTACCTATTGATGAAAGGGGTAGTTTGGATGGGAAGAAGAAAACGGAGTTGGTGAAGTCAATACATGAAAGGATACGGCTTCAGACTTGCAAAGAAGAATAAACAATATGCTTCCCATGCAAACAAAGGATGGAAGCATGTAGTCTTTAAACTAAGAGATTGGGCTTGGGTACACATGCGAAAAGAAAGATTTTCAGCCCAAAGAAGATCCAAATTGCAACCGAAAAGAGATGGACAATTCCAAATCCTTGAGAAAATTAATGACAATGCATATAAAGTGGACCTTCTAGGTGAGTATAATGTGTCTGCTACTTTTAATGTTGCTAATCTTTCTCCTTTTGATGTAGGTGACGATTCAAGGTCGAATCCTTTTGAGGAGAGAGAGAATGATGAGAATTATGGTGGTTTGGATAACAAAGATTCCTTACAAGTCCCAAATGGGCCAATAACAAGATCAAGATCACAAAATATTAAGGAAGCAATGCAAGGGTTGGTACAATCAACATGGGCTGGTGCAATTAAGATGGGCTTGGAGAAGGAGGGGCCAGCCTTAGTGAATATATTTCAAGTTAAGGATAAGGCAATCCTGATTCACAGAGGTAATTTTGAGACATCATAACTTTTGATTGGTTAGGCCTCTGGTGGAGTGTAAATAGGACTTTTCAAAGATCATGATCTTATCTTCAAATTCAAACTTGGAATCAGATCAATTGGAGGTCTCATGGGAAAGATATGGTCGGACTTTTCATGGTGTCCAGATTCATTCCACTTTAACAATTGTGTTGTCTTCCTTTGACAATTGAGTTGTCTTTTGTTAAATTAAAAAACTTCCAGCTTGGAGGGTTGTCTTTTGTCAACAAAGTCATTAATTCACACATTCCTTTTCTTATTTTCGTTTCCCATGCTTGGAGGATTGTTCCAAGTCATTTTATTTTCTATTTAAACTATTTTGTTAGTCATTTTATGTACCTTTGATCAATTAATATAATGTTTGAGTGAATTTTCATTCTCACCTACTTGTTCTTGATAGAACTACTGAACTTATTAAAGGAAGGCTTCCTTTGTGGCGTTCTTGAGTGTTTATACTTTCGGTTTCGTAGATTAAGCATTCATTGGGTCTGGAAGGGTGAAGAATCTGATTTTGGGGTGTTCTTGGGCGTGAAAACAAGTTGAGTATAGGTTTAGGGGTTGTATAACCTTACGGGTTCACATCACTTGCAGGGCAATGCCAGTGACTCGGCCACTTTCTCCAGTACTAAACACCTAATATCTCAAAGCTCCTGTTTGTAGGTGGGACATCGATTATGTACCCTAGTTTTACAGGTGGGACATCGATTATGTACCCTAGTTTTACAGGTGGAACACAAAGTATGTCCATTATGGCATTACAAAAAAGATGTATAGTTAATCAATAATTTTTTATAGTGTGGTTAGTAAAACAAAATATAAAAAGTCACATATTTCAATGAAAAATGCAATTTCATGCAAAATTTATGTATGAAACTACTATAAATACTTTATTAAATCCATGTGTGGTATTTGGAGTCATTCCCAGACAATAAAAAAAAGTTACGAAATTCTATAGCACTTAGTTAGCGAAATTTGAGCAAAATTTTTCAATGTAAATCGTGATTTAACGCAAAATTTTTATATGAAACTGCTAGAAATACTTTATTCTATCCATATATAAAATTTAGGGTCATTCCGAGACAGTCAAAAAGCCTAGAGACATCAAGAAAGCCCAATGGACCCTAGGTAAACCAACAAGGCCAAGTAGGCTTGAGAAAGCCAACGAGACCCAACAGGCTGAAGAAACTAATAGAATCCAATGCGACAAGCGAGCCCATTCCAATAGATGTAAAGAGAAAAGCTCTATACGAGCTGCCATGCCTAAACTACCTGAAATAGTTATGTGTCACCTCTTATCAACAGCATAACTCCAGCTCAGATGACACCTAGCTCGAAACTCCAATTATAGAAGGAATCCCAAGAATAATAGGATTCGACCCGGTCAACTCACTACAAAGCAAATTTTCTCAAACTGCTGAATTTCAGATTTGACCTACGTCCAATTTTCATTGAATATTTTGAAACATTTTTGGTAGATTTTGACGAAAGTTTATATTAAAAAAATAGTCATGAAAACAAACAACTTGCATTCAAACATAATCCCCAAATTCATTTTGGAATTTAGTGAAAATGGAAGCTGAAAACAGATCACGTGTAGATTTGCAAAAACAGGGCATCGCCCTTGACCTTTGATCTAAGAAATAGTCATAACTTTTGAAGTACTGCCTAGAAATTTACGTTCTTTATTGAAGAATGTATTGTAGGCAAAAAAAATTATTTCCTCACCAAACAATACAATTTTAATGAAATATTTGCCTCAAAAATTTTCAAAACAGGGCACTTTTTCAGAGAGTTTGAACGAAAACGAAAAACAAAAATAAAAACGAATTCACACCCCCCAACCTAATCTAAACATTGTCCTCAATGTTTAAGTGATATGGATGCATGGACAATGAATACATAAAGTATGGAATTTATGAACTCTAAGCATACAAATGGAATTTATGAACTCTAAGCACACAAACAAAAATAAGAAAAACTAACAACAAAAACTAGAAAAATAAAAAATAAAAACTAGAATTAAAAAGAATTACCTAGGTGGGTTGCCTCCCACCAATCGCTTTATTTAATGTCTAGGCGAGACGTGAAGCAAGGTCTATCCCTTCATTGATGGATCATCGTCCAAATATAGACCCAATTGATGCTCATTTATTTTGGGGCACAATCTCCTCTTGAACTTTCTCAATTTGGAAGCTTCATTCAGCGAGATTTGAAGAACATTGAATTTTCTACCTGAAAAGTAACACAAATTCACATTGTTAATAAAAAATTTCATACCTTGTTTGAGATATTTTCGGCAGTTTGAGATATTTTCGGCAGCGCTTCTTAGCACGATGAAACTTCTTTTTCTTTTTTGTATGCTGGAGCAAAAGTGGAGTTTTATCAAGCACGAGTTTCGATGAAGAAACATTATAGGACTCTTTTTGCATCTCAAGAATTGATGCATGAATCATATGAAGATCTTGTTCAAAGTGAATAAACTCAGAAGTAAGGCTCTGGCTCGGTAGAACATATGTCACAGCAGGGTCTTAGGCGTCCCCCTCTTCTGTTGTACACACTTCTAAGCTTTCATCTTCACTGTCATAATAAACCTCTGTTTGTTCACTTCAAAGGTGAAACATGGTTGCTTCGGCTTGTTCCGTATGACTTGAAAATTCTTCAGGCTCGGATTGCATCATAAGATCCACAAGTTGACCCATATGCATCTCTATTTTCTTGATGGAAGCTTCAAACTGCTGAATTCTTTAAGTATGCTCTTGAGTAGTTAGAGCTAAATTATGTACAATTTCTTCCAGTGATGGCTTGGGTTTAAATGCCGGACCTGAATTTTGAGTTTGCGCTTGATTTTGATATTACTGTCTAGGTTGAAAGTTTGACGTTTGTTGCTGAACTTGTCCCGGATTCTGATTTTGACGATTGTTATTCCCGGAAAAGTTTGGATGATTCCTCCAACTTGGGTTATATGTGTTCGAGAATGGATCATTACGTCTTTGTGGTTGATAATTGTTGAATGCTTGGGCTTGCTCCTGAATGAATTATGGAAAAGCTGCTTCTGATGGACAATCATTCAATTCATGGCCAAATTCCTTACAAACTTGCTCTACTTGATGTCCTCTTGCAGTTATCATGGTTTTTAGCTGTCTTGCAAAATCTGCCACCAGGAAAGCAAGTTCTTTATTATTATTGATCTCTTGAACGCCCGCTTGCTTACCTCGAACAGGTTTTTGTTGGGAATTAGCACCTAACATCTCAGTACAAGTCAAAAACTTGTTCTGCAGTTTTCTCCCACATCATGCCACCTACAACATTATTTACCATAGCTTGACAGTATTGTGTTAGTCCATCATAAAAGAATTGGTTCAATAATTGTAAAGGATAATGGTAATGTGGATAATATCTCAAGAGCATTGTAAAACTGCTCCTAAGCTTCATGGAATGGCTCTCCCTCAACTTGGGAGAACATGGCAATTTTATCTCCATATTCTGCAATTTCCTGATGAGAATAGAACATGACAATTTTTTTCTCTCTTTTTTTTAGCGGTACCTTGCAAGAAAAGAACAAAAACAAAATTATAAAATAAAATTAAAAAAATTAAAATAATAATTATATCAATTAATCCCCAGCAACGGCGCCAAAAATTTGATGTACTTATTTTATACCTCACAATTGCACGAATCAATATATTAGTATAGTTTCGGCAAGTACAAGGATCGATCTCACAAATATTGATGATTTAACTACTACTCTAATTCTAATTTAATTAAAACTGAAAATTAAAAGTCTTTGAATTTGATTGGAAGTCTTAAAAAGGAATTTTAAACTAAATTAAATAATGAGAAAAAGAGTTCGAGTTGTAAAAGAATGGGAAGAAAACTAGGTCATCGATGATCCAAACATATCCACTCATGCATCAACTATAGTATGAAAGTATCTATTCAGGTTCATGATTCGTTCTTAATTCATGTATGGTCATCACCTTTCAGATTATTTAACCAAGTATTCCTAAGTTGTTAATCACCACTACCGTTAGGTCATGAATTCAACAATTAACACAAAGAACCCATTAAGAACTAAGAACTTTAAGAATCAACACACAATTTTATGATAAACATATAAATCATGCATTAACTATTCATTAGAGATATATAACAACCAAATAGCACGTAACGACGATTATCCCATTCAGAAGTTATATAACCTTAAACTAGTACGTAACAGCGATTATCCCATTTTTCGAAATCTCAAGTAATTATTATCCATATTCTAATGAAACTCAGAACTAGCATGTAACAACGATTATCCTAGTTCATTAACAATAGAAATATAAACAATAAACAATTAAATCATGAATAAAACAAAACCATGAATAAAATAAAACTAATAGTCTTTAACATGAGCAAATTAATGTTATTCACATCGATTCCCTAATTATGGATTAGTTACACATCATGGAAAAATAAACAATAAAAAGAGAATTAAGAAAGAAAGAACTCATGGTGATCATCCAAAAACATCTCAATCTTCTTGTTCCTCTTCTCCTTGATTGATTCTTGATCTATGATGGATGGAAGATGGCTTCAATGGTGTATGGAAGAATTTGTGTATGATAGGGAAGGAGATTTAGTGGGGGGAATGGTCCCCTTTAGTGGCTTGGGATCCCCCTTTTTCGTTCCTCTTGGATATGATGACAAGAGAAGGATTTATAGGTTAAAAACGAGTTAAATATGAGTCCGTTTAGAAGTCTGATTAAATTTGTGCTTAAAATCTACTACCGGGATCTGCTATCGCATCTCTTGGTCGTAGTTTTGATGAAGCAAATCGTCTTAGCTGCTACCAGATGCTGCGGTCACGAATCTTGGTCGCGGTTCACAGGCTAACTGCGCACTGTTACGAAAATGAGCATAACTTCCTCTACAAAATCCAAACACAAACCGTAAAATTCATTGGAAAGTAGACATCTACATGTTTCCAACATATATTGATCGTAACCCAATTCATCTTGTGGAATATTTGGCAGCCCTCTAAACATGACAGCTCGGCACCACAAATCTTCCAATTCTTCAATTTTGATACTTTTGGCTTCAAAACTCTTCCATTAAGCTTAATTCCTTATTTATGGATGATAATCTACAAAATGCTCACAAAACACATTAACAACCAATTTCACTCGAAAACATCGCATAAATAATAGGAAGTAGAGGCTAAAATATGTACAAAAATAGTGTGATCATGCGGCCAATGCACACCTCGCATGTCTGCGTCCGTGAAGGTTACCCCTTCAACCATTGTTCTACACTGTTTTATGGGCCACTCGTCTATGCTCATCATTCTCAGGGTAGAATAACCAGCCTCTTTCGTGTGTCGCATCAGTGACCTATTCGATGTTCCTGCGAGGTAGGGTCCTTTATGGATAGTGTGAATGGTTCTCACCGTAGGCTCGTTCGGGATTGGCTCTGGGTGGATGGGCTCAATCATTTTTGTTGCTGCTGCTTTTGTAACGACTGCGGTTGTGTCTAGTTTCTCGAATGTACCACATAATCTCCTAGGCGGCCTCGCCTGATCAAACTTTCTATGTCATCCTTGAGCTCGTAGCATTCGAATCTGTTGTGGCCCGCCTCTTTATGGTAGCAGTAGAACTTGTTGAGATTGTGGGTCCTGGGTGGTCATTCTCATAGGAAGTGGTCTCTTGAACTCTTCCCTGTTTCTTTCCGTACTGGATATTTTATCCCGAGAGTCGGACAATTGTGCGTAGGTCCTGGTAGCAACCTCCGTTTCTTTGCACGTCTTCATCATTTCTAGCCTTCTCAGTGACCTAGTTGGCCGAGGCATCTTCTCTACGCGAGCCCCTATTCCGGTTGCGGTCATTATTATCATCACCTCTTCCGTTATCCTTCCGCTTGCTTCTGTCTCGCGGGCTCCTGCTCCGGTCTTTCTTAGAGTTCTTCTTGGGTTCGAAGGCCTCCTTTATGCAGATATGGGTATTGGACCGTTTGAAAAAATTCCTAAGCATTTTTACCGGTTTACTGTATATGCTCCAGTAAAGTTTGTCGTCCTTCCACAGACCGGCGGTAATCGTAGTTAGCACGCTTTTGTCAGTGGGGCTCTCCATGTAGCTAACTTCTCTTTGGAAGCTTGCTATGTACTCTTTCAGCAACTCTCTACCTTTTAAAAGATTGTTGCCAAATGGCAGGAAGGAACGAGCTGCTTGCCAAATGGTAGGAAGGAACGAGCTGCTTCTTCAACGCCTGATATTGGTTCAGGAAAAGTTCATGGCATTGGCTCTAGCTGTGGGGAGTCATTTCAGCCATTTTCTTGGCATTTCTCCTTAGGTGGCCGAGAAGCATCGGCACTTGACCTTGCTATTGGTCATGAGAAGGCTCATTTGCACGTTGTAAGCGTCCAAGTGATCAAAGGGGTCGCTGGACGCCTGGTGGAGGGGAATGCTTGGCATCTTAAAGTGTTATGGCAACGATTCGTTGTCAATCTCCCAGCTGAATGGGCTTCGCTCTATGTACCTATCGGTAGGCTCTGCCTCTCCTTGTTATTGTTCCAACAGGTCCAGCCGTCGTAGCAAAGCTTGGTAACCGGGGGCTGAAGGGGTCGTCATTCATGCACCGGAGGTGGCGCTGTCTTCCTTGTAGGGTTGATCCTGTCGATTGGGCAATCTCCATGCTCCCCCATTTAGTGGCCTCCTTTCATTGAGTTGTGATTCAGCGACCCACCCCGGGGGATCCCAACAGCCGGTACCGTATGACGAGCGCTTTCGGGCGTTGTCCTTCTAGCTGTTGCCTGGGTTATTCCATTTAGCGGCCTTCTGTCAAGCCGTCGGCCTTGTGCTTCCGGGCGTTGCCTAGGTTGTTGAGACATACTGTGCGTAGAGGTGCCTCGCCGATCACTGTTAAGTTCTACATACCTTTCTCCGCTAGTGTTTACATGGTTTACAGGGTCAGTACGAGAAGGTCTCTCCCGTTGCTCGTCACGTCCTGCTCTGGCTCATCTAGCTGCGTTGGCCGAGTGAAACGAGATTCCACGCCGCTGGATGTCATTTTGCGAGGGGTTCTACCCATTGGTATAATGGGCAGGATGATTTGCGTCGTCTCCACCAGGACGCGGTGGTGAGGTACTCTCCACGATTTGCTCACGGGGAGGGTGGTTCTGTAACAAGAGATGGTAGCTGTAGGACATCTCCCCCACCATTCTCTCTAGTTTAGCTTTCCTCTCCATCCATTTGCTAAGGTCTGTAGGACCAGACGGGCTAGCCTGATCGTGGCTTCGAGGCTCCATCTGAGGGTGGAGTTGATTCGCCGGCAAATTGGGGATGGGTAGGCGAACCATCAGTGTGATAGGTACTGCGTTTAACGTGATAGGCACGCCCGGCGCCACTAGGAGCACATCTCTGCTTCGCACAGTTCTGGAGCGGGTTCCTATTCCTCTTGTCATTGATTCTAGAGAGTTTCACCTGAAATAATAAGGATTTTAAAGCTAAGAATGTTGTTTCTTACCGAAAGCGGAGATTTGAATCCTCAAACGAGTCCTCTTTCTAGCGGTAAAATGTTGACGTGCGAATCTGGTCAACTGGATTAATAGTGAATAACGGTAATTTAAGGGATGAAAAGTGAATAAAACAGGTTGACATCGATATTTTTAAAGTGGTTCGGCTTATAGGAATACCTACATCCACTGTTCTTAGTATTCAAGTTGAGCTCGCTGAGAGTATATACGAAGCTTGCTTATGTGTGTTCTTCTTGGAAAAATTTGTAACCTTTATAACAGTGATGAACCGCCCCTTTTATAATACGAACTGCATATCCTATGGGCTGTCTGTCGTGCGATTGTGACCATACCGTTTATGAGAGGTGACACTTGATTCTCCTGAGTGATTACATGTTGGTCGCTAGTACTTAGCTTTTTCCTTCATGGTTGTTGGATTGGGGCTTATCCGTTGTATTGTCATTCGTTGACTTCTTTTGCATGTTGGGCTTTACTGTTTCAACTCATATGGGTTTTAGTGATTTGCTTAGGGCCTGTTTGGTGTTTTAGTGTTTTCGGGCCTGCTTGGGCCTGGTGTAATTTGACGGATAACACCAGGTATATCATTTTTCGTTCTCTTAATGATAATGAACTTCTACATTATTGTAACAATATATCTTATCTTTGTTTTTATGGTAGAAATTTGCTTGTCATTAATGTTGGTATGGGTGAGGTTGTGAGGATTTTTAGCCGATGCTTCTTCTTTTCTTTGCACATAGTAATGGTAGAAAAGAAAAACTCAAATGCATTTTGACTGCTTGTTTTGGTTTGAAAATTGTTGCAGATTAAGTTAGAGCTGTTTGTAGAACAAAAGAATGAGGTATCTTTACAAAGCTCGCAACTTTCAGTTGTCTTATAAGCAAACATCAGCAACTTTCCATTTATAGTCCGTAAATCCCCGCACTAAGAAACGTAATAGATATTTTGGTTTATCTTTAGAGAAATATATAACGTAATTTGAATAAGATACAAAGCTTAGTTACACAAGTCTAGTGTACAACATCTTCTATCAATTCTATTTAGTCCCCTTCTTATTGTTGGTATTGTCAGGCTGTTTGGTCTTTATTTCAGTTTCTTGTTTCACTTTTGCATTCAATTTAATGGCATAATCTAGTTTGAATTTTTTGCACTTATTGTCTATCCTCATCTGTTTCTGCATGATTAGGTCTGAGGTTCTGGCATTGTACTTGCCTGTTGGCTGTACTTTCTTGATTTTCTTTCATCTTGTTTTATTGGTGGTCTAGTGTTAGGATTTTAGTGTTAAAGGTTTCAATAGTTTGAGGGTTGAGGTTCCAGATTTTATTTTGGCATACAAATAAAATTAGATGTCCTTGTGGCTTTTATGACATAAATGTCATTGCTTTTGGGTCTGTGAAGGTTCCTCGGTGTTGACTATGGATTATTTCTTTTCATTTACATGTTATTTTTTTGGCTAATTTGGACCTTAGCCATGTCATTTTGTGCTTTTATTCTCTGTATTACCGCTTTTGTAAAACCCCCTTTTTCTTATTTGTTATGTTCCACACTTTTATACTTATGAGTTCTTTAATTATTATATTGGGTTGGGGGAACTTCAATTTAATCTCTATTTTATAATAAAACATAATTTTTTTACTTACGTTTCTCGTTTTAGTTCGCGTGGTCCCTAATGTTTCATAAATAGATCAAATTGGTCATTTGACCAACTATTTGACGGTCAACCATCATTATTTGACAATTTTGCCCTTGAAGAATTAATAGAATTATAATTTGACCTTCTAATTAAAATATAATAAAAATTAATAAAATAATATTAAATTAAATTGTAAATTCTGCGTATGAACTACCATGTAGGCAACCAGAGATAAAACGCCGTCTTATAGACTATCCAGGTCTAATTTCGAGACTTTAGGGTCCGACATCGTTTCGTTCCTCTCTCACTGAGAAGTTCCCCTTGTTCGGCGAGAACCCCTCACTTCAGCATGTTCTTGCCGCGCGAACCAGACTCAGTAAGAGTTGACAACGCACCCAACTCAATGGACAGAAAAGGACCTTGGCACTGTGACGCGCCAGTCTGATACCTACGGCGGACTTAGCGGAAGACAGAGACTTGCTATCATAGGCAACAGAAGAATTAAACGCCCGAGCAGTGCAGGTTACCATTCAACTGCCCCATCTTGTCCTATCTGCAGACAATCTTCTTAGGAAGTCAGAAGTTACACGTTTAAGGTAACAACCTTCTGACTTCCTTTCTGAGCAGTCTGAACATTCCCGAAATAGTTGGAAACAAGGGGAATGTGTGATGGGTTATAAATAGGATATTTATAGAGAAGAAAGGTAAGATATTGAATATTCTCACCAACCCTAAAAGCATTGAATCTATTATTTTCTTTTCGCCAAGGAGAAAACTGACTTGATCGTCGAAGGTTAATCGCCGGCTAAAGTCCGGCACCTCTCACTGATCTTTCTTTGTCTTGACAGATAAAAGTTCGTCAAATCCTCCCCGAATAGCTTTTGTTTCTTGCGAGAACCCTCTTCGCAGATCCATAAGGATAAACTTTGCACAGTTGGATTTAACCAACCACTAGTCAATTCTACGTGGCATAGTTGACCTTCGTTGACTACGAAATCTATTTTTCATCGTCAACAATTTGGCGCTAGAAGGAGTGCTGTATCCCAAACCTCTGAGGAAACCTTGACTTGGATTTGGTTAATCCAGGAAAAGAGCGTAGCCCCCAGCAAACGATGCCTTCGGAGAACCTATTGTCTCCAATAAGGCAAACCTCCCTTGGGTTCATCATACCTGACAGCATGCCTACGGCATTCCAACCTCCTCTAGTGACAACCCCCATGAAGATGTCCGCCTGAGACACAGACCAGGAGGAATACCATCTCTAGAAACTACTGGAGATAGTAGAAAGCAGACTCACTCCTCCAGGAGAAAAACACGGAGGAGATGTAGGTCCCAGTAAGAGAACTATCAAGGGACGCACCAGTGGTAAAGGGAAGGAACCTCTACCCCTCAAGGAGCCCTTCACAGTGAATCATCCTCTCAGAGCACTGATAGCTCACGAACGGAGAAAAATTCAACTTGGCATAGAAGAAAGCTACGGCAGGAAGGCAAAAAGAAACGTGTCTCTACCGCCAAGTCGAAAATGACAGTAGCAGGACTGAGAAAAGCTGATGAACTCTACGAGAAGCCATCAAACAAGCCCCAGCGAAGACTCGATAGGCGAAAAGGAATCCATGCGGAGAGAAATCTGACAACTAAAGGAAGAACTAGAGCAAGTCCAGCGAAAAGAGTCTTTCTCAAAAGATTCAACCCGCTGCTCCGGAGCTACGGTAAGCATGTTCACCGATAGAATACTAGCAAAGAAATTCTCAAGGAGCTTCAAGATGCCCAGCATTAGTGAGTATAAGGAGGATAGAGATCCAGTCGACCACATATCTCGGTACACCACCCTTATGGGTACCCAACAGTTCATGGGAAGCGTGCAACAGAAGAAATCTCTATCCCACTTATCTTCAGTCAAACAAAGGAAGGGAGAATCCATTAGGACGTACTTGTCCCGTTTTAACCGAGAGGCAGTCCAAGTGGAAGACTTCAATGACGCTACCACTATAAACATATTCACAAACGGGCTACAAAGTGGGGCGTTCTCTTTCCAGCTAAGAAAACAACTGACCAAAGATTTATCCAAAGATGGTAGAAGTGGCGGCTAACTACGCCTGTACGAGAAAGAAGAAATAGCTCAGGGTGGTAACCTGGTACACGGCATGCGACCCGACGAGCCCGACGGCTCAAAAAACCATCCCAACAAAGGGGACAACGACTGCTTAAAAGGGAAAGGCGCCCCGAAGGCTAGTCCCATCAACACCATACATGGTGGCCCAGGAACGGGCGCTAGCAACAGAGAAAGAAAGTCTAAAATTCGGAAAGTGTCCAGAAGTGGCGACCCTCCGGGGGTAAATTCGGTACAAGGAAGCAACAAAAAACTGCGAGAAGGGTGGGACCCTATCTCATTCACCGTAGAGGACGATACCAGAGTGAACACGAAACCAAATGATGCAATAGTTGTAGAACTCCAAATCGCGCACAGAAATGTGCGCAGAATCATGATAGACAACGGAAGCTCTGCCGACATTCTCCACCTTCTCAGTGTTTGACCAGTTGGAACTCCAGCACAAGGACCTAGAACCTTTCGACACCCCTTTCCGAGCATTCGGCAGATTAGAAATCAGGCCGTGAAGGACGGTAATGCTCTCAGTCAGAATTGAAACCAAACCTTGCAGGCAAACGATCTTGTTAGAATTCATAGTGGTGGGCATACCCATTTGGCCCTACTTAATAAGACGAGGGCAATAAGCACCACTTAGTGCTTCAAAGTCAAATTCCCAATGGAGAACGGGGTTAGAGAGATAAGCGGCAGCCAAGGAACCGCCCGGCAGACCAATCTGTCTACTTTTAAGGGCGAAGGAAAGGCAGAAGTTTGCCAGGTCACTGAGAAGAAGAGTAGAAGAAAGGAGAAAAAAGAAAGCAGGGAATTATAGCAGTCAAAGTTAGCCGAGGAAGAAGAGTATGCAGAACTACCCATGGAATTTGCCTTGGACCTGTGAGAACCCACAACGTGGGAAAACATGGCGAGGTCGAACCGACCGAAGATATAATTCTCAACGAAAACATCCCCTAGAAGATCTTTAGAATATGAGCAAAGCTAAGCACAGAAGTCAGAAGAGATCTAACAAAGCTGCTCCGAGAATTCAAGGACGTCTTCGCATGGAGCCATGCCGACATGCCAGGGACCGATCCCTCTACCATTTCCCATAGGTCGGTGGTTCACTGCGATGCAAAGCCGGTGATTCGAAAGAGGCGACACTTCAACCCCGAGAGGAACTCCGCCATAAGGGAAGAAGTCGAGAAGAAGAATGTGGTGTTGGTTAAGAAGAAGAATGAGAAATGGAGAATGTGCGTGGATTTCACCGATTTAAATAAAGCCTGCCCAAAAGATGGTTTCCCCCACCCAAACATTGATCAGCTAGTGAACGCTACAGCAGGTCACGAACTCCTCAGCTTCATGGACGCATACTCGGGTTATAACCAGATCAAGATGCATGCCCTCGATGAAGAGAAAATGACCTTCACCACAGATCAGAGGCTATACTGCTACACGATGATGCCTTTTTGGTCTGAAAAATGCCGGGGCCACCTACCAAAGGCTAGTCAACCAGATATTCGCCAAACAAAGAGGGCGAACGATGGAAGTGTATGTCGACGACATGCCAACTAAGAGCTTGATAGCTGAGAAGCACGCCCATAACCTGCGAGAAACGTTTGAAGTTCTTCGACAATACGGGATAAAGTTGAACCATATAAAATGCGTCTTTGGCATAGCCTTGAGCAAATTTCTGGGTTTCTTAGTCCACCAAAGGGGAATCGAACCAACCCAGAAAAGATAGACGCCCTCATCAAAATGAAACCCCCCAAAACGCTCAGAGAATTCCAATGCCTCACGACATGCCTAGCGGCTTTGAACAGATTCATCATAAGATCTACCAACAAATGCCTCTCTTTCTTTAAAGCAATCAAGAAGGGAAATGGGATGGAATGGACCGAAGAGTGCAACAATGCTTTCCATCAGCTGAAGACTTATCTCGGGATGGCACCTGTACTCTCAAAGCCACTAACTAATGAAACCTTATACTTATGTCTTTCGGTGACCACTGCTACGACAACTTCTGTCCTCGTCCGTGAGGAAGAATAAGTGCAAAAGCCCATATACTATATCAGCAAGGCCCTGATCGCCATAGAGACAAGGTACCCTGATGTGGAAAAGATGGCCCTGGCCCTAATTGTGGTCGTGCGAAAGCTACGACCATACTTCCAGGCACACAGCATCGAAGTACTCACGACCTGCTCCCTGAAGCAATATTGCATAAACCAGAAGACTCAGGGAGGTTGACCAAATGGGCAATCGAACTAAGCAAGTTTGACATAAGCTTCAGACCAAGAACCACGATTAAAAGGCAGGCTGTCGCATACTTCATCGTCGAGTTCACCAAACCATTAATCGACCCTATCCTCCTCGCCAACGCCGAAGGAAAAGATAACATTTACAAACTACACGTGGATGGATCTTCCAATTTACACGGAAGCAGAGCGGGGGTGGTACTCACAACTCCCGAGGAGGATAAAGTAGAATGCACATTAAGGTTCGACTTTAAAGCTACCAACAATGTCGCAGAATACGAGGCCCTTCTCGTAGGACTCAGGGTAGCCACCGCTTTAGGCACAGACAAGATAGACATTTACAACGATTCACAGCTGGTAGTTAACCAAATATACAACGAGTACCAAATGAATTATTGTCGACCTCCACTGGGGAAACGCGAGCTCCAGACTCCTCCCTACTCACTGGTTTCGAAAGTCCTCTATCTACTGGGACAGCCGGACCCTTACCCTTCTTAGAAGGTTGGCACAGCAGAGGCTCTCCCTCTGAGTCCTCCTCTTCTAGATCAGCGATAAAAGGAGCCTTCGACTCAGGGGTAACAGTCGAGGCAGCGTCAGGAGCACCCTTAAGAGGAGGAGGATGAGGCACATAACTGACCAGAGGAATGAGCACAGGGACCTCAACCCTCGATCTATCCTTTTCGACCAACGAGAAGGACGACCAGCAGGGACATGTTTAACCTGGGCTCCTTAAGAGCCTACCTCTTTCAATTTTAGGCTAGAATTATCAGGGCCTCTGACCAATCTAGCCATTTTAGCGGGAACTTCAGGAATGGAAATAGGAACCTCATCGTCGAAGATTAAAGGGACCTCCAGGTGATCTACTCTGCACTTCACAGTAACCGATATCCTTTCCCTAACATCGGTGGTCTTCTTGGCTGGAGAACGTTTCTTCTTCTTCTGACCCTTGTCATCTTCTCGGCGAGAAAGATCTTGAAGATTCTTTAAGTCCCTTACTTTGCAACTGGAAATAGGATCATCTTCCTTAATTGAAGAAAAAATGTTAGAATTAGCATGCCTGATAAAGTCCTACGGAAACCCAAAAGAAAAAGAAGGTTTCCAATACTCACTGCGAGTACTATTAAGAAGATAATTCTCAGTAGCATCGCGAAAAACGTCAAATGCACGCTAATCCAGTGCCTTATCGCAGCAAAGTATGGCCGCTCATCTTTCATCTACACAAGCCGTGACAGCTCGCAAAACACGTCGAGCCTCGTGAGGATCTAACCTGGGGCCCTCACTCCAAGTATCCGAGGGAGGAGAATAACAAAGTTAGGAATAACAAAAAGACGATCTCGGAGCAAGAAAGTAAAGCGCATTGAGAAAATACCTGGTTTAGTAAAGAGGCGGGGAACATTTGCTTCATAGAAAGACCTCTCCTTGTCAGCGGGAACTCTACGCCCTCAATTTCCCCCAACAAAGAACAACACCGCATTCCAAAACTTGTTAGAGGAAGGCAGCCCTCATATGATCCCCTCATTTTCCTTCGCTTGACACGTCGCGTTTACCTGGAAGTCTCCTGTCATCCTCAGCCGATGGGTAACCATTAACTCGAACTGAAAGACACAAGATAATATGACCCCGCCCCGTACGATCGAAGCCGATATCAATGGTGTATCTCGCAGAATGTAGGATCCGAGAAGCTCAGCCGGTGCCACAGAGGACACAGAGCTAACAAGGCCCTATATCCATTTAGTGCCAGCTGCGCTGGAGCTAGATTAATGTCGCTAAAGAAGCGCGCAATGAAGGGCTGAAGGGGCAGAGTAACCCCGTAGATTCAGCATATAGCCGTAAGTGGCCACAAAACCCTTCGGCAGATTCCACGCAGTCCTCCCTTCAGGCAATACAAGCTTTACCTTCTCTGGGATCTTGTAGTACTCCCTGTAACGTTTCAAATGTAATTCTGTGACCACATTGGGCTCGGTATCCAGGAAACGCGGCTCCGACGTTGAGAAGGAGAGTAGCCTAGTTTTATGGGCACTATTGTCTGAAGGGTCCGGCCATTGGCCTCCATAGAGGGATGATCATTTTGCCATCACTTCTTTGAATGACAACGTTTTCGCCAGTAGGGCTTCAAGTAGGGTTCTCGATGAGCTTTCCGACAAAGAGGAAGACGAGCTACCTAACGAGATGACAACAGGAGCAATAGGGACCTATATGTGCGAATAATCGATGTTTAGATGAATGGGGTACTGGCGAGCGGCGTAAGAAATGAAACCATCCCTTTTGATTTCCTCCAACATTCGCCTACACCCAAGCAAGAAACGAAACCATCCTTTTTTATTTCCTCCAACATTCGCCTACACCCGAGCAAGAAACGAAACCATCCCTTTTGATTTCCTCCACCATTCGCCTACACTCGAGCCATGAATCCATGACAAAAATGAAAAGAACACAAAGGAAAAGAGAGGAGCTTACCCGAGAAGTTGAACGAAGCAGATGCCTGAGAAGGTGGGTTTGCGGCAATATACTTCAAGAAATGACAACTTCCTCGAAAAAGCCTAAGCATCTCTTTTAGTAATAAAGGAAAGAAAAAGAAAGAAAAACAACAAATGACAGAAAGGAGAATATATATGAGGCTCAGTTGGAAAAACCCCAACCGTCGATCACTAGTAAAATCAAATGGCACCAAAGACGCCTCGGAAAGACAAAGGGAAATTATTAACGTCTCATACGATGAGTGCTCAATAACCAAGAACGGCAGGGAGACGCCTACGTGTATAAAAGAAGAGAGAACTGTTGCCTTCTATCATTTTAGAACGGTTGAGCTTTTAACATTTTAACGCGCGCGGGAGAAACAAAGCCACACGTCCTCTCCCAAAGAAGCCTGTAAGGAATGTGTTGAGGACCTAGTTCAAAATCTAACAACAAACCTAACTTCTCTAACAATCAATAATCCAATTCCACCCTAACTTCAATTTAGCCCTAAATTACAAACACCCATAAACCCTAATTTCCCTAATTAACACAATAACACACTCAATCTTCAATTAATCCTAAAATCAACACAAATCCACAACCCTAACTTCATTACTAGCCAAATAAACAACACCCAACACAAATTAAAACAATGTAGATAGATTTTGAGCTTAGTTACCTTATTAGAGAATCCATTGCTCTCTAGTTCTTAGGTTATTAGCTCAAGCTCTAGCCCAAGTTGATCTCACAAGCAAAATTGCAAGAAGAACCGATTTGTTCTTAGTGATGATCCAAAAGAAATGAGAGAAAATGCTCTCAAATTGTATTTTGATTGATGATAATAGTGAATATTTACAACCCTGGACTAGTTGTTCTATTTATACAAAATTAGAAAATATGGAGAAATGACTAAAATGCCCCTAACTATGCAATTTAAAAGTGTGCAGGAAATTCAAGTTTTTTGGCTGACCTTGGTTGGTCGCGAGCCTGGTCGCAAGGCTCACTGCCTCATTTTTTTCTTCCCTGCGCTACTCAACCTTTTCTCTCCAGTGAGCACCGCGACCACGGTTGCAAGGTAGTGGGTCGCGACGGTGGTCGCGGTACTCACTACCTGATTTTCTCACTTCTTCTTCTTCTATCCTCTTCACTTCTCCTTTCCTCCTCCAAGTTCTAATACTTCTTCTAGGTGAGTTCTCATCATTTCCCTTCTCTTCAAGATTGCCTTTGCCCTCAAGGGAAAATTCTGGGAACCGTGAAATCATCTCTTCATAATATTCCTAAGTAGCTTCATCTCTAGGAAGACCCTTCCAATGGACTAGAACCTGCCAAACTCTCTCTTTCGATCTATTCCTTTGCCAACTCCTGTATTGAAGTGCCTCTTTCGGTATAAGCACCATCCTTCCCTCTTCCTCGAAAGATGGCAAATCATCCGCAATTAAATTTGGACTTCCAACCCTTTGTTTTAACACAGATACATGGAATACCGGATGTAAACGTGATATAGGTGGTAAGTACAACCGGTAGGCGACCTCTCCTATGCGCTCAAGTACCTTGAAAGGCCCATAATACCTTTGGGATAACTTCACATTGAACTTCTTCTTTAGTGACTTCTGCCTATACGGCTGAAGCTTGAGGTAGACAAAATCTCCCGGTTCAAAGGAAACTTCTCTTCGACTTTGATCGTAGTATTTCTTCATTAGGCCTTGAGCTTTCTCAAGCTCTTTCTTCACCTTAGCTACAATCTCGTCTCTAGTTATCAACTCTTTCTTAACCTCATCATTGGTTGCGGTACCCACCTCATATGTGCTCAAACCCGGTGGTGTGCTGTCGTATATTACCTCAAATGGACTCATGTTGATGGCCGCATGGTGAGTGGTATTATACCAATACTCAGCCCATGGAATGTACTCCTTCCATCTTCCTTGCTCACTGTGGCAATAACACCTCAAGTATTGCTCCGAGGTGCGGTTCACCACTTCCGTTTGGCCGTCCGTTTAGGGATGGTAGGATGAGCTGGCCTTAAGCTTGCTGTCCTGCAATTTAAACAACGTGTGTGTGGGCACGTCACAGTAAGAGATACCACCAGATCTTCCGAGCTATGACCCGCGGTCTGACAACGTGTGTGTGGGCACGTCACAGTAAGAGATGGAGGTCACGTGAAAAGAACGCCAGCCGAATCCTGTAAAAGAGGGGAGAGTCAGAAAAAACTTTTTTTTCTCTTTTCTTCTCTCTTTGGTGGCCGAATTCTCTTTCTTTTTCACTTGTGTGCTAGGTTAGGTTTTTCCTAACTATATAATACTTATATAGTAGTCCTTTAGGGTTTTAGTTTGACTAAGTCAAAATAGGATTCTAAATCCTATTTATTTTTAATCTCCCTAAAGATTTGAACCTGTGACCTTTTGGACTATTAAAATAATCTAATTATTTTAATTTTTTTGTCCTAGTCATTATTTAATCACATGACCTCATATTTAATAAATAGAATTAATAATTATTAATTATTAATTTCTATTATTTTATTAAATAATTAATTAATTAAATAATCACATTATTTAATTATTCTCTTTTATTTAAATCGCATTACTTTCGTAATACTATTAATTGGACCATCCAATTAATCTACCGTGATCCTCGTTACCAACAACCATAAGGGCTAGCAAGGGGACCTAATGGACCCACAGTTTTGAGCTCCAATAATACTTAGTAATATTAATTAAAACTCTTTAATTAATATTTCACGATTATTAACCTTGGAGTTATTCCACTAAAAACCCGAGGCTGCACTCTCAAAACTGTAGACGTGTTTATACAATCTGAAGTCTCAGTATCCATTGATATAGCTAATTACATATAGTGTGATCCTCCACAAATAGTTCATAACTAGAGCTGGGTCATAAAGTCCGTTATACCCCTCTAGAAATATCTTTTCCTTTAAGTACCATTGATTCTCTAATGAACAATGGAATCCTGTCGTCCTCACAGAAGAAGGAGAGCTCTTATAATCGTTCCCTTAAGGGAACTGCTCATCTACTTCGACCAAGAAGGAGTGGATTCCACTATTGTGTTCAAATCTTCCCAGCCACAAGCCAAACCGTAGCTCCAAGATACGGAGGTATTGGTCGAGATTCTCATCAACCTCACTCATGGTAAATCAAAAGCCACAATCTAACCTGAAGGAGTCGATAAGACACTTAGGATTAAGATCACCTATAAATAGCCATCATTTATCGATTATATATGAATCTCATCTACTAACGGATCTTGGTGAGAGATTCATATAAATCGTGGCCCAGTCCTATATGATCTCATCATATAAGGTGCCACCATTCTCATGTCAACTACATGAGCGGTCTAGGATAAGACCACCGTACTTTACAAAATGGACCGCAGCAGTAGATCAATTACAAACAAAGTACCCAGCTTTGTTCGCTCTCTACGGACTCTTTAGATTGCACGTCTCAAAATGAATCCTCTCTGTATATGATCATTATATACTCATTATGAGATTACATCTTGCAATCTAGGATGTTCTTGCACAATACGAATGTATTACTGAACATAAAACATTTTATGAACTTGAATGATAATCTGAATAATTCTTATTATTGTCTTTAACCATTTACAATTACAAGCTTTAGGGCATAAATCCCAACACCTTCTTCTTCACTTTAACTTTGAGCCTCTCCCAATAGAAGAAGTGCTTTACCTTTACATAAGTTCTGAGCCATCCGAAATAACCACCTTTCTTACTCTCATAGAAGTGAGCAAGAATCTCCTCTCTTAGTCCGGGCACATTAGGCACATATATACATGTTTTGTAGTATATGAGCCCATTCTTCATTGTATACCTCTCTACTCCATCTCCATGGCTTTTTAACTTTTGACAAATTTCTAGGGCCTTGGTATCTAACTTTACGGCCTCTCGGATTTTGTCCCAAATCTTCCACTCCGCACCACTCAAGGCTAATAGCCCTGAATCTTCCTCTTCATACACGGTCCACATCATCGGACTACCCTCTTTTCTGGAAAGTGCATCGGCTACCTTGTTTTCTTTACCGGGTTGGTAGATGATGTCATATTCGAACCCAAGCAACTTTACCATAAATTTCTATTGTTCTGGAGTGACTATTTTCTGTTGTAGGAGATGCCTCAAGGCTTGTGGGTCAGTCACAATGGTGAATTTTCTGCCCAACAAGTACAGTCTCCATATCTTAACCGCATGTATCACGGCTAGCATCTCCCGTGCATAAGTACTCCAAGCCTTCTTCATTGGCCCCAAGGTCTTGAAGATGAATGCTAATGGTCTCTTTTCTTGGACCAAAACAGCCCCTATGCCCTTGCCAATAGCATCCGTGTAAACCTCAAAAGTCTTATCAAAATTTGGCAAGGCTAAAACGGGGGTTTGTGTCATAGCCCGTTTAAGGTCTTCAAAAGCAAGTCAGGCCTCCTCGGTCCACTCGAAGTTATCTTTCTTCAACATACCGGTCAATGGCTTTGCAATCAACCCATAGTGCTTGACAAACCTCTGGTAGTACCCTATCAACCCCAAGAAACCTCTCAAAGCAAACACATCCTTCGGTAGTGGCCTAATCCACCATAGCTTCTATCTTCTGAGGATCTACCCTTACTCCATTCATAGAAATGAAGTGTCCCTAAGTACTCCAACTCTTCCTTGACAAACTCACACTTTTACATCTTGATGTAAAATTGATGTTGGCCAAGTATCTCCAACACTACCTCTAGGTGAGATAAGTGCTCCTCCAAAATCCGAAAATATACTAGGATGTCATCAAAGAACACCAACACAAACTTCCTCAAGTGTGGTCGAAAAATCTCATTCATGGTGGCTTGGAAAGTTGATGGTGCATTGCATAACTCGAATGGCATCACCAAATACTCATATAACCCCGAATGAGTTCGGAAGGTTGTTTTATGCACATCTTACTCTTTTATGCAGATTTGATGGTAACCCACTCGAAGTTCAAGCTTGGTGAATACACTGGCACCATGTAGTTCATCCAATATCTCGTCAACTGTAAGGATAGGAAACCTGTCCTTCATGGTCACTTCATTCAATGCTCTATAGTCGGTGCAAAATCTCCATGTGCCATCCTTCTTCCGCACTAATAAAACTGGAGAAGAGAATAAGCTAGTACTCTATCGAATTAACCCATTACTTAACATCTCTCCGATTTGCTTCTCAATTTCTGTCTTTTGAAAGTAGGCATAGCGGTATAGTGGTACATTGACGGGCTTTGATTCATCCTTCAAGGTGATGCGATGATCAAAGTCCCTAATAGGTGGTAGTGCGGTTGGAACCTCCAAAATCCTCAAATGTTGGGCCAATAACTCTCTTACTTTCTCGGGTAGCCCTAACATTTCGTCTTCCAACCCTTCCACCGATTCCTCCTTGGTTCCCTTTGCTTGACTATCGCTAGTGTTGATAATAGCAAAGCATTGGGCACCTCCCTTGCACAAGCACTCCATTACATGTGCTTCGCAAGGTTTGATTTCCTTGGGTGATATTTTGGTCCAAGACCTATTCTTGTCACCTAACTTGAACTTCATGGTCATGGTTTCAAAATTGGTGACCACCTCACCTATGCTCTTTAACCAAGCACTCCTAAGAACCACATCAAGTCCTACCAATGCCAAAACATGTAGCTCAACCGTTATCCAGTACACCTTGCACATTCATCTTGACATTTCGGTGCACTTCTTCACATTTCAACTGCTCCCTATTAGTTACCTTCACATAAAAGGGTTCTATGGCAACCCCTTTCATGCCTAGTTTCTTCACGGTGTTCACATTAATGAAATTATGCGAAGACCCGGAGTCTACTAGCAAAGTTACCTCGGAGCTCCCAATCCATGCCATGAGTCTCATAGTGGATGGCCTAAGGTGTCCCCGAAATGGCATTAAGGGATAACTCGGCCATACCCATATCAATACCAGATTCCGCTGCCCGTAGTTCCCCTTCATCACTAGAGAACTGCCCTTCTTCGGCGGTGTCCGACTCGAACTCATCGGATTTAAGAATCGTGAGGATCTTACCCTTGGGGCATTGGAGACCCCTTGCCCATTTTTCCCCACATTTGAAGCACAAACCCTTCTTTATGTAGTCTTGTACCTCTTCTCTTGACAACTTCCTCACTTCTTTGGCCTTACCCCTTGAGTTGCCTTCATCTATGGCTTTGCCCTTCCAAGAGTTTTCGGGTTGCAATGATTTTAAGTTTTGCTTCCCGAATAATCCTTGAATGGTTTCTTTTCACTATAGCTTCTATCAAGGATCTCCGCAATCCTCATTGCCTCCCACAAGCTAGTTGGTTGCATCAATTTAACTTCCCTTGCCAACTATGGCTTGAGGCCCTCCGTGAATGTCCCTAACAATAGCTCCTCTGACCATCCACTAGTCATGGTTTGTAATTGCCGGAACTCCTTAATGTAGATCTGGAGTTTACCTTCTTGACGAAGCTTGGCAAGTAGACTATAGTGATTTCGTGACCGGTTATGGTCCAAATTGAGACACTATTTCCTGCTCAAATGTCGTCCATCTCATCCGTCTATGGTCTCGGTCGTATTGAGCACTAATCCATCTCCACCAACTGCTGGCCTCACCCTCCAAGTACATACTTGCAATGTCTACCTTGTCGGCTCTAGTCACCTCACAAATTCTGAAATAGCGGTTAGCCTTATCTAGCCACTCATATGGATCTCGTCCGTTAAAACGCAGAAAGTCTACCTTCGGTTTCCTCAAGCCTTGATTACCTCGTCGATCCATTTCATAGTCCGATTCATCATAATGTTGATGTCTCGGTCTATCAAATTGTTGTTCACCTCGGTAACCTCTTCGGTCTTCCCTTCGGTCTTCCTCCTCACTACTAGACCCGTAATCATTGAATTCCCTACCGGTCTCTCTCCTTCTCCTCTCATGATGTGATTCAACTAACCCGGTCTCCCCTTTCTACTCTCCCCCAATGTCTCATGTGAGTCGTGATGCGACTTTTTGTAACCCGCAAGTATACGGGGTCGGCATAAGTAATAAAATGATGAGTAAAATTATCGTCTCCACAGAGATATTTAGGCGTTGAGTACTAAAATTAACCAAGCCTATTTCTATTTGGATAATCGAAAGATTTTAATTGATCGAATTGAAAGATGAAAATATAAAAAAAACATAAAAGTAAAGCCAACAACCAATATGAGAGATTAGTTAGGGTATTTGAATTCACCTATCCCATCCAATTGAATTTCATGAAAGCACATTGTTGTAGTTTAATTATTCATATTGATGATCGTGTTTATCTAAATTATCCAAAGTTCCCATCTCGAGGTAAATCGGACCTATTCCGCACACACTAATATCCTATCTCTCGATGGTATATCCAAGTGCATGGAAATGCATTAGTTACAATAAACACCCTATGTGATCACACAAGCAAATTAGTATATCTCTATCCAATTCTACTTGTGGTGGATATTATATCGAGCACGTGGTGGGCGTCTCCTCTCGGTACATAACACACCACCAATTTATCATCTAAATGTAGGCCTTCACATTCAAAAGCATTAAGCATGATAATACCACTCAACAACACAATAATCAACCACAACAAATTAAACAATCAATTCATTCAATCATCATGGAATAAGATTCATCAAAACCCTAACTTACAAATTTAGTTCATAATCAAAGATTTACAACTAAACATGTTTTCCAATTAATAAAGAGAGTTACAAGCATGAAAATAAAGAAGGAAAGGGATAGAAAAACTCTAGGTGTGATGAACTTTCGTCCTCCTCCTCATTGGGAATTTGTCTAGCTTTCACTTTCTCCAAATCCAAGCTTGATGGTGAGATTTTGGCTCAAGGATTGAATCCAATCCCTCTTGGTTTCAAGATGATCTTCTTCTCCCCTCTTTGCCTCTTCTCTTCTCTCTTGGTCTCCTCTTGGTCCTCTCCTTAGAGCCCTAGTCGAATGCCCTCTCTTTTGAGCCCTTTTTCTACTTATAGACATGGGAAATAAGGTTTCTCGCGTCGCCATCGCGACCGTGGGTCGCTACTGCTGGTCGCAGCACTGTGCTCGAGGTGCTCACTGCCAAAAAATTGATGTTTCATCGCGACCAGTGTATCGCGACCTACGGTCGCGGTACTCGGTCGCGGTGCTCACTGGTCCAAATTTCAGGATTGCGCACTGTTACGAAAATGACCATATCTTCCTCTAGAAAACTCCAAATCACGAACCGTAAAATGTTTTTGGAAAGTAGACATCTATATCTTTCCATATATATAAAGCTCGAAACCCAGTTCATTCTCTGAAATTTATGACGGCCTCCGAAACATGACTCATGACTTAACTCTCGACATGAAAGTCGTGAGTCTGCGCACTATTGTGAAAATGAGCATAACTTTCTCTAGACAACTCGGAATCATGAACCGTAAAACTTGCCGGAAAGCAGACATCGTGACCTTTCTAGAAATATAAGGCGCTCAACCCAGTTCATCTTGTAAAATTTATGGCAGCCTCCAAACGATGACAGCTGTGCACTCCCAAATCTTCAATTTAATCCACCAAAACTCTTCAATTATGCACAAAACCTTATTACCTGTACACTAGAGGAAAACACATCAAAAGCACCAAAAATACTCAAGAATACAATTAAAAGATACGGTTTAAGGGTCGTAATTATATGAAAATAAATGACCGATCAAGTCAGAGCCCTTTCTTACCTCATGAACCCCTCATTGACATCTTGTAAAGGATTCACCAGGTGGTGTTCTAACCCCATGAGTTCTCCCGGTGTTTTGATCTACCTCCGCCTCCGTAACTACCCCAGAAACAACATCCCCCTCTACTGGTGATCTTCCTCTCCGGCCCGATAACCCTTCCAACACCCTCAATACCCTAGTCATATCCGCCCTCAACCCACGTTGACCGGCTTCTAAGGCTTCAAATCGGACTCGGTTGGATGGAGTAATGGTTTGGGATTGTTCAATCTACTCGTTCGACATCTTGAATGAAAGCACCAAATTTTATTTTTTTTTTCAATCAAACACCTTCTAGGTAATCTCTCAATGAAAGCACCAAATTGTTGAGGACCTAGTTTAAAATCCAATAACAAACCTAACTTCTCTAACAATCAATAACCTAATTCCACCCTAACTTCAATTTAGCGCCAAATTACAAACACCCATAAACCCTAATTTTCCCAATTAACACAATAACACACCCAATCTTCAATTAATCCCGAAATCAACACAAATCCACAACCCTAACTTCACTACTAACCAAATAAACAACACCCAACACAAATTAAAACATGTAGATAAATTTTGAGCTTAGTTACCTTATTAGGGAATCCCTTGCTCTCTAGTTTTTAGGTTATTAGCCCAAGCCCTAACCCAAGTTGATCTCACAAGCGAAATTGCAAGAAGAACCGATTTGTTCTTGGTGATGATCCAAGAGAAATGAGAGAAAATGCTCTCAAATTGTATTTTAATTGATGATAATAGTGAATAGTTACAACCCTAGACTAGTTGTTCTATTTATACAAAATCAGAAAATATGGAGAAATGACTAAAATGCCCCTAACTATGCAATTTAAAAGTGTGCAGGAAATTCAAGTTTTTTGGCTAACCAGTGGGCCTCGCGACCTGGGTTGGTCGCGAGCCTGATCGCGAGGCTCACTGCCTCATTTTTCTCTTCCCCGCACTACTCAACCCTTTCTCTCCAGTGAGCACCGCGACCACGGTCGTTAGGCAGTGGGTCGCGACCGTGGTCGCGGTACTCACTGCCTGATTTTCTCACTTCTTTTTCTTCTATCCTCTTCACTTCTCCTTTTCTCCTCCTAGTTCTAATACTTCTTCTAGGTGAGTTTTCATCAGAATGCCACGTCAGCAGATGAGTAGCCCTTTCCTAGACATATGACTCGAGAAAGGACATCTTGTTACGCCTTTTTTGTACCCCCAAGTATACGAGGTCGGCACAAGTAATAAAGAATGAATAAATTATCGTATCCACAGGGATATTTAGATGCTAAATACTAAAATTAATCAAGCCTACCTCTATTTGGATAATCAAAAGGTTTGGAAGAGGCAAATAAAAAAAAATAAAAATATAAAAACATAAAAATAAAGCAAACAACCAATATAAGAGATTAGTTAGAGTATTTGAATTCACCTAATCTATCCAATTGAGTTTCATGAAAGCATATTATTGCAATTTAATTATTCATGTTGATGACCGTGTTTATCTAAATTATCCAAAGTCTCCTCTCGAGGTAAATCGGACCTATTACATGCAATAATATCATATCTCTCGATGGTATATCAAGTGTATGAAAATGCATTAGTCGCAATAAACACCCTATATGATCACACGAGTAAATTAGTATATCTCTATCTAATTCTACCTATGGTAGACATTACATCGAGCATGTTGTGCGCGTCTCCTCTCAGTACATAACACACAACCATAATATCAACTAAATGCAGGCCTTCACATTTAGAAGCATTATGAACAATAATACCACTCAACAATATAATAATCAACCATAATAAATTAGATAATCAATTCATTCAACCTTCATAGAAAAGGATTCATCAAAACTCTAGGTGTGATGAACTCTCGTCCTCCTCCTGTTGCGAATTCGTCTAGCTTCCACTTTCTCCAAATCCAAGCTTGATGATGAGAATATGGCTCAAGGATTGAATTCGAACCCTCTTGTTTCCAAGGTGATCTTCTTCTCTCCCTTTGCCTCTTCTTCTCTCTCCTTTTCTCCTCTTGGTGGTCTGTTTTGAGCCTTAGTCGAGCTTTGGTCCCACTCACTTATTTTCTCCCAAACTTTCCTATTATAATAGTCGAAATAGGTCATCCCAGACATGCTCGCGACTTGGCCAAGACTTGGCCAAGTCGCAAGTTGACTCGCGTGATCCTCGGTCTTGCTGGAAAATAAACCCTCGTGACTTAGCCAACTTGCGAGTAAGTCATAAGTTAAGTCGCGTGTGTCTCGGTCTGGTTGATGTTGATGGCCTTCGCGACTTGGCAAACTAGCGCGTAAGGCGCGAGTCAAGTCGCGTGATTCTCTGTCTCTTCACCTGAATGTTGACCTCGACAATTAACAAAGTCGAGCCCAAGTCGCGACCTAAGTCACGCGTTTCTCTGCCTTCTCACAAAAATGACTGGAATCGACCGGAATAACCGAAAATACCTAACACCTGCACACTCAAGGAAAACATCAAAAACAACCGATAATTACTCGCGAACGAGACAAAAGAAGGTCAAGAGAAGTATTAATGAAGGCCCATTTTTTATTAAGCCAACACATCTGCCTCTCCAAATCAAAATGCACAGTTTCATAAAAAACAACTTACTTCTCTCAAAAACGCAGATCTACTCTCATGTGGTAATAAATCTCCTTCGAAACACAACCTTCCTCAGAAATTTAGGGGGTATTGTTATAGGGTAGATTTTGTGTATGAACTGGCACGTAGGCAACAATAGATAAAACGTCGTCGTATAGACAGTCCAGGTCTAATTTCGGGACTTTAGGGTCCGACATCGTTTCGTTCCTCTTTCGCCGAGAAGTTCCCCTTGAACGACGAGAACCCCCTTACATCAGTATGTTCTCACTGTGCGAACCTAGACTTAGTAAGAGTTGACAACGCACTTAACTCAGTGGACAGAAAAGGACCTGGCACTATGACGCGCCAGTCTAAAACCTACGGCGGACTCAGCGGAAGGCAGATACCTACTATCATACTGCACCATAAGAATTAAATGCCCGAGCAATGCAGGTTACCGTTCAACTGCCCCTATCTTGTCCTATCTGCAGATAGTCTTCTTAGGAAGTCAGAAGTTACACGTTTAAGGTAACAACCTTCTGACTTCCTTTCTGAGCAGTCTGAACATTCCCGAAATAGTTGGAAACAAGGGGAATGTGTGATGGGTTATAAATAGGGATATTTATGGAGAAGAAAGGTAAGCTATTGAATACTCTCACCAACCATAAAAGCATTGAATCTATTCTTTTCTTCTCGCCAAGGCGAAAACTGACTTGATCGTCGGAGGTTAATCGCCGGCTAAAGTCTGGCACTTCTCACTGACCTTTTTCTTGACAGATAGAAGTTCGTCAAATCCTCCCCGAGGAGCCTTTGTTTCCTGCGAGAACGCTCTTCGTAGATCCATAGGGATAAACTTTGCACAGTTGGACTCAACTAACCACTAGTCAGTCCTATCAATTCATAATATAGTATAAACATTTCAAAAGAAAACCATTTCTGTAATTAGAAACATATACATTCATATATGAAATTTCATGAATATTAACATGGCAAAATAGTTAGGAAAGTATTACTACAATCTCTTTGGTTCTTAACATACTATGCTAACATATAATATATATATATATATATATATATATATATCTCAAAAGGATTCACAACATGGATGTAAAAAAAAAATTACAAGAAGGCTTCTAAAAATTTATGTGACTCTGATACCCTGCAGATCCAGTCTGATCATTGTCTATCCCCTGCATGCGGAAAACCAACGCGCTAAGCATAACGCTTAGTGGTACTTTACTTAACACAAGTTTAATTAAAAATTTTAACATTCATATAAATCAAAAGTAACTCGATCAAGGATAAACATTTAATGGAAATAAGCATTTAACACATTTTATAATACTCTATCATGAATCAATTAATTCAAACAATCATATAATATGCATACATTCTAAAAATGTCACACCAATGTAAATTTTCTCAATTGAATCATTCCATTACACAATTATGAATTAAGTATTTTCTTGCCCTTAGCCAAATCTAACCCATTTTCGATAGAATGGATAATGGAATCAACCAATACTGTCCTCAACGGAGGCTACGGATTGATTATTTAATTACAACAATATCGCGGACCGGGCACCCAAAGCCTCTCAAAGTCCAAAAAATCATCATCAAATCCAAGGACCGGGCACCCAAGCCTCTCAAAGTCCAATGATTAAACATAATAACGGTCGTAGTACTGCTAAATTCCCTATTGGCATGCCAACCTATCCAATCTCTAAACAATGCGGTACGAATTTAACTAGGGCATTTAAGCATATAAAGTTTAAATTCAATTCTTTCATTAATACTCAATTCCGTAAACAAGTTTACATACTATAATTCAAGACAATCAACTCATGAACATTTTGTTCTATCTTGACTCACAAAAATCGATATCAATTCGTTTTCGACTTGCCGATATGATATTATAAAATCTTGGGCAGCATGTGTACCATTTGGTACTCCAATCCCAACCATAATTTTCAACAAGAATTTGCTCTCAAACATTTAACATATTAGCATCATTCTAATTTCAATTTCAATTACAAACATAGACATTTAATCTTCGTCAAATTGCACATTATTTTCACACATCAAACACTTGTTATGAAATTAATAAATTTCATACATTTTATTTCTACTTTATAACACATCAAAACTCACAATTAAACATCCAATAACACATACAAAATTATATTTCAAGTGTTAGTAAAGCACTAACCAAAATTATATCAAAATCACTCTCCAAGCTCTGGGAATCACTCTTCAAGCTTGCTCTTGATTTTCCACAGCCCCTAGACACCATGAATCCATAATCAACATAATTTCTAGAATTTCTAAGTACCAATGTTCAACTTTACTAGGGCAATTTTAGTTTCAATACAGAACAACGTCCAATATTAGATTTTTAGTAAATCAATCACAAGTTAGAAAAACTTAAAACTTTGCAGAAACCTTTTAAACAAATATATATTCATATATAAAAATTTTCAGAATTTTATAAAATTTCAAACTACCTTAAAATAATTTATTTATTGAAGTATTCTGATATGTGACAAAATTTTGCATAAACATGACTATAGACATATACAATTCCAAAATAAAAATTTCAGACCTAAATAATACATATGAATATTTTTAAAATATTTCTTAATTTACATTTATGCCCTCTATCTACTACTGGACAGATTGTAGTATCCCAATTACAAAATTCATATAGTTTTCAAATCAACTCTAACATTTACAACAATTTCCAGAACTCATAATAACATCTTGTAAAACCATCATATAAAATTTCGTAATTTTCTGAGCAGTATAACTCATTAAAACAAATGGTTCAAACCGAAACTATGTTTTAAACAAGAATTTTCCAGCAACTCTATTAGAGAATTAAAAATTCATAACAAATTCAACACTCAAAATTTTTAAGTGAAACTAATTTTCAAAGAACCATTTAAATGTCATACAAAAGAAATATAAATTTTTAAATTAAGTTTACACCAATTCTAATATCTTATCATACTTCAATTGAAATTTTCACCCTAAAATCAACTTCAAACCCTAACGTTTACTTTCTAATTTTGTTGGATTTCATTTCTTGATACTCCCTTGAAGTTTAACTCGTAATTAAAGACAAATCTACTTGAATTCAAGCCAAAATTCAAGTCAATCCAAAAAGAAAATCAAAACCCAAATATAATTCCATGAATTCAAGCTTATTAGTGAATAAACTTACCAATTCCTCCAATTCTTGTTCTTGCTTAACCTCTTCTCCAATTAACTCACTTGATTATGGCTTGAATTGGCCTATATCACTTCTCCTTCCTCTCTTCCCTTGCTTGGCCGAAACTTCCTCTTTCTTTCTTTCTCTCTTTCTTTTTTTGTTTCTTCTTTTCTTGCTTGTTTTGGTTTGGCCGAATTCTTCTCTTGTTTTGTTTTGTTTGTTTAGTTTTTATTTGTTTGTTTGACTTCACTCACCAATAAGGCTTCATCACTTGCCACATATTTCTTACAATTGCTACTTGTCCCTAAATCTTTTAAATTCATAGAATGATCACAATTTGAAAATTAATCTCATGATATTGGCCAAAAATCTATTAACTATCAAACTAATCCACCAATCATATTTCATCCCATTAATTATTCCATTCACTAATTCTTGACTTGGCATTTCATGGTTGGTTCATTTTATATCACATGGATTGTGCTTCTTTAGGGAAAATGTTCCATATAATAACTCATATCATTCCATAAAAATCCACCTAATTTACCTTTCCATCAACCAATCAAATTACACCACCTCATTTGAAACACCAATTTAAATTACACCATCTCATGTTTATTATTTGACTTTCAAAAATATCACCAATACTCCGAATTTATGGGAAATCCTTCCTAGGTCTTTCGAAACTTATAATAGGGATATCATATACATTTTACGGAGCCTTACTAACCATCTGAAACTGTTCCGAACATTTCATATATCCTATAATACCCATTATGAATATCATTCCAATCTCATTTAATTATATCACAATGGCCCTAATATGGATCCGTTTAATTAACCCCCACTAGACTATCATTTAATAATAATAATAATATAATCTACCTCCCATTTTTATTCAATATAACTTGGACTCTTAAATATAATAATATTAATACTAATATGTAATTTATCAAACGATAATTAAAACACTAATTTTGAGGGCGTTACAACTCTTCCCCACTTAAGAAATTTCGTCTTCGAAATTTTACCTTGGGTAAACAATTGAGGATATTGTTGTCGCATAACTTCTTCACTTTCCCAAGTTGCTTCCTCTGCTTTATGGTTTCTCCATAACACTTTCACCAATGGAATTCTTTTATTTCGCAACTCTTTGACTTCTCGAGCTAAAATCTGCATTGGTTCCTCTTCATACGTCAAATCCGGACGTAATTCAATAATTTCTGAAGAAACCACATGCGATGGATCCGATCTATATCTCCTTAACATCGACACATGAAACACATTATGAATCGTATCTAATTCCGGAGGTAAGGCTAATCTATATGCCACTGGACCCACTCGTTCTATCACCTCATACGGTCCGATAAACCTAGGGCTTAATTTGCCCTTCTGCCCGAATCTCATTATTTTCTTCCTAAGGAGACACTTTTAGAAAGACTTTCTCGCCTACTTCATATTCAATATCTTTTCTCTTCAAGTCTGCATAGGATTTCTGCCTATCCGCAGCGGCTTTTAATCTTTCTTTAATGACTTTCACTTTCTCCTCGGTCTCCCTAATTAAATCAGGACCGGCTATTTTACTTTCACTCAATTCAGTCCAACATAAGGGGGTCCTGCATTTCCGCCCATATAAAACCTCGTAAGGTGCCATGCCAATACTTGATTGGAAGCTATTATTATAAACAAATTCAACTAAAGGAATCTGTCGATCCCAACTTCCTTCGAAATCAATCACACAACTTCTAAGCATATCTTCCAATACTTGAATTACCCTCTCAGATTGTCCTATCTGTCTGTGGGTGGAAAGCTGCTACTAAAGTTCAACCGAGTTCCCAAAACTTCCTGTAACTTTTCCCAAAATCTGGAGGTAAATCTCGGATCTCTATATGAAATGATTGATACCGGAACTCCATGTAATCGAACTATCTCTCTTATATACAACTCTGCTAATTTGTCAAGGGAGTAATCAGTTCTGACCGGCAAAAAGTGAGTTGACTTCATCAATCTGTCGACAATTACCCAAATGGAATCATGCTATTACCCAAATGGAATCATGCTTACTTCAAGTCAAGGGTAATCCTGCAACAAAATCCATGGTAATACGGTCCCATTTCCACTCAGATATAGCTATTGGCTGTAACAAACCCGAAGGAACCTGATGCTCTGCTTTAACCCTCTGGCATACCAAGCATCTAGAGACATAATCTGAAATATCTCTTTTCATACCTGACCACCAATAATGGGTTTTTAAATCCTTATAAATTTTTGTACTACCAGGATGCATAGCAAAAGAACCACTGTGTGCTTCGTCAACTATAGACTTTTTCAAGTCTTCATCATTAGGAACACATACCCTTTCCCCGTTGTACAAGAAACCATCCTCCGTTATTCTAAATTCACTTTCTTTCCCTTCCTTGATTTGATTAATTATGGAGACCATTTTCATGTCATTCTTCTGAGCCTCCTGAATCCGATGGAGTAGACCTCGGCTTTAGCCTCTCAATTCTGCATATTTACACCATCATTCATCAAGGACAAATGGGCATTCATTACCCACAGGGCTTCGGCATGGATTCCTACTTAAAGCGTCTGCCATATCATTGGCCTTTCCGGGTCGTGATAGATCACACACAATCATAATCTTTAATCAGTTCCATCTATCTCCACTGTCTCAAGTTTAAGTTTCTGTTTGTGAAGGCAAATGCTTGAGACTTTTATGATCAGTGTAGATGAAACACTTTTCCCCATAAAGATAATGTCTCCAAATTTTTAAGGCAAACACAATAGCTGCTAATTCCAGATCATGGGTGGGATAATTCCTCTCATGGGGTTTCAACTGCCTTGAAGCATAGGCAACCACTTTGCCTTCCTACATAAGTACACAACCAAGCCCGTTATGTGAAGCATTACTGAAAATCACATAATCCTTACCAGAAGTTGGCTGGGTGAGGATCGGGGCTTCGGTTAATAATGACTTTAGCTTTTCAAAGCTAGCCTGGCACTTTTTGTTCCAATCAAATTTCACATTCTTTTGAAGCAACTTCATCATCGAAGCTACAATCATCGAAAATCCCTTCACATATCTTCTATAATAACCTACCAACCCCAAGAAACTTCTGACCTCAGTTACATTTCTAGGTGGCTTCCATTCAAGAATAGCTTCAATCGTTTTCGGATCCACTGTGATTTCTTCTGCTGACACTACATGCCCAAGGAAAGAGACTTCCTGCAACCAGAATTCACATTTACTCAACTTGGCATATAATTGCTTCTCTCTCAAAGTCTCCAGGACAATCCGAAGATGCTTATCATGTTCTTCCCGTGTCTTAGAATACACCAGAATATCATCAATAAACACCACTACAAACTGGTCTAAGAATGGGCGGAAAATACGATTCATCAAATCCATAAATGCTGCTGGTGCATTTGTTAACCCAAACGGCATTACCAGGAACTCGTAGTGTCCATACCTCATCCTGAATGTTGTCTTATGAACATCTGACTCCTTAACTCGTAGTTGATGGTAACCCAATGGAAGATCTATCTTCGAAAAGATACCTGCACCCTTCAATTGATTAAACAAATCATTAATTCTAGGTAACAGATACTTGTTCTTCACTGTTATTTTGTTTAGTTGCCTATAATCGATACAGAGTCGAAGTGTACCATCCTTCTTCTTTACAAACAACACTGGAGCACCCCATGGTGATACACTAGGGCGAATGAACCTTTTATCTAACAACTCTTGCAACTGAAGCTTCAGCTCTTTCAATTCTGCTGGAGCCATCCTATAAGGAGTAATGGATACTGGAGTAGTACCCGGGATTATATCAATTGCAAATTCAATTTCCCTTATTGGAGGCAAACTTGGTAACTCTTCCGGGAACACATCCAGAAAGTCACATACTATAGAGATATTCGAAGGGCTAGATTCTGCTTTCTCTACATTAACCATATACGCCAAATAGGTTTCACACTTTTTTTTAATCAACTTTCTAGCGGCAGTAGCTGATACAACATTCGAGAGGTAATTCGACCTCTCGCCTACAACTGTCACTTCATCATTATTCGGAGTTCTGAGAGTCACCCTTTTTAATCTACAATTAACCACAACTTGGTGTCGAGATAACCAATCCATGCCAAGATGACATCGAACTCACAGAAGGATAACTCTATCAAATCACCCGGAAACTCACTCCCCTGAATCATAATAGGACAATCTCTACTAGACCTTATTCACAATCACACTATGCCTCAAAAGGTTAGGTCACTAAGATATCATGTTCAGTTCGACTCATCTGTAAAATGCCCAAGCTAGGAATAGTAGTACAAATGTAGGAATGTGTTGATCCTGGGTCTATAAGTACATGTACAGGAATATCAAAGATAGAGAATTTACCAACAATGACATCTGGAGCATCTTGATCTTCCCTTGCCTTCATGACATAAGCTCTGTGTAACATCCCTAATTTCAAATAAATATGAAAAGTATGGTTGAATTAATTTTAAGTATGTAAGTACCGTGACTAGTCATCGCGACCAAGGATCACGATGAGCAGCTCGTGGTGAAAAAAAATGGTGATTTTAGGCAGTACCGCGACTAGTCACCGCGATCAGGGATCACGATGAGCAGCTCGCGGTGAAAATATTAAATTTGGGCAGTGAGCATGGCGACCAACACTGCGACCACACACCGCGATGAAAGCAGTGAAATCACTCCAGTGAGCAACGTGACCAGGTGGCGTGACCAGGTCGCTAGGAGCGGTCGCGATGACCGAAATTTTATAAAAAAAATAAGAGGCGGTAAGAAGCTTCACGAAGAAGCAAGAGAGAAAAAGAGAAGGAGAGAGACCGGGAGAAAGAAAGAAAGAAAGAAAAAGAAAAAGAATAAGAGAGAGAAAGGAAGAGAAGGAAAGAAGAAGAAGAAGAAGAAGAGGAAAAAGAGAAGAGGAAGAAGAAGAGAAGAAGAAAGGAAGAAGGAGAAAGAGAAAGGGAAAAGAGAAGGAAAAAGGGAAAATTCAGAAGAGAAAAATAGTAAAAAGGGTATTCATGTTGGTGTACACTCACTTCTGACATTTTTATTAACTTAATATGTGTTTTGATTTCAAATCTGAGATTTTTGAATATTTTGGTGAATATATACTTATATGTTTCTTTATTTGAATATTTGATTTGATCATATTTCGATTCATTTGTAAACTACAAGTGTTGATTTACGAGTATTGTTTGCTAATTACATTTGTTAAATTTGATTTAGAATTTTGAATTAAAGTTTGATGATTTCGAAATATATGAAACGAATTGTTATGGAAGTCGAAAATTGTGTACTGTGAAACGGCCCTAGGATACTTGAACATAGAAAACGGATATAGGAGGTTAGTATATCAGCTAGGTTATTTCAGCAGTACTGCACCGATATTGATCTTGATGCTGATATTATGTACCTCCCTAAGGATTCGTCCTGGGGTAGGGAGTTATGTACCTTCCTAAGGATTCGTCCTGGGATAGGGGAGTTATATACCTCCCTGAGGATACCGAGTACTCTGTCCCAGGGTAGGGAGTTATACGTACCACCCTTGAATGGAACAGGCCCCAAGTGCCGATCCTAGGGTTGGGAGTTATGTTCGACAGACAGCCACTGAGAGGTCAAACGACCTATATTCCAGTCCTGAAATTATGTTGAGTATACCAAAGAGCCAAGATTGAGAATGAATTGAATAAAATGATTATAAGAGAATTGAGAAATTGATTTCGTATGAATTATTAATTTAATTTAGTTGCTTTTATTAAATTGATTTCATATGATTTATTTCATTGATTGAGTTGAATAAGGATATGTTTTTATATGATAGTATTGTGACATTTTATTTTGAAATTTATTTTGTGATTTTGAGAAATAAGTTTAGTGTACACCCACTAAGCATTATTGCTTAGCGCGTTGATTTTATCACGCGTAGGTACCAAGGATATCAGTGGAGATAAAGTAAAAAGATTGAAGAGGTGATAGCTGCAGACAGAGATTCAGAGTCACTATACCTTTAGGTAGTCATATAGTTTTGTATATTATATTTAGTTAAGCATGCATATACAGTAGTTTGTAAATTTATTATATATATATATATATGTTTTGTAAATAGTTGTTTAATGGTTTATGTTTTCGTTTTCAGAGGTTTGTAAATATTAAATTATGAATTGTTTGTTTGAAAATGTTTGGAAAGTTGCACTAAATGGTAGAGTGCGCATATGATTGAGAAAAGAGATTTGAAGTATTGAAAATATATTGTTTGAGTTTTTGTTTGAAACAGGATTTTTGGAAAATCAGAAAAAATAGAGGAAACTCTGTCGAAATTTTTAAAATGGATTTGAATGGACTCATTATAAAAGAGATTTTAAATTATAATTTATTTGGTTTTCAATGGCTTTCCAATTATAAAATGAGTTAAGAAAAGTTTTGAAAACCCGGTAGCGCTTCCTGGGTTGATCCAGTCAGGTCGGGTCAGGGATGTTACACTCTGGCTGGAATACGGGCATCTTGCCTGTAAACTGTCTCCATCACTCCTCTCTGGCCACTCCCGGCGGCATTGTTTTTATTAGACCTATTTACCTTTCGAGCAGCTGGAATTGATCTGTCAGACTGAGGTATCGAGGAAGTACGGGCTTTTGGAAAAGTTCTCCACTGGTGATCTCGGGATCCGCACCTGAGACAAGCTTCTGTCATCCTCCAACAGTCACCTGCATGGTTCTTCATATAATGAGTACAGAGAGGCGGGGCTGGTCCCCTGGATAAACCTCCTGGTGTACTAGCCACTGATGTTGCAGATGGGGCAGGTCTAGCACTTGAGCCCTGGCCTGGCTTCTGGAAAGGAGAACGACTGAAACCCTGGAAGCCTTTAAATTTCTTATTATGTTGCTGATTCGAACTGGATTGCCCCGGATTCCTCTTATTCTGATTTCTGTCTTTTCGGGCCTATTCTTCTTTCCTGACCCTCTCAATATTCAAAGCAACAGATACAAGTTTGGAATAGTCATCATACTCGAATGCTGTAATATGGACCCGAATATAATCATTGACTCCGTCCTCAAATCTCCTGCACTTGTCTTCCTCTGTGGCTAGAATCTCACTGGCATACTTACTCAGTCGAGTGAACTCCTGTCCGTACTCCGTCACTGACATCTGCCTTTGTTTCAAATTGAGGAACTCCCTCTTTATGTTATTAATGTATATCTGGCACACATACTTCCTTCTGAACTCATTAACAAAGAACTCCCATATTTTATTTTTTGGGCTGGACATTTCTGGATACGGACACCCACCATTGATAGGCATCCTCCTGGAGAAGTGATACTACACAGTCAAGGCTCTCCTCCGGAGTGCAATGCATCTGTTGAAGTATTCTCTCCGTACGATCCAACCAGTGTTCGGCTGCCGACGGATCATCATCTTTCCTACCAAAGAAATCAGTAGGTCTGGTATAGATGCCTCCTGGGCTACATTAGCACCCACACTAGCTGGGCTATTACTACGACTCCCAGACCCACTTGCGGCTCTCTGAGAATCAACATTTTCCAATTCCATATTTTATACTAAACAAGATCGAAATAGGATTTGCGTCAGAGTCACAACATTATTATATATGCATATGCAATACATGTCACATACAATGTAATATATATATATATATATATATATATATATATATATATAAGCCTAGGACCGCCTAACCCTATGCTCTTATACCAATAAATGTAATACCTCCTATCTGATACAGTAATGAACCGGTTCGGGGATACTACGGTCGGATTCGGAATACAAATATCAAATCCAATTTATATTATCTATATAAATAAAAAAAACATTTGTTGAGTTATCTCGAACTTTCGGCAGCACAACGGCTGTTTGTGATATTACAAAAAAATTTAAAATACCTGTAAATTTCATCATAAACACTTCAAAACTTATGCATTTTTCTTGATCACTTCCAATTGGACCTCAGGTCCGTCTCCAATCAATTCATAATATAGTATAAACATTTCAAAAGAAAACCATTTCTGTAATTAGAAACATATACATTCATGTAACATCCCGGATTTCGGGTAATAAATTTTTGATATATATGAAATATGTGAAAAATGAATTTTACTATTTGAGGGGGTGTAAATGTAATTAAATGAATGAATGAAAATTGGAAAACTGGACCAGAGAGCATCGTGACCTGGTCACCGACCACAGGTCGCGATGGCTCGCTCACGGTGAAAAACGCAAAATCTGGCAGTGAGTACCGCGACCAGTCACCGCGACCACAGGTCGCGATGGCTTGCTCGCGATGAAAGTTTCAAAAACGGGCAGAGAGCATCACGATCTCTCGCGCGACCAAGGCGCGCTCGCGAGGAAGGCGGTGCACGCACTCCAGTGAGCATCGCGACCTGGTGCCGCGACCACAGGTCGCGACGGCGGTCACGGTAGCGAAAAAAATATAAAAAAAAGAAGAAGCTTCTCGCAGAAGCGAGAAAAACACACAGCAAACAGAACAGCGTGAAAAAGAAAGAGAAAGAAGAAAAAGGAGAGAAAGGAGAGAAGAGAAGAAAGAGAAAAGAAGAAGAAGAAGAGAAGAGGAAAGGAAAGGAAAAGGAAAAAGAGATCGTCGAACCGCGATTTCTCGAACGAAAAACACGGATTCGAGGTTGGTGTACTTTTGTTTCGGAATCTTTACGAAAAACATTTCATTATCGTTTACGTTATTGTTTTCGTTTTCGTTTCTTGTTTTCGTTTCGATTT